>CM028381.1:483942-566666 GCA_013146195.2 Codonopsis lanceolata
TTAGAAGATTTCCATGATATATTTTTTGCCGAAATTGAATACAAATCCACTAGTAGACCTTGAGTCTTTGTATCGAGATCCATTAGCATCGTATATCCTTCGATTCGTTGGATCTCTTGTATAGTAAGATCCATAATCCAGGAGTATATCTTAAGTACCTTAGTACTCGACTATCGCTTTCGGTGATCGGTCCGGATTACTCGTTATATCTACTCGATCTACTCACGGCATAAGCGATATCGGCCTTGTACAACTCATTAAGTACATCAAACTTCCTATGATTCTCGAGTATTCTATCGAGAAGCAGTCTCACCTCATTCTTTGATAGATGTTGACTTGTGTCAATAGGAGTTCTAGCTATTGCAATGTCATCCTTCTAAACTTCTACAGAATTTTATCCACATAGTGTGGTGACTTAAAATAAGTCCACTTAGAAATTCTAGAAACTTTAACACCAAGGATTATATCGGCTAACCCATATCTTTCATGTCAAATTTCGAGTTTAACATGTCTTTTATTGGATTTAATCATATTATCATTCTTTGCCAATGATAAGCATGTAATCTACGTAAAGACATAAAATGACATAATATTTCGATTGTCTTTTACATATACACATTTATCACATTCATTGATTTTAAATCCACAACCCAACATGGCATTATCAAATTTCTCATGCCATTGTTTTGGTGCTTGTTTTAAGCCATACAAAGACTTAACCAACTTGCACACTTTGTTTTCTTGCCACTGGAGGCAGAAAACCCCTACGGTTGTTCCATGTAAATCTCCTCTTCTAAATCACCATTTAGAAAGCGGTCTTTACATCCATTTGATGTACTTCTAGATTTACTTAATGCGGCAATAGCAAGTACTAATCTAATGGAGGTTATTCTAATATGGGAGAATAAGTATCAAAGTAATCAAGGCCTTCCGTTATGCGTAACCTTTAATTACAAGTCGGCCTTATACTTATCAATTGTTCCATCTACTTTCATTTTCTTCTTGAAAATCCACTTATACCCTAATGGTTTACTTCCGAGGAAGGTCCACTAGTTCCCAAGTGTGATGAAGAATGGAATCAATTTCACTTTTAATGGCTTCTTTCCATTGAGGTCCCTCGGAGGAACTCACGGCCTCTTTGTAGTTTTGAGGTTCACTTTCTAGCATGTAGGTAAGAAAATGCGGACCAAAAGATTTTCTACCACTTCTTTTTGCTACGTCGAGGTTCCACCTCTTCTTGCTCATTCTCTTCTTGTTCTTCTTCTTCAGAAGCATGTACCCGTTTAGATGAGTTAGACTCATTGCTCCTCTTACAGAAATACATCTTCGAAGAAAGAAACATTTCGAGATTCCATTATTGTATTCTTGTGTATGTCTTCTATCTTAGACTTCGTGCACAAGAAAGCGATAAGCACTGCATTATGTGCATAACCAATGAATATGCAATCAACGGTTTTTGGTCCTACTTTCACCTTTTTAGGTAAAGGAACAGCAACCTTTGCAAGACACCCCACACTCGCAAGTATTTGTAGGATGGAACTCTTCCATGCCACATCTCGTAAGGGCTTTTGTCAAGCTTCTTAGGTATCTTATTTAAAAGATAATTAGGCGACAAAGCGACTTCTCCCACATGTTCGTGGTAATCCAGAACTTAACAACATGGCATTCATCATCTCTTTAAGAGTTCGATTTTTGCGTTACGCAATGCCATTACGTTGAGGTGCGTAAAAGTCTTTGTGGTTTAGTGAATTATTCCATGCTTAGCGCAAAATTCGGCGAATGGTGATTCATATTCACCTCCACGATCACTTCTTAACATCTTAATCTTCTTGTTAAGTTGATTCTCAACTTCGGTTTTGTAGAGAATAAACTTCTCTATTGCTTCATCTTTACTTTTAAGAAGATACACATAACAAAATCTTGTGCTATCATCAACAAAAGTTATGAAGTACTTGTTCCCTGCGTGATTGTGTTGATTTAAAATCACACATCGGTGTGAATTAATCAAGTGGTTCACTATTTCTTTCAATAGAATGGAAGGGCGTTCTTGTTAACTTTGCTACACAAGTTTCACTTGTGATTTTTATCAATTTGGAATTTTGGTATGCATTCCATGTTAATTAGTCTACGTAAAGTACCATAATTAACATGTCCTAGTCTACCATGCCACAAATTGGAAGACTCAAGCAAGTAAGCGGAAGATTTGTTCTTATTATTCTTGCTCTTAGGCTTAACAACCATTACAGATAGCTTAAACGACCATCATTAACATACCCTTTGCCTACAAACATTCCACTTTTAGTCAAAGTTACAACATCGAGACTCAAAAACAACACGGAAGCCATGCTTCACAAGCAAAGATCCGGACACTAAGTTCTTCGAATCTCGGGCACATAGAAACACGTTGTTGAGAGTCGGTTCCTTCCGAGAAGTCATCTTCAAAACCACTTTCCCTTGACCTTTGATATCGAGAGGTGGCGAGAATTTCCCATGTAGATCTTTTCTCCATCTCTCGGCGGCTTGAGTCTTAAACATCTCCTTGTTGGAGGCGGACGTGCCTAGTGGCACCGGTGTCAATCCACCAGCGATTTGGGTTTGAACCACAAGTTGACTTCGAGAGATCACCGCGCAAGGTTGATATCGACACATCTTGAGCAATGCCATCCACAAGATTGGCTTCACGCTCCTCTTTGGTTTCTTGCAAGCCGTGGACTTGTGACCCATGCCTCCACGGTTGTAGCGGTTTCCATGAAATTCTTCTTAGCTCCACCTTGGTTGGGTTTAGCTTAGCAAACTTTCCTTTGCCTTTGGAGCTTTGACCATGCTCCTGACATTGGCTTTACTTGACCATAGTGACCGTTTTCTTATCATTGCCTCATTGTCCTCTTCATGCGAAGATGAACAACAAGTTGTTCAACATCATCTCCTTTCGTTTATGCTTGAGGTAACTCTTGAAATCCTTCCAAGATGGAGGCAATTTTTCTATAATTGCAGCCACCTTGAAGGTTTCACTAATTCCATCCTACGTCTCCAATTTGAGTAAAGCACTTGCGGCTCACTTGTTGTACTTGGTACCGCACAGATTTAGCATCTGTCATTTTATAATCCAGGAATCTTCCAACTATGAACTTCTTGGCCCTAGCATCCTCGGAGGTGTACTTGTGGTCAAGAGAGTTCCATAGTTCCTTTGCCGTTTTCTTAAAACGATAAACTTCGTACAACGAGTCTTCCAACCCGTTCAGTACATAGTTCTTGCAAAGGAAATCACCTTGATTCCATGCATCCAAAGCACAGACGGCTTGGAAATCATCTTCACCAACATTTGGCGGGTCTTCTTCGAAACCTTGCCAAATGAAGCGTGGTCAAGTAAAAGCGGCATCTTCACCGCTTGAAATTCAGCCCTTTGAATTTCTCCGGCTTCTCACTATGGTTCACCGGTAGTTGTGGAACAGTCACCACTTGAGCATTGGTCATAGGAGGGTTCGAGTTCGAAGTGTTTCCAGTCACAGTCTTATCAGTTCCAGTTCCAGTAGTAGGAGCTATGGTATTGTTTTCGTTAGTCATATCTAAAATACGACAATAATCTGTAAGATTATAGAGTTCTCTATAGAAGAGATTATTGTTATCTGAAATAACAATAATAACCAGAAATAAAATTAACGTTTCAAGATTGTTGGATTGAACCCAATACAATCTTACAGAAAATATTGAAAATAAACAATTTTAAATAACGAAAACAAAACCGTTAAGCTTTTGGTTGCAGAGGATCAGGTCTTCTGGTGACTTGAATTGAAGTCTCGTTTGGTGGCTTGCAAGGTCTGGCAGTGACTTGGTCCAAATCTGGCAGAAGCACGATGGTCTCTCTGGGTGGAAGGACTGAAAGTCTACCGGTAGAAGACTAATGTCTACCGATAGAAGACTTGAAGGTCTACCGGTGGAAGTATCAAAGGTGTACCGGTAGAAGACTGTGGTCTTCCGGTGAAAGAAAAACGAGACCGAGGCCTGTGTAGCACACAGTTTCCTTGAAACGTTATTCGTCCCACTCCCTGTAAGTGCCTGGAGTTCTACTTAGGACGAACGTCTCCCAGGATACAACGGCTGTACCGGATGACTATGCACTGTAGGTCCGGCGAACTGAATCTATGCCTGAAATCTATCACCAAAGCAGGAGGCCAAAAAGAAGTCGATGATCAAGATGCGATGCTAATGCAAGTGTATCAGAGGAAGGGAATTTCGTGTTTTTTTCTGTGTGTTGTGTCTTTCTGTTGTGAAAAATGGTTTCATTATATAAGCCAGAAAATCAACACGTTTTAATTACTAAAACCGTTTTGATTACGCCCATAAACCACACAATTAAAGCAGACATTAAGACAGTATTAATCTGTCCATTAAAATAGAATTATTCTGCTCTTTAATGCTGGAGTTACAAAAGGCGGGTTTGTCTAAGTAGCACAATTTGGTCCGACGTTTGTGTCCGCATGTGCAGGCACACGAGTACGCCAATCCAAGCCAAATTCGGACCTTGATTTGCACCCCCCCCTGCGGGCGCGGGAGGGATAGTACTTTCTATACAAGCTTACCCAACACCAAGGGAGCCTTTGTATATAAACCCTTCAAGCTTTTCACATTTTCCCAATGTGGGATAACCCACTTCCAACATATCAAATGTCCTACTTTAAACCTCTATAACTTATTCACCCGATATCCGAATTAGACAAATAAATATAGTATTCTTATGTACTCACAGAGAAGAACATAATTCCACAATTATCATAGTCATTACATAAATGACTCACAAATAAATTAGTGCCTCAAAGCCCCAATTTACTTCACTTAAAAACACTAGTTTTCCAACAGCAGTGTCCACAATACATCCAACATTTGTGTTATCAGCCATTGTACCAGAGAAATTTTGATATGTTAGAGGAAATAAATACAGATAACACAAAATTAAAGTTATATGCTAAGAAAATTACCAGATTGAGTTGTTAGATTTTAAGATTTGAAGAGGAAAGACTAATTGGTAAAATCATTGAGTTGTTAGATTTTAAGATTTGAAGAGGAAAGACTAATTGGTGAAGAAGATGGCAGTAATGGAGTAGAGAGAGAGAGAGAGAGAGAGAGAGAGAGAGAGAGAGTAAAAGAGTAAAAGTGTTTTTGAGTGATAAGAGAAATAGATTAAGTGAGGTAGAGGTATTCAAGACACATGTGTAAATTTTTGTCTTGAAACACAAAGGAAATTTTGGGTTTTTGAGCCAATATTAAATGAGATTAATGATGAATAGTGAAAAGGGGTCACTTAATTAATGTTGGGGCGGTTTGTGCTAAAATGTCTTTTCAACCGTCAGTGGAATATTGTATTAGTGGGAGACGATTGATTTTTCAAGATAGAAAGAGCGGGAACCTCAAATATCTCATATATATATATATATATATATATATATGTATATATATATAAAGTTGGTGAGGAGCACTATGGTTGTGTCACCTCACCATCTTTTGTTAAATCTCAATTGTGAGGTTATGACTCTTGATTTCATGAAAAATTTTTGTATTCTAACCATTAATTAATAATAATACTTAGTAATAATTAATATAATAAGGGGTATTATGATATAGGTATAGATATTAGCATAAGTCTTTTAACCAAAGACTTCTTCATAATAACATTTGCTAAAAGAGTAATGATATGAGTACCTAATGAGTACCTAAAATAATACACCTAATGATGTGGCATTGATGGGCCCCATTTTTTTACTTAATTACTAACTCAATGTTTAACTAACCTTGGTTAAATTTCAATCCTAAAAAGTTTTTAAAAAAAGAAAAGAAAACCTAAATCAGTAAAAGCTAAGACTGCGATTTCCATCCAAACAAGAGTCGTTCTGCTTCTTCACCGGCGTTGACAACCAACCACATCCCTTTATCTACTTCTTCACCGTTACCGGCAACCGATCAAATTTATCGAGCTCTGGGACCAAAACAGAACATGCAATATCAAGAACACCACCCATGCAGAATCATGTCACACCAACCTATTTCAACAAATCAACTTATGAGTTGATAAATGTCAGGGTAACAAAAACTTGAGCAGCAAATCACCAAAGAACAAACTACCTATAATAGCTATGATGTGTGTCAATGCACAAAATTAGAGATTCTCATTGACTAATTAATCAAGGTTAAGGCACTTGTGCAGGCTCATTTTGCTTGGGTGATAATATATTGTTTTTAATTGATTGTGATCTTTAGTTTTCGCAATGATTTTAGTTTTGTTTTGATTTTTATATAAGTTTTTATAGCATTGGTCTTTGTTTACCCCTCCCATTATTTAACTTATTAAAAATAAGTTAAATAACAATTAGCCAATTTTAAATGGAATTACAAATTATTTTATTAGATTAAATATTAGTTAACCTATTATAAATGTGATTATATATTATTTAACGTATCAAAAAAAGGATATTACAAATCATTTAAAGAAAGAAAAATTAGATTTATAATTAATTTAAAAATTAACGCATTGAAGTATTGAATATGCAAAGTCATATTTACCCATTTTCTTTGTGATTGATCATCATAACAATAGCACAGTCACTAATAGTAGATATTAATCATTTTGGCCGCATATAAATTGGTTTTTATTTTGCTCTTGATTTTAGCATTTTATTTATTTTTGGTATCGAATTTCTTGCATTTGATTTATTGTGTTATCCATAAAAATACTTTTAATAAATTAAAATCTCAACATATTTGTTTAAATTCTATTACTTACAAGCAATACTATCAAAAGTATTTATTTTATATAAATATTAATGCGTAAAATAACAAGTATACTTGATTTTATCTTCCTTTTTTGCATGGGGTAGTAATTCCATATTAATCCAAACCAATCCATATGCTCCCATTTTTAATAAGATTCCAACTAAAAGCATACATGTACTTTAATGAGCTTCTCCATTAGTCTTTGACAACCGTGTGTAGAGGTAGAATCAACGATTGAACAAAATTAAAAAAAAACGAATATAAAATAGAATTTCTAATGGCATAGAATACAGATTCAAAACTCCCATTAATTGAAAAACATAAACTGTGAAAATGAAATGCAAAGGAAACCTTAAGAATTCATTAGGGTAATTTGGTTTATAATTATGTTATTAATGTGACATTAAAATGACCATCGATTTCATTCATTAGGGTATTGAATATGTACCATTTAAAAGGAAACTTTAAGAATTCTCTTAACTAACTCATATAATTATATTAGGGCATCCTCAATACAGGCTGTTCTTCTGCTCATTCTTAGCTGGGTCTCACTGCCACCTACACATTTTAAGAATTCCCTACTCTAAGAATTTATCTTCTCATTGCTACTCATTCTTTCCTTAATTCTTAGTTGGGTCTCACTACCAAATCATCCACTTTATTTACACAACTTTTTTATTTAAATACTTTGTAAATTAATTAATTAAATAAATTAATTCGTTTATAATTTTAATTGTAATATTAAATTGTACAAATAAATTTTAAAACAAATATATTAATTTTAATAATTACATTAAAACACCAATAATTAAAATTACAGTATAACATCAATAATTAAAATTACATTAAAACATCAATAATAAAAATTACATTAAAACATCATAACACATAAAATTTAGTCATCACTAGTTCTCATCGTAACGAGCCCATATATTCTCAACCAAGTCGTGGCGAAGTTCATGATGCCGATTGCTATCACGTAGCTCGTTATTTCGCTTCAAATAATCTGTGAATGCTTGGGTTGAGCCATGGTTGGCTTCTGTAGGGGAATCTTCTGTATCATCGGCCCAGTTTGTAACGTGATCACCCTCATCCTCGACAATCATGTTGTGTAGAATAATGCATGTTTGCATAATTTCTTTCAAGTTACTTCTATACCAAGATCGAGCAAGACCTTTTACAATCGCCCACCGACGTTTTTTTTTGTTGCATCTTGTCTTTCCTTGAATTTTTTTCTTTTAGGATTCATCGGGCACGAAAATCTCTTCACAAAAGTAGTCCAATTCGGATAAATTTCATCTACTAGGTAGTATCCTTTTGTATAATGTGTGTTATTAAGTACTACAAAATCAATAGGTGGTGCAGTTCCTTCGAGTACGTTATTGAATAAAGGTGACTCATATAACACATTAAGATCATTACGAGAACTCGTAACCCCGAAAAATGCATGCCATATCCATAGATCTGCAGACGCAGCAGCTTCAAGCACAATTGTTGGCTTCGCATGACCTCTTGTAAATTGCCCTTACCAAGCAACTGGGCAATTTTTCCATTCCCAGTGCATACAATCAAGACTTCCTAACATACCCAGAAATCCGTGCCTTAGTTTGTGCATTTGGAGAAGACGTTGTGTATCATCGGCATTTGGTCTTCTCAAGTATTGATTTCCAAACAATTGAACAACACAATTGCAGAAGTTGAACAAGCATTCCATGGCAGTTGTTTTAGCCAATCGGAGATACTCCTCGAGATGGTCGGCCGGAACTCCATAAGCCAATTGACGGATAGCCGCCGTGCATTTTTGAATTGGTGACATACCTCTTCTTCCAACTGCATCCAACCTCATTTGAAAATATTGTGAATGATTCTACAATGCAGTAACTATCCGAAGGAATAATCTCTACGCATTCGAAAACGTCTGCGGAACATGTTATCAGGATATAATGGTTGAATTGAGAAGTAATCATTGACAAGTTGAGTGTGCCCGATTTCATGCTTTCGATCTAAATACCTCCTTTTCCTTCGTGTTCTGCTGGTTTGCGCTTTCACCGATTCAAGCAACCGTTCGTGTTGTTGAACTATTGCCTCCATTAGTTCATCACCTAGAGAGTCATCGGAGCTGGTTGAGGAATAAGTATTTAGGCTACTGGAAGACATCTTTTGTGGTAAAATGATAATTGGTTCGTAAGAAAATTCTTGCAGTTTGAAGATGTCTAATACTAGTCATCTATATATAACATTAGTTTGTAACGACTATTTTACAACGACTAGTTTATAACGGCTATTTTACAACGGCTAGTTTGTAACGACTATTTTACAAATTTTCCAATGCAGTAAAATATTAGTCCCTCCGTCCCTAAATTATCGTCCTCCTTTCCTTTTTCGTCCGTCCCAAAATAATTGTCCACTTAGAAACTTACCTTTTTAGAACATCATTTTTACCACTTTACCCTTACTTTTTCACTCTACTTTAATTATGGGCCACATACACATGGGCTTTAAAGGAAACTACACATTAAACCAATATAAATAATCAAGTCAATTGTTTTTTCTTAAACTGTGCGCCGGGTCAAGCAGGACGATTATTAAGGGATGGAGGGAGTACATATTAAAACACCAATAATTAAAATTACATTAAAATACAAATAATTAAAATTACATTCAAACACCAATAATAAAAATTACATTAAAACGCGAATACTTCAAATTAAATAAAGTCAACAAATACATAAAACAACACATTTTCTTAATCTAAATTTCATACCCCAAGTTACGCCACTTCTTTCTTAGGACATCACATGCAAGTTCATGTATGGCACGCCCTGTTGAATTCATTTCACTTGTATCTTCTCCAATAAATTTGATATCTCGAATGAAGCATTCGTGTTGTAAATTCATTGCTTCCACATCCATTTTCTTAGCTATTGACATGTCTCTTATCTTCTTAGCTTCCGCATTCATTTTCTTAACTTCCTTGTATTCTTCCATCTTCGTTACAAGCTCCACATGTTGTCCCGATACCTCATCTTTCGTCCAAATTTTTTAATTTACTTTTCCCTTGTTCTTCGCCTGTTTTTGTCCAATTGGACGACCGCGGTCATCGATTTCCTCAACATCCACACTCAGACATGTTGTCCCTCGACCCGATGACCTAGCCTTCTTGCCCACGTGATGAGTATCGCCTTGTGGCTCACAACCTGCAATGTTTTTCATAATTTTCCACACATGCTCAAACATAAATGGCTTATCTTTATTTTTAGCCCGATATTGCGCGTATGAATGGGACAGTAAATCTTCATGGCTCCAACCACTTCGATGATCAGCCCATAGTTTATTGTAGGCATTGAAGTGATACACTACCGGACGATTTCTGTGCCAGTGTGGTCTCACCTGCCCAATCTCTTTTGCCTTTGATCAACTTGGACGAGTTGCGTTGTAGACATTTGTTATACGACTCCAGTAGGACAATGACTTTTGATTGTTACTCACCACTGGATCCTCTCCAATATCACACACTGCATTAGTAAGGACGATGTCTTCATCAACTGTCTATGCTGAACGAGTTGACTTACCTTTACCCGGTTTCTCCAGATCAATTGTTTCAACATCAATTTGGGTTTCTGGAACGGATGATGGCGTGACCGGATCCTTGTTTGATGACATCGTTTCAAAATTAAACTCACTCATCTTGATTCATTTGACGACATGCCGTTTGGAGAAAATGGTCGAGGAGCTTGAGAAGCTTGCATTTGAGAAGCTTGCATGAAATATTGAAAAGCTTGAAATTTTTGGAAATCTTGTGAGCTTTGCAAATTTCCAAAATTTGGGATATTCAATAAATTTGGATTATTCGAAGAATTTTGATTGTTGGAAAGATTTGTTGGGTATTGAGGGGTAGATGAAAATTGAGAATGTAGAACATTATCGGGGATACAAGAATTTTGATTTTCTTCAACATTTGAAGAATTAAAAAAATTCTTCAAAAAATTAGCCATATTTTCATCCATTTGAGAATGAAGAAAAACTGATGATATAAAAATTGATGAGATAAAACAATTAAAATAGTAGAGAGAATTTGTAGAGAGAACAAATTGAGAATGAAAATTTTGGAAGAAGTTGGGGTTTATATAGGAAGAAAAATGAAATAAAAAGGGTAAAATTTAAAATATTAAAAAAAGGAAAAAAGAACCGTTGAAAAAACGATAATTTTTTTTTCAAACGTTCAAAAAAATCTCACTCTATTTTAATGGTCAAATGTGCAAGGGTTAATGTTTGAACCTCAATTAATAGAAAAAGGAAAAAAAAATTCTCAATTACTTTGACATGTGGCCTCCACTAATGTTTGAGCCTCACTCTATTTTGGAGAGTGAGGAGCACGCGCCTTCTTTTGCCAAGGGGTGCATCCCACTCTCTCTTTGTGTTGTTGGTGGAGAAAATGGACAGAATTCTTAGAGAATAATTTGGCAAGAATTTTGGTCCGGTTATCCTTGTAAGAATGGGCTCTCGTTGGTTGGGTATTCCTATCTTATAAGAATTATTGTAAGAACACCCCCAATGGGGATGCCCTTATAACAATCATTTACTTTTTATTTGAGTACTAATAATAATTATAATAAAATGAACATAGTCAATTACAATTTCTTAATTGACCAAATGGAGATATGTTCAATCACTCATGAGCTCATGAATATATCAATAACATGCTCAAATTTAGAGATCTATATTAGCAAAAGGTCCTTCTCCCTTATATTGACATTGATTTATGTCAACTTAAATACACAATATCAAACTCTTCAAATTTTTGATCCATTTAGCTAGAGTTTTTAGCAAAGGTTGTTGTGAAGAAGCTTTTAGTTAAAAGACTTATGCTAATATATATATGTGTATACAAATTTGTAAGGTTTTTGCAGTTCAGTTTATAATTAAATGACATTGGAATACCATATCATACGTACATTTATATCATATACTATATTTTATAAAATATTGACATTGATTTATGTCAACTTAAATACACAATATCAAACTCTTCAAATTTTTTATCCAATTAGCTAGAGTTTTTAGCAAAGGTTGTTGTGAAGAAGCTTTTAGTTAAAAGACTTATGCTAATATATATATGTGTATACAAATTTGTAAGGTTTTTGCAGTTCAGTTTATAATTAAATGACATTGGAATACCATATCATACGTACATTTATATCATATACCACATTTTATAAAATAAGAATGTACCATATGTTTATAAATTTAGTGAGAGAAAAAATAAAAACCTACCCGTGCAGAGCACAGGTTACACACTAGTAAATATAAATGATTAAGATTTAGATATTTTAAAATGAGATCACTTGCTGAGATACATTCAACAAGTGTTAAGGTTCAGAAGCTTACTTGAGATGTGACTTAATTTCAATAGCTGTAAGATCTTACCTACTTAACAATTATCTTTAGCAGATGATGTGGCTAGAGCTGTCAAAACGGGCTTGCGGGGCGGGTTTACCTGCGGGCCCAAAAAAGCCCGATGTAAAATGGGCCGGGGCGGGAAAGCCCGCAAACATAACGGTCCTATAACTCCTAACTCAACCCGCCCCGCGTATGGCTGTGGGCAAAACGGGCAAGCCCGCGATTTATTTAATTATTTTTTTAAATCAATTATTTGAGTTTAGTTTAGGATTGATTTGGATTTTCCTGAAATAAACCATTAATATTCAACCTGCTCTCATGCCGCCACTGCTCCCAAAACCGTCCCAGCTCTCACCGAATTAACCTGCTCTAATGCCGCCTCCTTCTTGTTTCAGATCCGGCGACCTCCTTTCTCCGTCTATAGCTATTGGATCCGAGTCACCAGCATCGATCCCTCCCTCAGTCCCTCTCTTCTCAGTCGCTCAAACCCCCATATGGCCAACATCTTCCAATCGGACCAATCCGCCATAGCTACCGGAAAAATCTTCCTCCTACTGTGCTCATTTGCCCACTTCATCTCTCTCTCACGCCGCCACTATCCCCATGTCATACCGACCTTCAATTTATTTCCAGTCATCAACCCCGATCTGTAGACACCACAGTTGGACTTTTGGAAGTTTCCTTCGCGGATTCAAGAGAGACTAAGAGTTTTGAGATAAAGTCGGAGGCCAGGGCCCAGGACGAGGCGGCGGAATAGTCGGAGGAAGAAAGGTGGAAGCCGTGCGGCGTGTTGTGCCGGCCTGTGCCGCTGTGCGTCTGAGAGGAGAAAGAGTGTGAGAGTTTTTGACTTTTTTCAAATTTTGATGTGTGACTGTGTGAGTGAGTAATGCTAACTATTAACCCTAAGGTCTTGGGTCCCTAACTCATTAATAGTCTAATTGGACAGAAAATGGAATGGGATTGGTAGTTGGGCTATGCAATGTAATGAGTTTGGGCTGTTCAATGTAATTATGTAATGTTTGTAAATGCTTTTAGAATTTTTAAGAATTGTAAGAAAGTGCGGGCAGCCCGCCCCCGCCCCGCGAAGCCCGCAGCCCGCACGGGCAAAGCCCGTTTTCCAAACGGGTATCTAATGCATCAACTCAACCCGCCCCTAATGGGTGGCGGGGCGGGCATGCCCGCGGGCTTTTGCCCTATTTGACAACTCTAGATGTGGCATCTAAAGATTTAGAGTTACGAAATAAGAAGTTGAGAAAGTCTTAAGACTTTCAGCTGGAAAAATGTGCAAGCAGATGTTACTGCTAAAGTTTCAGCTTGTAGAATGTCTTTTAAAACTTTGAGTATCAACAGATAATCATATCATCATATATAGTTGACGTTTGATTATTTGAAAATTATTGGATACTCATTTTGGTGATTATCTATGTGATCAGTATGTAGAGTCTTCCTGCTGATACTAAAGAGTATCTTATTGAAAAGAAGGGTATATTTGAAAATTCAAAAAAAATATTTTTTAATTTTTTGGAAGTAGACTTTTTATAGGCAGATGAAATAAAATGCTAGCTGTTACTGATTTATGTAGAAACGACATTCAAAATAGATGAAATGATCATATCATTTTCCCTAGTCAAACCAGTGTCAAATTGAAACCTTAACTGTACTTAAAGATTAATCTATATGGAAGAGTAGTAAACTCAACTTTCTGGGCATGACCAGTGACTCTTCCTTCTTTAGTGGAAACGAATGCTCTTTTTAGAATCAAATCTCATGTGTCACAAACTATGTACCACTTGTGTGTCACTTTCATCTCAACCATTAGTTGAGATGTAATGGTTGATATGAAAGTGACACACAAATGGTACACAGTTTGTGACACAGGAGATTTGATTCTGATTTTTTCTATAGCTTGCCTCCACCAATCAGTATAGAGATCTCAGTCGTCTCGCACTATTTCATCTCTTCGACCTAGACACTTGAGCACTCGATCACCCTCATCATTAGTCTTGAGATCAGAGAGAGTGAATTTCATTCTTCATTTTCGACGTAGTTAACTAAAGAAAAATGGTAGTTTAGATCCCCTTGCGAGGTTCATAACTTGTTATAAATAAAATCCGTCACTTTTGACCTTAAAAATGTCACTTTTAGCATTAAATGTGTCACTTTTGACCTTATAAATATCACTTTGCATTTTAAATTAAAACTATCATTGTTGGCCTTAAAAGTGTTACTTTTTAGCATTAAATGAGTCTCTTTTTGTCATAGAAGTGTCACTTTGCATCTTTAATGAAAAATTTCCCTTTTTTTTTTCCTTTTTATAAGTTTCATTTTTGACCTTAAAAAGTGTCACTTTTGTCCTTAAATGTGTCACTTTTGACCTTAAAACGTGTCACTTTTGTCCTTAAATGTGTCACTTTTGACCACAAAGTATCACATTGCATTAAACATGAAGTTAATCAAAGTTTTAAGTTAATTTAGAACTAACATGCAAAGTCTGGGAAGAAAGGGACTTCGACAACCAAGTTCTAAAAGTCAGGGGCACCAGAGTTGTTTCTTGAAATAGAGGGGTAGTGCTGCAATTGAGTAAATTTCTCATTAATTCGGTGGCACGCTCACGTCGCCTGCCCATGCTCCAACATTGACCTGCATCTTTCAATCTTAGAGCTCCATATCCGCCCCAGTTCTTGCCCGTCTTCACTCGCAATATAACCCATTAATACGTGGATAGTATGTATTTTTCCTCTTCTGGGCAGCCCATGTCCAAGTTGCAACCCGCCCCATTTATTCTCTCATTTCAACTCTGATTGGGATTCTTGTCTTACGAATTTGGATCCAAGACCATCTTACAAGAGACCTACTCTTAAAATTATTAGAATCCCATCATATCACATTTGAACTTTATTTATGGATAAGAGAAAATATTCATAACAGATTTAACAAAATATTTACAATTAAAACTTTTTAAAAATTGTTAATAAGATTTATATTACATATCAAATGTGTGATTGTGTGTATTTACATATTTATGCAGACGATTGTGTTCAATTTTTGACGATACGAATTTCTTTACAGTAATTGGCACCTGATGGGCTAAAAACGCAACTCGGGCAAGAATACCGGTCGTATAGTGTAATAAAGTATAAATAAGTACGAGTTATCGATCCCACAGCGAATATACGTAAATCTCTCTAACTAAGTACCAAAATTAGGCTAACTAATTATATTTTAGCGAAAAGAAAAATGAATTAAAAACTAAAAATATAAACAACCTAAGAAAGCAATTAAATTTACTCTACTACGGAGGTGGTTTGACAACAACAAATTAAGATAAAAAGATAGGAGCACAATTAATATTTCTAGTCTAGTCGGTGTTTAAATTAATCATCTTTTTACTTTTCTTTAACTCAAGTTTTGGTAGTCGGGTACACTATTTTATTTACTATGGGCATTCACTACGTATAACAAATCTAGCTATCACTCAACCTTGCTACGGGCTCATATCATCACAACACATAACATAGTGGAAAAAATAAATGCATGTCAAAACAAGCACCCAATGACTATCTACGCTCGATCTCCTTTCGGTTTCACACCACACAAACTATTATTGTGATTTTCTGAATAATAGGAAGGGCTTTCACTTCGTATCCTATCATTCTAGGGATCATCTAATGGTTTGCTATGAAAGCATGAAGAACACACAATAATAAGCAAGCACATGCATAATACTTCGCAAAAAGAAATTCTCTCTATTTTTCTACGAATCATGTCTGTAGCCGAGAACACAAAATTGGTTAACTACGGGCTCTCGCATCTTGTAGTCAACCCTAATCTCCCTGACCTCGAGAATGGCTAAGGTGGTTTGATCGCGAGTCGAAACAAATCTCACAATGACTATCGGTGTGTGTCACAAAACACCAACTATTAAATTGATTGGTCTGAAACATAAAGGTAGCTCTCGCGGATCCTAAACATTTCTAAAATCATTAATTATTGGCCAATTAATTAAAAGCATTAAACCCACAAAATAATAACCAAACATGAATGTATACTAAATAAAGAGAGAGATTAAATTAAATCACTGCATTGGACATAGAAAAATAAAATTCCATAAACAAATTAAGCACAAATCAATTTAACAATTACGAAATTAATCAACCCAAGAAAATACAATAAATATCTCAAAATATGAGTTGAAAGAATTAAATTGAAGAATCGCAAATCCGGGGTTAAAATCTTTTGTAGATGCATCATTGGCTCTTGAAATGATGCTCCAAACCTTCAAAGGTGATCAAGCTATGGAGGCATGGAGGAAAATGGGGTTGAAGAGGGGCTCGTTCCCCATTTAGGTCTTATAGCCCATAAATGGGGGCTTCAATTTCGAATGGAGGCTGCTGGGAGATATCAAATGAGGGCAACAAGAAGAAGGGCAAAATAGGGAAAGAAGGAAGCTTTTTGGGGCTGTTTTGGAAGGAAAAATGGAAGTGGGTCATGGCATGGGGCTGGGGCAGACCAGGAGAGGGACGCGGGCCAACCCAGGTGAGAAATGTGGTGGCATGAGTGAGGGAGACGGGCAGAGAAGCAGGCAAGTGAAGCAGGAAATGGACCGGATCAACTTGGAGCTCCAAGGATGACAAGCGGGCGGCCCTTGGATGGATGGATGGTTGCTGGGTGGATGACGTGGCCGGCTTCAGAGGACGACAACACAAAAAGGAGCAAGATATGGACTTGCGTTGGCCTCCCTTGCATCTTAGAATAGTGCGCCGGTGCCCTTGGTGTTCAGAGAGTTGCTGGCGAAGGTCCTTCCCCTCCCAGACTTCTCAATTAAGTCCTCTATTAGCCTAGTTAGCCTCTGTTAGCCCTCCTTTTGCCTTGGACTCTTAACGGACTTTGATCGAATGATTCAATGCTCAATGTTAAGGCCTGGAATTACCTCGAACTTCGTGCTAAGCACCATATAAATGCTCGATTATGCATGGAAACCTACATTAAGCACAAATACACAAATAATAATATTTCTAAGGCATAATAACTCAAAAATAACCCAAAATAAAAAGAAATTCAAGGGAAAATTCTTGGAAATCTTGGGCTCATCAACACCTTTAAAGTTTTTGAATCTTTCTTATTAACATTTGAAAACCAGTCAACTGGAGCATTTATAAGGTCCAATTAGTTGTTAAAGCACTACGTGAATGGTACTCAACAAAGGACCGGTAAATATTTTCTCTAATTAATTAGCATCGTCTTCCATCAACATACATTAATTATTTTCTATAATTTCATGTTTAACATCTCTTCTTTACCAGCCGGCTGGCTGACAAGAACTGACAAAATGGTCATTTCGTAATATAAGTCAAGAGCAAAAAAAAAAAGCATTACATTAATATTAGTTGTAAAAAGTGCTAAGTCTGGCACTTTTATAGTGCTATGTTTAGCATGTCTTTTTTTTTTTCTGTGGGTTTTTAGGAAAAAATAGTTTTGTAACAATTAAAATAAAAGAAAATAGATAGTGATAGAAATATTATTAAACTAATGAGTGAGAAGGTAGAAAGAAGAAAAACCAATGTTTTAGTGTAGTCACTAAGTTCGTCCATATTCATAATGGTTAGAAAAAAGATTTCTACAATTATCTATATCTATATATATATAATGGCAAAGGTCCATTTTTCCCTCCAAAATCTAACATTTGAATTATTGACTTTTGAGTTATCATTTTACTTTTTCTCTCTCCTATCCTCTCCCTATTTTCTCTCTCATTAACACCATTTTGTCTCTTTTAATTATGTTTAACATTTTTCTCTCTTTAAACATAAAAAATAGTAACTAAAACAAAAATAATATTCCGGAATCAAGAAAATAAAAATATAAGAGGTTAGTAAAATAAAAATTAATTTATGGAACAGGTCACTATTAAAATAAAAGTTACAGAATCAACAAAACAAAAATAATTTAATGCGGATGTTAGTAAAATAAAATAATTTACGGAACAAAAGTTTAAAACAAATTCTTAATATATATATATATATATATATAATGGCAAAGATACATTTTTCCCTCCAAAATCTAACATTTGAATTATTGACTTTTGAGTTATCATTTCATTTTTTTTTCTCTCCTATCCTCTCCATATTTTCTCTCTTTCTCTTTCTCTCTCTCTCTCTCTATCGTCTCCTCCTTATTTTCTCTCTCATCGACACCATTTTCTCTCTTTTAATTATGTTTAACATTTTTCTCTCTTTAAACATAAAAAATAGTAACTAAAACAAAAATAATAGTTCCAGAATCAAGAAAATAAAAATATAAGAGGTTAGTAAAATAAAAATTAATTTATGGAACATGTCACTATTAAAATAAAAGTTACAGAATCAACAAAACAAAAATAATTTAATGCGGAGGTTAGTAAAATAAAATAATTTACGGAACAAAAGTTTAAAACAAATTCTTAAAAATATATATGTAAAACAAAAATACATTAGTAAAATAAAAATATTTGATGGAACAGAAATAATAGTTACAGAGTCAATAAAAAAACAATTTAAATTGAGGTTAGTAAAATAATAAAAATAGTTTGCGGAACAAAAGTATTTTGTAAAACTAATTCTTAAAAATAAAACAAAAATAATAGTTACGAAGTCAATAAAACAAAAAAATATAATGGAAGTTAGTAAAATCAATATAATTTACGGAACAAAAATAATAGTTAACGATAAAAATAATTTCGTTATTTTGATTTTAGCTTATTTTCTTATCAGAAATTCTTTTATTCATAAATGGATAATATATTTTTTTGGTCCCTGAACTATCCCAATATTATGCATTTGGTCACTGTACTTTTTTTGAAATGTGTTTGGTCCCTTAATTTGATTTTTAATTCCCCCTTCCTACCGTTACCGTTACTAAAAAAATTAACTTTGGCTAACTTTTTATATTGTCTAAACTATAGGGAGTTAACGTGTCAATTAAAAAATTAAACGCTCAAACAAACAGACCCAATTACTGTAGAGGTCAAGACCAACATTTGGGATGCCATAGTAGACTACAATTACCTGGGTGCCGGTGATAGAGTTCATCTGGGTGTGACTAGAATCGGGGGCAGAGGAGGAGGCGACGGTGGGCAAGGCCTCGTAAGAGCCAAATTTCTTGGTGGTGTTGCCAACGAACTTGGAAACGGCGGCGTAAGTGACCATGAGGATAAGGGCAACGAACAAGATGATGGAGGACGAAGACGAGATCGAGGATGGCGGCAGCCCTGAGGTTGGAGTCATCGCGATCACATTTGGTGGAGCCCTCGACGCCGTTGACGACGTCAAGTAGCTTGTGGTAGCCCTCGGGAATGAAAGCGTCGACGTGGAGGAGAGGCCGTCTGGAGGCCTCCAGGAGGCGGGCGAGGCGGGGCGAGTCGGCCGACAAGAGCTGGGTTGGGTTGGTGAGGAGGAGGAGAAAAAGGAGGAGAGAGCGAGATGCGGTGGAAAGCAGTCGCACTTGGCTTCGAGGGAGAGATCAAGGAGGGAGGCGGAGGAGGAAGAGACGGAAGACTGGAGGAAGAAGATGGCGGAGGCTCCTCCCATATCTAATTTTGTTTTCAACTCCTACTCCTCTGATTTTCATCCCCAAACCCAGAAGAAGAAGAAGAGGTCGTATTCGTTAGTAGTCAATGGAAAGATCAATTTATACGACAGACGGACGGCTTTGCTTCACCATCGACGGCAGCTGTAGACTGTATTATATCACTTTACCATCGACGGCTTCGCTTCACCATCGAAAGGTCCAATCTCTACCACCATTGAATTCTTATGTCGATCGATACTAGTTAATAGATGTTGGCCCCAGCAGATTTGACCACGGTAGTAATGGGGTCAGTTACTTTGACTGTTTAATTTTTCAATTGACACATTAACTCCTTATAGTTTGGACATTATAAAAAGTTAGCCAATGTTAATTTTTTAGTAACGGTAACGGTAGGAAGGGGGGATTGACCAAAAAAATCGAATTGAGAAACCAAACACATTTCAAAAAAAAGTACAGTGACCAAATGCATAACATTGGGATAGTTCAGGGACCAAAAAATTATATTATCCTTCATAAAATACAAATATAATTTAATAAAAGTAATCATTCAAAATGAAGAACTTATTTGAGTTCAGATTCTATTTGTAGGGCGGAAAAAATTCAAGTTTGTTCGAAAACATTCATTCTACAGAGTTCTTGAATAGTATAAAGTGTTCGGGGTTGCTAGACCATGAATTGACACTTAAAATTGTTGTTCTAGTAGTGCTATTGAGAAACATTGACCATGCTGCATTGTGCAATGGAAAAAGACTAATCATCATAAATCTTGGCGATCACATTGTTGAAACAATTTTTTTGAAAGGAAGAAATGTTGGAGAAAATATTTTTTATCTCAATATTGTCATTAACTATATCTGACGTAGATTCTAACAGGTGGCTCAGTGGTAGAGTTGAGGTTTTACAAAATGTGAGGTCTCATGTTTAATCACTTCTCATACCCCTTAGGGGAAAGGTCTACAAAAAAAAAACTTAAAAAGAAAAACTCCATCTAATGTAAGACTGACTTTCAAGTTCCAGAAAAGACAATTTTTATTATTGGTATCATATGCAATGACAATTAACAAGTGCCAAAGTCAATAATTGCATGTAGGTCTCTTCTTGAAGAAACAAATATTTAGCCATGGACAGTTATATGTCGCAACTTCTAGCGTAACAAATTATTTTAATTTGAAGATATTGATATGCGGTGAAGATGAAAAACCAACTAATAAAACAACAAATGTTGTGATGTTGCAAAATCACAGCTTGGACCGTCCGTATGTTGGGTAGGATATCTGGGCTTGAATCTCCTTTCTTGAGCTTGCCTAACAACACAAGAAAACTTGAGTGGAAGTGCAAGGTCGGGCCTCACGAAACCCCTCCGGTGTGAGAGTAAGTATCGCGTGTGGTTCTGAAAGCAAATTGACAGAGTGCCAAGGCTCAAGAAAGTGTGTGTGCCTTGTTATCGCTTATGGATAGGTATTTATAGGCCCCCAATGTGGTTGAATCCGTCTAGGATTCAGTTTCCTTAGATATCCAATCAATCAAGGAGAGAATCCCTTGATTTTAGGCACAATTGGCGGCTGGCCGCGTAGATGTAGGAGCAGATATGGTAAGTGCCCAGCTCAAACATGGAAACCTTTGACTTGTCTAGAGGAGCAAGCCTCCGGTGTTTCCTGCTCGATATGTACCCGGGCGAGCAAGGCTTGCCCGGCTGCTTGATGTGCACTGTTCTGAAGTTAATGTATATCCAAGGGATGGCCCTTGGTCGGGCAGGCAGGGCCAATGCTCGACCAGGTTTGGACGAGATGAATCCGATTCCTCTACTGGGTATGAGTTTGGTGCCCGGGCATGGCCCTTGGCCGGACAGGCAAGCACGTGCCGGCCGTTTGAGCGGGAGATCCTTGTCCGCCCCTACTTCGCTTCCATTATTTTGCTCGCTAGGCCGGCGGGGCGCACATTGATTACACTCGTGACTGGCACGTGATGGTGGCTTGTGCCTTGCTCGTGACCCAGCTTGGGTCGGGCATATCATGTTGTGTATAAGGAAATTTTTTAGAATCTATAATGATTATTAATATACTGATGTGTATTTGTTAATAAATCGATTCTTCTCATTTTTTTCCTTTAAGATTTTTTTTATCCTTTTTATTTTGTTTATGTACGATTTAATTGAAAAAAAAAAAGAATAATCGTGCGTTTAACGCACGGGTTAACAAAACTAGTTACCAATAAAAGTGATGTATCTCATATAGTTTTAAATTCCAACATTTCAATCATAATGCCAAAAATTTCAAAAAAATATTCTATTATTAACAAAAGAAGATATATGTATCTCACATTGTACCCATACAAAACATGAGCTCTATAACTAGTAAATTTATAAGTAATAGACATGGAAAGATTATGCACAGGCATTGAGAAGCAAAAGTATTGAAAACAATGGAGCGCATATAAGCATAATACAAAGATCGAAGACATTCAAAGAGAAAGACTTGCCCAAATTTAAGAACTCTTTGCAACGAGTTTAAGTATCGCGACCCTAGTTAGTAGTCGAGTTCTCCACGTCCTGGACATACTATGCTTGATTGGTTTTGGTCCCTTAAACCTCTGCGAGATGAGGCCACCATAAAAGTCACCTAAGAGTCTGCCTTATTTGTGTCGAAGTTAACAAAAAGATTATGTTCAACGGGAAGAGGGGGATCTAAGACTTTTAGTCTTTGCCCTCCTTTAGTTCATAATGCCCTCAAGTCTTCTTTGTCATAGGTCACCAATTACGAACTCCACTTCTTGAGCCTTTACAAGTTACTGTTTTAGCTCGATAATCTCCCTCTTAGATTTGGCCCAGACAGTCTGACTCCTCTCCAAGTCTCTCTTGGTCTTGGCTAGCTCAGTCAGCAACTCATTGGCTTTTTCGATCTTGCCTTGAAGCTTTGAAACAAATGGGTTGCTCAGCCTTTAGCTTGTTGACCTTCTCAACCTTGCCGTCCTCGCACTTCTTAACAAGCTCATTGAAGAACCACCAGAGGTCAATAGAAAGCTGAAACAAAAGGCAACAACACTTAGAAATATACAAAAAACAATGGAGAGGAGTGCAACAAAGTGAAAAACACATTTATTGCTCATAGCGAAGCCCACCTTATTGGACCGAGCTGTCTCAACCATCCTCGTTGACTGCCACCATTCTGATGGCTTGGACATCATCCCTCTTCTTGTCAATGTGGTTGAATGTATGTGTTGCTTTCAGACAACCATGACGCTCGAAGAGGCAGCGTGCTTTCTTTGGCTCTCCTTTTCTGTCGCTTTTCCTACGGCCACATAAACCATAAAGGGCCGGTGCCTCCCCTTCACCTTGCACCAAGGCATCCACATAGGACTCGCTCAACAAGGCTGAGTGGGCTTATATAATCTTGTTCCTCTTTTGAACTTGGGCTTTGCCCTAGTTTAGCATAACTACAAAGGACATATAGTACGTAATTAATTCGGAATCAAAATTTCAATTGCGATAAATAAAGACAAGTGTAAACATTCATATCAACCATCATTTTGAAGGCATCATAGCTCTTTCTCACCCACGACAAGCTGAGGCATGATGCAAGGTATATCAAGCTGGTCGATTGGATTGTCCTCGTGTCCCTTCCTACGTGCACTATCCTCTGATCTTTGGCTATAAATATCAAGTAAGTAAGTCGCTTGTTGTTTCTACTTGTAATTTAGATTTGCTTATGGTCATTCATAATTTTTAGTTCTTTGCCTAAGTGTCTAAATGGGCTGTGTACCAGTTAGTGTGGCAACTTAGCTTAGGACTTAGCTTTAGAAACAGTTTAGTTAGACATTGTGAGTACATCATCACCAGTAGTCTTCAGCAGGCCTTCAACGCCTTAATAGCATACTTCATTAGTAGACCTTGTCTGCTTGTATTTTGAAGATGCTTCAGCTAATTCTGAAGACGTGGATTCAAGATGTCCAACATTTACTTAAGGAGTATTCTCTAGGATATTTGAGATAAATATCTGTTCAAGAGATATCCACAGTTGACTTCTTAAAGACTCTCTCTATCTGTGTTTTATGGATAAAGTTAGAAAATTTCCTCTTTGGTGATTGTTGAACAAGGAGACAAAGTGGTTACACTGACACATCACTCTCTGAGGGAATTACAGACTGTACCAACTCCCGCAGGTCTGAACTACTTTCAGCTAACAGATGTTCCTGCACAATACCTGCTTCATCTCGACTACTTGATCAAGACCAGATTCAAAAGAGTTTCAAACCAACAACTCGAAGCATTTAATGCATTCAACCTAATGTAGTTGTTGCTCTCTTTCTCTATCTCTCTTCTCCAACGGTCTCAAAGATTCACTCATTTATATACCGCCATTAAAAATGAATAACTTAATGCTCTGAAATGATCTACCAACTAACAAAGTTCTTACTCTCAGTGCATTCAAGTGATCCTCAACAGATCAACAAAGTCCTCAACAACAACAACAACAACAAGACTACTCAATCATTTTCATTTATTATCTTCTTAAATTGTTGTTTTAGTAACTGTTATTTAGCACAACTAATATTCTGTTCTGCAGATATTCATTACAACTACCAAACACAAGTCAAATATTTTTGCACATGATCCATTAGAGAATTCTGTAATATAACTAGTGGAAAACATAATACAAATTTCAAATCTAAGGTTGACTGCTTTGGTGGTGGATGTAGTACTATTCACAGGAGGAAACATCTCAAAATCTCTGAGTTCTCTACTTCATGTTTACTATTTAATTAACAGTTTATCACTTTATCTACCTTGCTCTTTTAGCTTCGAACTTTGACATTCACCAAATCTACTAGTAGTGCTTATCGGCAAACTTAGTGTATATTTCCAGTGTTGTTTTTACTACTACAACTCTTCTGATAGTTGCTAGTATTCACTTTCAGGAAATCTTCTCAAAGTTTTTAAGTGTTACCAGGCTATTCACCCCCCTCCTTCTAGCCTTGTAGTGTGCCCTTTGTGACTAACACCACTTCACCTTTCCACACTCTTTTACATACAAACGCTCTAAATCCCCTTAAGCATCAAGAATTAGGTAATTGTAATTTTCTCATCTCAACACTACAAGAAAAAAAAACAGGGCAATTGAAATATAATTTTAGTTGCAATTTATGAAAATCCATCACAATTCAACTTTTGTAACATAAAATGTCCATTACAATTCTATCACAATAAGCCTCGTCGCTATACTTGCGACAGATCTTCAGACTACAATGACTTTAATTAGTTACAGAATCAGTTGGAAGCAATGGCAGATCCAGAAATAAGGTTAAGGGGTGTCCAATTAGATGGGGGGATGGAATCGAGACTGGCTAGACAGCCGACTGCCGCTGCCGGACTGAGGAAGAGGAAGGCAGGAAGGAGGAAGCACAACTCAAACAACCACAACAACAACGAGGGTGCAACTGCAAGTGAGGTAGAGCAGACGCTGGAGTGGCGGAGGAGGCGACACAGGCAGTAGCGCACAGTGGGCAGTGGCGGAGCAGCTAGAAAGTTGGTCGGTTGGTCCACCGTCCGCTTCTCTAGTTCTCTTCGTTGGTGTAAATTAAATGCATAGAGAGAATGGTGTTCTTCTCGGAGGAGATATTTCTCCAAGTATTAGCAGAGAATGGGTTCATCAAAACCAGAGGAGTTCACTTTATCTTGAATGGAAGCCCTTACTATGCAAATGGGTTTAATGCATACTGGTTAATGTCCATTTCCTCTGACCCATCTCAAAGAAACAAAGTCTCCTCAACCTTTGAAGAAGTTGTTAGCCATGGCCTCACCATTACAAGAACTTGGGCTTTCAGTGATGGTGGTTACAATCCTCTCCAGTTCTCCCCTGGTTCTTACAATGAACAAATGTTTCAGGGGTTGGATTTTGTAGTATCTGAAGCTAGAAAAAATGGGATCAAGTTAATACTGAGTTTGGTGAAGAACTATGAGAGCCTTGGAGGACGGAGACAGTATGTGGAGTGGGCAAAGGGTCGTGGATGCCTATAACATCGACGATGATTTCTACACCAACTCGTGGTTAAGGGTTTTTACAAAAATCATATCAAGACTCTTCTTACTAGGCAAAACAACATAAGCTGAATTGCGTGACAAAGATGACTTGGGAGCCAACCATAATGGCTTGGGAGCTTATGAGCCTCATGAGCCTCCATCCTGAAGAACCATTCAAAGGAAGAACCATCCATCCTGCTTGGATTACAAAGATGGCTTCTTATTTGAAATCTATAGATAGTAATCATTTACTAGAAGTCGGCTTGGAAGGCTTTTACGGAGAATCTCAACCTCAGAAGTAGCAATACAACCCAAATTTCCAAATAGGAAATGATTTCATAGCCAACAATCAGATTCCAGGCATTGATTTTGCAACAGTTCACTCATATCCTGATCAATGGTTAACCAATTCAGATGATGAATCTCAGTTTTCGTTCTTGAACGAATGGGTCAACAATCACATTCAAGATGCACATACAATCCTTCAAAAGCCAGTTCTATTCACAGAGTTTGGCAAGTCGTTGAAAGACCCAGGTTTGACATAAACCAAAGAGATCAAATGTTCGCTATCGCTTTACTCATGTTTACTGTTTATGAATCATTTAGGGAGGGGGAGCTTTGGAGGCATGTTTTGTCAACTATTAACTGAAGGCATGGACTCTTATCGTGATGGGTACGAGATAGTTTTGAGTGAGAGCCCCTCGACTGCTAGTTTGATCCATCAATAGTCACAAAGGCTCAACAAGATTCGAAAGATGCATGTAAGGTTGAGAAACATCGACAAGTGGAAGAAAGCTAGGAAATATAAGGGTGGAAATAGTGGAGGAAACTGAGAATGACTTTATAAAGCAATGAAATTAGGCTTGCCTCATATTTGTTTTTGGCAAAAAAAAAAAAAAAGGAGACACTGGCTAACTGCGGCTATAAGTGTTTAGGGGGAAAATTGGGAGGGGTCTAGGGGAAAAATTGGGATGTGTTAAGGAAAAATTGGGAGGGGTTCAACTGTTAAAAATTTCAAAAATTTCTCTTAGTTTTTTTACTTTAAGGGGTGTAAATGGAGACCCTTTTTGGTCCAATGTCGTTCGCCCCAGGTTGGAAGTGCGTTCAAGGGCATTTTTTTTATATGTTGTGAGTAGTGACCAATTTTTTTAGAACAAAGAAACTTCAAAAAACAACAGTTTGAGAAATTACCTAGAATGTTGTCCGTCAAACCAAGGACTCGGCAGAGTTATGAGGTTTGTCTATGCTCAGCAACAATCTCAACAAGAACTGAAAGCTCATCTGCACCAAATGGCATAGGAAAATTGTAGGAAGCTAAGAGAAACAAAAGACCCAACACCTCCACCGAATCTGGTAATGGACTTAATTTTGCCTTCCACTGAAAAAGAAGTTCCATTGCTTCCATTTTTACGTGAGGTTGAAGCTGAGGTGAAATCCTCACTAATTGCTCTAACAAAAGTAAGCGACTTCTTCTGACTACGTCCACTTTGAACTCTCCATTCCCCACGTTTGGAAGGGTTTTACCTAACCCTTCCATGTCATCTAAAACTAACTTTGCAGGATCGGACGCAATTGGAGAGCCTGATAAACTTCTTCAGCCATTGAATTGTGATCTCTTTCCGACTGGTTTAGGAATGACTGCAGACCTTTACCATCCATTAATCTAATAAAAAGTTTCACATCAATTGAACTATTCACTGACATATCTTCAAGTTGAAGCTCTGTCTCAACCTTGGTAGGATCAACATTATTGATTTGCCTTGCCATTGATTCAATTTCTCTAACTCGATCATTAAGTTCTTTCTCTTTAGACTGAAGCACCTTGCAGCGTTTTTCAATACCTTCCTCTTTAGCATCAAGCTCTTTGACCCTTTTCTCAATCCAATCCTGAACACAATCAAGTTCGTTCGAACGTTTATCCAACTATATTCCCTTCGAATTGATCTCCTCAATTCTTTCCTCACAAGATTTCCATATATCCTCAAATCGCTTCTCCTCAACTTTAAACTCCTTGAAAATCCCCTCCACACATTTTTGCTTAGCAACAAGCTTTTCCTCTCACAATTCAACCAGCTTAATTCTCTCCTCAGACTATCCAATTAAACCCAACTGCTGCTTCTCTTTCAAATCTTATTCACTAACCAGTTCATCTTGAAACACTTGAAACTCCCTCTCCTTGTCCTCCAACTTCTTGATTTTTCCTTCGATCAAAACTCGAATAGACTCAATCTCCTTGTTGCTCTCCACAGCTGATTCCTGGACTGAACTCAAATATTTGTCCTTGTGTTGGAGTTCATCCAAGCATTCCTGGAAAGAGTGTTGGGTGGAATCCATGTATTCTTCTAGATGCTTCCATTCAAGCATAAGAGCAAGAATTGCTTTCTGGAGTTTAAATTTTTTGAATTCAGTCAATTCCATGTTTGTAGTAATCTTCTCCAGTAACCCCATTCTCTTCCTACTTTGATCCGTCTCTCTCTCTAACACACACACACACACCTATAATCACGTTTGAATTTGACAATGGAATTGAAGGGTGGAGTAATTGAAACAGTGAATTAGGGTTAGAAGGTTTAACGTAACACTAAAATTCCTAGACGTAACACTATTTAAAAGGTAAAATTACTTCACTACCCTTATCCACATTTAAACTATACTACCCTCTCCCTCCTTTATGCCCTATCCATATTTAAACTATACTACCCCCTCCCTCCTTCATGTAATTTTGATTACGTCTCATTGTTGATTCAGTTTCCATTGTTAAGACATGATATTGCATGTTAATTGAATTGATTTTGATTCGATTTATATTTTCTTTTCAATTACGAATAAAAAACTGTTGATTTGTATTTTTTTCGATTTCTGACAAAACATCTCGCTACACACATGCGGATGTTTTATAAAACATTCGCTACACACTAGCGGATGTTTTGTCAAGCATTTGCTAAGGCGTAGCGGATGTTTTATAAAACATCCGCAAGTGTGGACCACAAGTGAGTATCTATTAAAAGTTAAAAGTGATTTTTTGGTACCATTTATGTATTAAATGGTGCCAAAAAATTGTCACTCTTTCGCTTATAAAGTTTATTTATTATTATATATTTTTTAAACTTCTTGATTTGATTGGCTAATCTTTTTTTTTTTTTTGGCACGAGAAATGCTATTTGGTTTGAAGATGAAACATTTTTTTAGAGTACGAAAAAAATTGATGTGGAATTTATCAAATCTAGCCATTTGACCTAGTGAGTAAACAATTTTGTGTTCTTTCAACTTCAACCTTATGATATAACTATTTTGTTTTAAGTTTTAGTATTTTTGTAATTATAATCGGGTCCAAGTATATTTAAATTTCCAAATATAGATTTCTTGTTTGATGAAAACGCTGTAGTGTATAAATTTATAATCAGCTATTCAGCTCCAAGGCGGTTCATTTTGAGCGTTGAGCCTTGGAAAGTTGTGGTTGAAGCGTAAACCCTTGAAATACCTCATGCAAAGAGTTTGTAGCAGAAAATGTTAGCCTTTGTATTTCTTGTTCAATCCTTAATATTGATACCGTTTTCCTCGACATGCGCATATCCATAACCCAAATTAAAATAGACCAATTATACAAATTTGCTAGTGGAATCAATAAGGAACAGATAGAGCCAAAGGCAAGGCTTCCTGGGCAACCATGGGGATTGTTTGTAATTGTAACTTGCAATTATCAAACAACTGAGCAGCATAGTTGTTCCTCTCTTCTGTAGAAATTTTGTCGATAATGCTGATGAGGACTCGCTCGAGCTCTTCCCCATCGCTCCATTCATGGATCTCCGCCTTTATAAATGCGCTATTTTTGCATATCAACTCCCATACAGGGAAATCCTTCCTTGGCATCATGTAGTCACCTTCTTTGAGCTTCAAGCTCGGGCAGAAATCACCCGCTCCATCACCCAAATAGATTATCTTCTTCTTCGTCCCCTCTACCGATAAACAAGATTGAATCCTTTCAATAACCATCCCCTGTTAAGATATTAAAAATTCCCGTTAGCTTAGGTAATATACTTATGTACTGTAGAGAATCTTTATTTTTTAAGAAATAAAAAAAGTTAACTGGATTCGGACAAACATAGGATTAGCAATTAATAATTATGGGACATAAAAATACCTTGCACATGTTGGGAGGACAAGGGTTGGTGCAGGCATGAGATGAAGTGTGGAAATCGTGATAAGGCTGAATCCTTAGCCTGCCTTCCTGGTCAACATAGCCAGGGTTGGTGTTGATCTCACTGAAATAATCCCTCAATCCAAGATGCTTCAAGATTGTCTCTACGTAGAACATATTTGCATCACTTACGATCCTCAAATCACACCCCAAAGAATGAGCTGTTTTAATGGCTGGGACGATACGGGGATGTACCGGAACCCGTTTGAGAACTTCCTCAATGTCTCCAATCGTCTTTCCTTGTGTATATAACTCATTCATTAACTTGTCCTGTAAACACATAATATAGCCATAATCTATCTATCAATATCTCTTTTTAAAATTAAAAAAAAAACATAAACAAATTAACGTAACAAGAATTTGTAAATATAAGAGGTTGAATATATATTTGAAAACATGAAATATAAGAAAGGGATGTATGTGAACTAACCATCATGGAATTCCAAGGCATGGTAGGGAGAAGTTGATTAAACAAAGCGGTTGCACCCAATTCGTCGACGACCCAGTTATCGCTATCCAAATCAATGATCGTCTTGTCAAAGTCAAAAACCACCAAAATTCCTGCCATTGTGTCTATATATATGATTGAAATTGAGTCTGAGTCTGAGTCTGGAATATGGAGGAAAAGCAAAGGAAGGAGGAGGGTTATATAGGAGTAGGAAAATAGGAATTACTCCATATATATGGAAGATGCCAAAAGAATATTACGTGATTTTTTTTTTGTGGTATCTGCCTATCTAGTTCCTTCAACTCTCTTGGACCCTTTTTTGTGTCACGTGGGCAGTGGTGGATTTTGGTTGTTCCCGTTGTCACGTGATGGATACAGAACGCCTAAACGTAACACCAAAATCCTTAAACGCAACATCATTTAAAATGTAAAATTACTTTGCTACCCCTTTTAACATTTAAACTATACTACCTCCTCCCTCCTTCCCCCTTCACGTAATTTTGATTACGTGTCATTATTGATTCGATTTTCATTGTTAATTCGCATGATATCGCATGTGAATTAAATTGATTTTGATTCGGTTTATTTTTTCTTTTCAATTACGAACAAAAAACCGTTGATTTGCATTTTTTTTCGATTTCGGACAAAACAACCGCTACAAACTAGCGGATGTTTTATAAAACATCCGCTAGTTTGTATAAAAAATGATTATCTATTAAATGTTAAAAGGGGTATTTAGGTCATTTTATACATTAAATAGTGTTGTATTTAGGGAATTTGGTGTTGCGTTTAGGGTCACTCTTTTGGATATGGTATCATTACACATTTTTGAACGGGACATCTAACTACTTATAAAAGTGTAGGTTGTCTCTTACAACTTAATGTATGGACAAATGTACCATTTAACTTAATAAATCATTCACCATTAATTAAGGTCAAAGGAGTAAATTTGTTATAGACTAATTAATTCAATGAATAATTAAATAATAGTTCGATCCCTTAACTTGTACCTATTTTAAAGTTATATCCTACATTATTTAATTCAATTCATTTCGTCTTGTATTTTGATTTTTTTTTCAATTTCCTCCACCTACCAAGATCGTTACAAATGTCGCCCAATATTTATTGAAATGACAAAAATACACTTACTCAGTTGAGATACTAAACCTTATTCGAAACTAAAAAAATAATATGATTTTACTTTCTTAAATATGTTCGGGAAAGACATTATAAGATTTATATGAAAAATTATATCTATAGTAACAGAATTGTCGGTTAGTATCGAGATATTAAGCAAATTTGTAGCATATTTAGTTATTACCCATGAATAAAATACGATAAATAAGTTTAAAAAATGTGTCATAATGTCAAGAAGATGAAAAAATGAAGTATCATTTGATGAATTTGTGCCTTTTGTTAAGGACAATACACATAAATTTATCATGCCAAACAATAATTATTAGAAAAAAGTGTCATAAATATTATAAATCACTTGCCATGAATTAAGGCCAAAAGAGTAAATTTGTCATAAGCAAATTAATTTAATGAATAATTAAATAATAAATTGAAATGTCACCTATTATTTTCTGTAAGACAAAAATACTCTTAATCGGTTGAGACACTAAAACTTTATTCGAAACTAAAAAAATAATATGGTTTTACTTTCTTAAATATGTTCGGGAAAGACATTATAAGATTTATATGAAAAATTGTATCAATAGTAATACAATTTAATCTAATCTAATCTAATCTATCTAACTACTTATAAAAGTGTATGTTTTCTCTTACAACTTAATGTATGGACAAACCTACCCTTTAACTTAATAAATCACTCACCATTAATTAAGACAATAAGTGTAAATTTGTCATAAACTAATTAATTCAATGAATAATTAAATAATAGTTTGATCCCTTAACTTCTACCTATTTTAAAGTTAGGTCCTACATTATTTAATTCAATTCATTTCGTCTTGTATTTTAATTACATATGAAGATCATGGAGAATCTTTGGTGGTGCGATGTCTCCTCAATGCCACTTCCTTAGAAGACGACTCATGGCTTCGTAACAATATATTCCACACCAAGTGCACTTCTCATAACAAGGTGTGCAATGTCATTATTGATGGAGGAAGTTGTGAAAATGTTGTTTCCACTACAATGGTGGAGAAGCTGAAATTGAAGACCGAAGATCATCCTCAACCTTACAGGCTATCATGGCTTTGTAAAGGTAATGATGTGAATGTAATAAAAAGGTGTCTTGTTCAATTTTTGATTGGTAGTAAGTATAAAGATGAAGTTTGGTGTGATGTTATTCCTATGGATGCTTGTCATTTACTTCTTGGTAGACCTTGACAATTTGATCGGAAGACACATCATGATGGTTTCAAGAACACGTATACTTTTATTAAAAATGGTGAGAAAATTATTTTGGGTCCATCCAAGTTGGAGAGTGTTCCTAAACCTTCAAAGGGGGAGGGAAATAATTTACTCTCTAAGTCTCAAGTTGAAAAAGTAATTTGTGAATCCATGGAAGCATTTGTTTTGGTAGTTTTGGAGGAGAATGAAGAGGGAAATGCTGTCCCTTTTTCAAGTTTAGCCCCTTCTTCAAGAATTTCATGATGTGGTACCGAAGAACTTCCCTGGGTCTCCTCCAATGCGAAGTATTCAAGATTGCATTGATTTGACTCCCAATGATTTGACCTCCCAATGCCTCACTTCCAATTAAAGGCAACCTATCGAAGGAATCCAAAGGAGCATGAAGAGTTACAAGAAGAAGTTGAAGATCTTCTCGCGAAGAGTATTGTCTAAGAAAGTAAAAGTCCTTGTGCAGCTTCTTCTTCCGCCCTTCTTCTTCCGAAGAAACATGGTTCGTGGCACATGTGCATTGATAGTAGAGCGGTAAACAAAATTACTATCAAGCATCGTTTTCCTATTCCTCACCTTGATGATCTTTTTGATCAACTTCATGGTTTCAAGATTGGTTCTAAAATTGATCTTCGAAGTGGCTACCATCAAATTCACATGAGGCCCGGAGATGAATGGAAAACAACCTTCAAAATAAGAGATGGTCTTTATGAACGGTTGTTTATGCCATTTGGTCTCTCCAATGCTCCCTCTACTTTTATGCGACTTATGAATCATAATTTTAAACCCTTCATTGGAAAGTTTGTTGTGGTGTATTTCGATGATATTCTTGTTTACAACTCTAGCCCGAAAGAACATTTGGAGCACCTTCGAAAGGTATTTGAAGTGTTAAGAGAGCAGAAGTTGTATGCCAATTTAAAGAAATGTCATTTCTTTACAATAGCTTGATTTTCTTAGGCTATATCATTTCCTCGGATGGCATCAAGATGGATGACAATAAGCTTGAAGCTATCCTAAGCTGGCCAATTCCTAAATCTATTCATGATATTCATAGTTTTCATGGCCTAGCTTCATTTTACCGCAGGTTTATTCAAAACTTCAGTACCATTATTGCTCCTATAACTGAATGCTTGAAGGGTGGCAGTTTCAAATGGACAGAAGAAGCTCAAAAGAGTTTCAAACTTCTTAAAAAAAAGGTCTGAAGCTCCAATATTGTAGCTACTAGACTTTGACAAGGTCTTTGAAGTAGATTGTGATGCTTCAAATATAGGAATTGGGGGTGTTCTTAGCCAAGAAGGTAAACCCATTGCTTTCTTTTAGTGAGATGTTGAATCATTCTCGGTGCAATTATTCTACTTATGACAAAGAATTTTTGCTATTGTCCGCGCCTTGGATCATTGGCAACATTATCTCTTGCGTAAGGAGTTTGTTCTTTTCTCTGACCATGAAGCTTTGAAGTACTTGAATACTCAACAAAAACCGAATTCTCGTCATGCCGATGGGTTGAATTTTTGCAAGCATTTAATTTTGTTATCAAACATAAATCTGAGTTTTAAATCGTAGCGGATGCGCTTAGTGTAGACGACATTCCTTGTTGTCTAGCTTGCAAGTAAATGTGGTTGGGTTGGAGGTAATTAAATATCTTTACAAAGATGATCCATATTTTGGAAAGATTTGGGAAGAATGCTTGAAGACTCCATTTAAACTTTTTTTGATTCACAATGGGTTTCTCTTTATAGATAAACTTTTGTGTATTCCTGAATATTCTCTGCGACAAGCTTTTATCAATGAAGCTCACCATGGAGGACTTGTTGGACATTTTGGTAGAGATAAGACTCTTGCACTTGTTCAGGAAAATTAGTATTGGCCAAGGATGGATCGAGATGTCAAAAAGTGTATCGAGCGGTGTAGGACCTGTCACATTGCCAAAAGTCATGGAAAAAATACTGGTTTGTATACTCCATTACCTGTACCAATGAGTCCATGGGAGGATGTTAGCATGGGTTTTGTTGTTGGGTTGCCTCGCACTCAAAGAAAGAAAGATTCAGTCATGGTGGTGGTTGATCGCTTCTCAAAATGGCACATTTTGTCCCTTGCACAAAGACTTTGGATGCTACACATGTCGTTGATCTTTACTTCAAGGAAATTGTGCCGCTTTATGGTATTCCAAGGACAATTACACCTAATTGGGATTCAAAATTTATGAGTCATTTTTGGCGTACACTTTGGAGGAAGCTTGTAACTAAACTTCAATTTAGTTCGTCTCATCATTCACATACCGACGGACAAACATAGTATGTGAACAGGAGCTTGGGAAATCTTTTACGAAGTATGATTGGCAAAAATACACGTCAATGGGATGCAATATTGGCTCAAACAGAGTTTGCGTATAATCAATCTTCTAGCCAAACTACTGGTAGGAGCCCATTCGAAGTTATGTATGGTCATAATCCAATTACTCCATTGGATTTAGCTCCCCTTCCTACCACTCAACATTTTAGTGGTGACGGTGAAGAACGTGCTAAGTACATCAAGAAGATGCATGAGCAGGTTCGACAAGAAATTATCAAGCAAAATGGAAAAAAGTACCAAAGAAGTGCAAATAAGCATCGGAAGCAATCAGCTTTCAAGGAGGGAGATTTGGTTTGGATTACTTTAAGGAAGAAGCGATTCCCTCGTGGACGTCATGGAAAGTTAAAACCAAGGGCTGATGGTCCGTTCAGGATCTTGAAAAAGATTGGTGGCAATACTTATGAAGCAGAATTACCGGATAATTATGGTGTTTCATCAACTTTCAATGTTGCTGATCTCTATCATTTCGTTGGAGCTGAATCTGATCAAGTAAATTAGAAAAAAAAAATTATAAAATGATATGTAAATGATGCAAAACTTAGGTTGTGTGTGGCAAGGTGAGACTTCATTGATACTTTGGAGGAATTTTATATTTTTTAGTGTAACTATATACTTTGGAATTGAGAGTTTGATTCTCCAACACAATTTTTTTTTAAAGGGTTATAAATTCCATAAACGTCATAAGCAAAGTCTTCAACAACAATGTGCTTATCTAAGATAGTAAGTTTGAATTGTTTTCAATTTACAAACTGATAAAAATGAATGAACTCATGTTTGATATTAAAAAAAGAGATTTAAAAATAATCAACAAAAAAACAAATGTGTAGGATAAGTTGTTATACAATGACTAAAAGCATACATTATAAATGACCGAAAAACAAAATATCATAAATGCTAAACACGTAACAACATAATTTATAAGTCTCAAAAACTATAAATATTAAAACACACAAAAATCTAATAATTAAAAGTCAACAAAAAAATGAAGGAACCAACAAATCACTTTTTACAAAATCATTAACACCACGTGCAACGAACGTGAACGTCGCTGTAAAAGGGCGGGAATATAATTAGAATATTCTGGGAATTCAATTCTCTCGGTGCCTACGCTGTTTCTGTTTGCCAAACCGTCGCAACTCGCAGCCAAAACCTAGATTTGATAAATTGTGGCAAACTAAACTTGTTCTGTTTTTGGGTAAAGAATCGACTGAGTTCGACTTGGTATTACACATTCATTGTTGGATCGCTGTCCTCAATATCCACTCCATACGTATTCCAGTACAACTCCACTTGTACAGTAAATGATTTATATGCAGTAATCTCAAATTAAATTCACACTGGGAGTCCAATTCTGAAATCCAAACCCTAAGTTTGGATTTTTGTTGAGGGGATGGTTAGACATATTGAGGCTACTGCTCGGATCTTGCACGAGGTTGGAATGGTGCTTGGCCAGAGCTTGGAGAGACGCCGACGCGGAGACGACAATCAAAGCAGGGGAGTTTGTAGTCGGATCTAATGTGGCGTTGCCATTGCTGGAGACAGAGATGATAGGAAAGAGGTGGCGTTGCCATTAATTACTGAAGATGACCGAAGCTGGTGGGTCTTCGACAGGAGGTAAGAATGGGGGAGATTGGAGATGGTGCTTGGCTCGAATTGAAGGACGACGGTGGAGCTGTGATATGCGTGACCGGAGCAGGAAGGGTTTGGGTTGGAGATGGTGGATGCTCTAGTGGGGCTGGAGATGGCGGTTGCAATGCTGGGGCTGGAGATGGGGACTTGCACCGGAGAAGAGGGAAAAAGCAATCTGTGTGTGAGAAACAAAATAAAGAGAGAGAGATAGAATTAAAGAAAAAATAAAACAAAAAATTTGGAACTACTAAAGTAGCCTGAAAATTTGAAAGTACGAAAATATTTCCCCCATGTGACATGCACATGTTAATTTTCGTTAGTTTTTCTAAAGTTCGTCACGACTAAGGGGTAATTTGGGAAAAATGGCAACGTTAGATATGGTTATGATGCAAAACGTAGATTGGGGGAACTATGGGATTGGGTGGCACCCTTGGGGTGAAATTCATTATTTGGCCTATTTGTAATATAATACTTCGAGCATACAAACATAATACAAAGATGGAAAAAATTCAAAGAGAAAGACTTGAACAAATTTAAGAACAAGAACAAGGTTGAGTGTATGTCGCCGCTTTGTAGAGGCAGTTCACTTCCTTTGGCTCTCATATGCCTCAGCCGCCTTCGCTGCACCTTTTTCTTCTGCCACAGTAATCGCAGGGGGCGCCTCCACTTCACCCCACACCACGGCATCCACATAGGACTCGCCCAGGCCCAGCAAGGCGTTGCGAGCTGATCTGCTCTCATTTCTCTTTAGAGCTCGAGCTTTGTCCGGGTTCACCATACCTGCAAAGGACGAATAGTACATAGTCAGTTTGGAATCAAAATATCAATTGCGATAAATAAAGACAAGTGTAAACACTGATATTGACCATCATTTTGGAGGCAGCCTATAGCTCCTTCTCGCCCACTGCCCAAACATGTCGAGGCATGACACAAGGCACGACAAGCTGGTCAACTTGCTTATCCCAATGTCCCCTCCTACATGCACTCTCCCCAACTCTTTGCCTATATATTCCATGCAAATAAGCCACTTCACCTCTCCAGACTCTTTTACATACAAACTCTCTGAACCCCCCTTAAGCCTCAAGAATCAGGTATTGCACTTTTCTCATCTCCATTGGGTTTTCATTCTCAAACCCCATCTTACTTTCACAGCGTAGATGCTTTGCGGGGCTGAGGCGTCGGTTTGGTTTTGGAGGTGAGGAAGTGTGTGCAGCCCAAACAAGCCGGATATCCTCAATTCATTTACAGAAATAACACCCCCGCACGTGTGCGGCAACTCTTTGGCGTCATCAGTGTCCTGAAAGCCAAGCTATAAGATTACAAAAACCCTCGAGTCTAAAAGACTAGGACTAATGACTAAAATTGCCTAAAAACTTGAAATTGCCAACACAACACAAATTCAACGACAATAAGCAAACCAGATTTAGAAATAACTTAAAAAAGGTAAGTTACAATGAATTCCAAAACAAAGGCTGATGTGAAATCAACTTTCTTGCATGTGGCTTTAAAAATTACCTAAACACTGACTGCAAGATTCAGGAATAGGAAACTCTCTAGAAAATGTAAGGATCTAAGTTAAAGATAGCAGTACAGCACGATGATAACGTTGTCAAAATGTTTTGACATCTCTTAAAAGATTTCTCTTTATTTTGGAAAAAAATCGTAAAGCATTAATTAGTTGCAGCCTCTATTTAAATTAGCTATTAATAGTGCTGTTACTAAAGAGGAAAGTATAACATTGTTTTTATGTACATACTTTCTCTTCCATTTTTGGAAGTTTACCTGTTCCGGGCAGCCCGATCCTCAGTCTGATTAGCCTCCTTGGCCTGAGCAGCCTTGGCAGCCAACTCGCACTCGGCAGCAGGAGTTCATACTCATCCCTCATCGACCATCGTAATTGCCTCCATCAGGCTTGTAACATTATGGGAGTTGGGAGTAGGAGGAGTCCATTCGGATAAGCCAGAATCTTGATCCCGTTTTCTTATGATTGCGAGCTCCTCTAAATTGCAAGGGACCAGGGCTTAGTTTTCACAGGCTTCAGAGCACCAAGGACATGCTGAGCCCCACTTGGCCATCAGTTTATTGGTTACGCCCAGAAGCCTGCAGGTCGCAACTATGCGCAGGACATGATTGACACCCTGTAGTTGGGCACAATCTTCACGTCAACAGCCTTCTTGACCTTTTCTGATGCCCGGCAGCTTCTCTGTTCGCTGGCACGGTAAAGCCCTCCTTATGCAAGGAGGGCACTCGGACTTTGTGTGAGGAGCATTTCCCCGGGTTTGGCCGGATTCTTTCTCTCCTTCCCCTCCACAGGAACGCACTAGGAGTAAGGAGCTTGTCTCTTCTTACCGGTCTGGTTGGTGACGAGTGGCCTGGGCAGTGGCCTTGGCAACCAGTCTTCGTGGGAACAGGAGCCTTGAATTTCTAAGGAGCCTGGTGCCCGTGTTCGGAGAAAGCTACTTTGGGAAGCTCGGCTTGCTAAGCTCATTGTGGCGAGCAGAGGCATCATTCTTCTAGACAGCCGTCTTCTTTCTCACAAGTTCAACATGCTTCATTTCTGTGATCAAAAAAGGAAAGGAAAATGCTAGACAACTATGCCCAAGATTCTTGCAGACAGAACGGTGTCGCTGGGGAAAGAGTTATTGTGACAATTACCCCAAAAGGGGCAGGTCGTCTCGGGGAGGATGTTTATAATTGAAGAAATAAGTTGTGATCGCATATGACATAGATCGGGTATAACTTTTGACTGATTTAATAAATTCATTAACAACTCTTAACATGTCGCCTACAAAAATATATGCATAATTAAGTAGAAGAGCATCTAACATACTCCGTAAAACAGGACTTCTCACAATATTGAGAGTTAACGACTCTACCCAATGAGGTAGACATCCACCCTTCAAGTAAATGATCGATATGATTTCTACTCAAAGTAACTACAAATAACAGCTTGAGAAATTACCTGGGATCGATGCTGTCCGTTAAACTAAGAACTCGGCAGAGTTCTGAGGTTTGTCTATGCAACAATCTCAAAAAGAACTGAAAGCTCATCTGCATCAAATGGTATGGCGAAAATTGTAGGAAGATAAGAGAACAAAAGACCCAAAACCTCCCAAGTATCTGGAATTGCGCTTAATTTTTCCTTCCACTGCCAAAGAAGTTCCATTGCTTGCATTTCACATGAGGTTCAAGAACTTCCCTCCATCTTTCATTAACAAGGACAATTGCAACTAAAATCCAAACGTACTCAGTTCTTGATACCACTTTAACTACCTTACTTCTAGTAAGATTTCACTTTCTATTTGCCACAATTACTTGCGGTTAGTGCACTAATACGCCCACGTACCATGTGAAGTCGCAATAGAATCACAAAAACAAAAAATAAAAATTAGCGTTTAAAGTGATGTCCAAACTTATGTACAATGATCGAAAATAATACAAAAAACTACAGTCCATATTGTATCTGGCATAAGATCAGTTGAGGATATCTCCACTCGAAACAAGTACAAGTTACCTCATGTATTTCTGCAGAAATTTCCTGTGTAAGTCGTTACAAATAGTGTCGTTGTGAAACGCTTTGGAGTCTTGGCCTCTCCACGAGCTTGGTTCTGAAACACAACCTCATCGTCCACCTACAATAATCAATATTGGAGATTGATGATGAAGATAGAGCTAGAGTTGGTCAGAAAAGAGTTACAGAAACAGAGCGGGTATCCAACCTCTTTTTCACATTGAAAGATGTTGGGTTATTAAGCGAAGGGTTTCCACGTAGTAATTCAGCTTCTTTGACTTTAAGCTCCTCTTCTTGCTCTTCACGTTCCTACACTAAACTAGTTCATCAACTTCATTGTAACCAATACTATATAGCTCTTGAATCATTTTCACATACAAGATTTCAAGGTCTGTACATTAATAAGACTAAAACCTAACAGAGAAACAAAAGGCACAAACAAAAAGAAAAAGAATAAATAAATAAGAGAATGTACAACAATGAACTGCTGCTTGAGAAACTCAGGGTAGATGCACTACATCAGACGAGACATATTTGTGAAACTTACTTTTCTTAATTTCTCCTCAGCTCTATCCTTCTTTATATGTGCAAGTTCGGCCAAAAGAGCGTCTGTGTCATCCTCATCATCATCGTCTTCATCATAATCATGTCACTAACCACAAAACAAAAAACTTCAGTAATTTAACTCCAAATAGTGACTCGTAGAAACAGTACTCTCTATGTTCCTAAAAAAGAGTCATGTTTGACTCAGCACATAGATTAAGGAAAGCTAATTGACTATATTATAAATATTAGGACGGTGTATGTTTTTCAAAGGTGCCATGTGATAGGGGGACCCATCAATCAAAGTAGGAATCAAACCAAGGGTAAAATGGTACATCCTGAAAAAGGAAATATTGGAAAGTGCACACTTTCTGGAATGGCCTAAAGATGGACTTTTTTAAGGAATGGAGGGAGTATGATATAGTAAAATAACCAAAACCCCAATTTGATCAGTTAGCACACAGCTTCATGTTTGCGCAACAATTGAAATTGTTGTGCATAAATTTCTTTTGTAATGAATTCTAAACATGAAAACTCAAATGTGCAAGACTGCTACCACCCAACGTCACAACATGCTTGAAGATAGGAGAAGGGGGAGGGTAAGAGGAGGAAACCAAGCATAGAAAGTACTGATAAAATCAGTTTATTACAGAACTTGGCTGATTGCAGAATAAAATCCAACCAGAATATCAAGGAATATCTGGAGATTTGGCATACCTCTCATCATCACTTTTCACATCCACGTCAGCATCATCAGCGTCTGCACTGCGTGGAACAATGCAGTCTTCGAATTCACTCTTTGTCCCTATCACATAATTATGTAGTTAATAATGAAAAATGAAAAATATACAAATACCAAAACTGCCCAATTTGATAAATGCATCAAGATATTTGGTAATCACGTTCCAATAGAAAATGCACACCATTTACAATATCTGTCATCTGGAACAACATATTAACATGTTTTTAATAAAGTCAAACACTGGCAGACCAAATCATGCAATCACAGGAGAACTGGAGAAGTACAAATGAGACAAGAACATAATTCTTTTACCACTATAGCCCTTATCATTTGACGAGAAGTGCCTCCGCCCACGCTCTTCCAACTCATCCTTGAGGTTCCTCTTCTGAAGTTTAGTCTGAGTGTCTTGCCCTTACTTTCTCAGAAACAAATCTAGCAGCAACGAGTGTATGATTCCTTTTTATAAAATTGAAATGAGATCTGCCAGATATAGGAGAATAGTAAACATCTTCTACTTAATTGTCAAGAAAGAGATAAAGTACATAAGCCATTAAACTTCGGGTTAATTACTTTTTGACCCGATTTGACCAACGAACTTCCAATATCCAAAATGTGACCAATGTACTCAATTTGGGCAAAATGTGATCAATGTTGTTAACTGGACATCCAAATTGCTAATGGAGCTGCTGACGTGGGGTACGTTTATAAACCACCCTTATTCATTTTTCACCACACCTAGACAACAATGTCACACCTTTGTAATGCTCACCACAAGGTTGTTGAAACTCTAATAGGGGTGACATCACCACAGTCTCAGCGTATATTCGTCAAATTTATATTTGTAAAGGTATGACAAATTCTAAGTTAGATGTAGGCTACTTAACTCAATACTTCTTTATCTAGGCTCAGGACCTCTGTATAAAGGTTCAACTAGCTTTCTAATCCAAAGAAAACAAACTATTAAATACTGGAGCAAATTCCAGAAAAAAGAAAATCATAAAGTAAGAATTGAAATATTAACACCAACTACAAGGATCATACCCCAAGAATCATGAAGCATTAATAATGCAACTGTAGCAAATTAGTAAATCCAACATGGCAGCTTTTGTTTAGCTAATCAGGAAGCTTGTACACAGAACATAACCCACATTTGTGCTGAATGTAAAGCCAAGCTTAAGCTGTTAAGGTAACAGAACTCCAAGTCTTGACCCACATTTATCCAATATTTCCAACATAAAAAAAAAGGGGGGGGGGGGGGATTTGGATTCAACCCCAACTACTGCATCTCTTTCAATGGGTGATGAGTCAAGTAAAATCTGGTGGACCAACTCGATTTAAACACCAGAGAGATGTCAAAACTGGGTTCGAGTTGACTAACTTCCATTTCTTTCCCCCAATCCCCATTATTGTTAGTACACAAGTTGGCACCTTGCTTGGTTTGTAATACACTATAACAATCTATCCATGCGTGATCAGGAAACTCTCCAGATAATTTAAGCATCTAAGTCAAAGATAGTAGTACAGCACGTTGATAATGATGTCAAAATGTATTTACATCATAGTGGGTTTTCTTAAAAGAGTTCTCTTTATTTTGGAAAAAATTGTAAAACATGAGGTTGAAGCCTCTATTTAATTTAGCTAGGGGGGGGGGGGCGCTGTTTGCACCTTCCGAACCTCTAAATGCACCCACTTTTTTACTTTTTATATTACAAAAATGTCCTCAATCAAAAAGAGCATGCCGCTCTTTGTCCTTCTAGATGCACCCCATTCACGTCTTTCTTAGAAGTCAAAGCCTCTAACTACACCCCTAACAAATACACCCCCAACAAATCCTTCGCCCGGTAACTCCCTTTGGTGTTGAAACCTTCCTTCTCCAAACCCTAAACCTTTACATAGGTGTGAAGATCAAATATGGAGCAAAAAGAAGCGACTGTGACATTAGTGGTAAGTATCTCTTCTCTTTTTTATGCTTAAAAATGGTCAGCATGTACACCGTCATTTTTTTTTTCAAAAATTAGGGAGTCCTCGATGCACAATGTTTGGCCATGGTCGAAAGAACGACTCAGTAATGTTTTGCCAAAGGTGATCGAACACTCGAGTGATGTTCAGTTAGAGCCAACCAAACATTTCAAGCACCAACCGAATAGTACTCAAATGTTTGGTCCATCTTGGCCGAACAGTATGGAATTCTGGGTTTGGTTTTGATGAGAATCAGACCACAAAGGCTCCAATTCAAGCTGGACAATCATAAAGGGACTCAGTTGCTATTACCTTAATCTAGGCGGGTCACTGCTAAAGAATCCAGTTTGTTATATTAGCTATAATCCTCTTTGAATAGGATTAGGAATCCTGTATTATTTCGGTTTTCTTTTCCTTCTACATCTCCTCTCTGTAACCCTATTTATACTCTATCAATCTCCCATGTATTACATACATTCATAATAATATCATAATACTTCAATTCCGCATATCAAATCTCCAATTAACAGATTTTTTCATGTGTTATTGTTACTTTTAATTCACACACGTTGTCTACGGAGCCTAGTGTTGTTGGTCCTCCCAATAATGAGATCATTCTTATTCAAGATATTGTTATGGATTACATGGAACAATGCATGAAAACTTTTTATCTCGCGAGCAATTGACTGATTATGTGTGTGCGTGCTAGGGGAAATAAGCATGACATTGTAACAATAGTTAGGAGGCCAGACAATGGTTCGAAAAAGAAAAAAACCTAGGTTATTATTGACTTGTGAATGTGATGGAGAATACCATGTATTCAAGAAAGTTGGGACATCATCACGAGCAAATCATCAAGGGAAAAAATCTATAAAGGTGATGTGAGTAAAGGAAAAAGCAAGAGAGAAATTGGATCAAAGAAGATTGGTTGTCCATTTTGTTTGAGGAGTAGACAAGTGTGGTGTTCACAATCCGCGGGGTACTTTGACGACCACTCATTTGCCAGTTGATTATCAAGGGCTAAGGAGGATTAGGTTACAACGGTAAACCAAAGGACATTTTGTTTGGTTTAAGAGATAAATTTGCACAAAATAGGTTCACAATAAGGACTGTCTATAATGCCCATACGAAGAATAGAATTATCGAGCGTGATCGTTGATCACAAATGCAACATCTTATGTGGAAATTGAAGGAGCATTGATGTGTCCATCATGATCGGATCTGTGTGGAGTTATTGTGTGTTTTTCCAAAAGCCCTATTTATGGATTGTACATACAAGACAAATAGGTACAAGTTACCTTTGTTGGAGATTATTAGTGTGAAGTTTACATAGATGACATTTTTAACTGCAGCCGCTTATTTGGAGTTCGAGTCAAAAGACAACTATACGTGAGCGTGAGCATGCTTAAAATCATTGATGAACCTATCCTCCCTACATAATGTGATCGTTACTGACAAATAAATAACTTGAATGAATGCACTTGAGAGAATGTTTCCTATCTCGAGACATTTCCTTTGTCGGTGGTATAGTAATATGAACATTTTAGTAATTTGCACAAAAATTATGAAGACGAAAGAGAAGTAGGATTCGTTTAAATATGTGCTGGAGTGGTGGTGATCGCTAATACTGAGTTATCGTTTAATCATTCGCTTATTAGACTACAATCAAATTTCAAAAAAAATTCTAGGTGTCATCAAATATGGGTTGGACCGTACAAAGAAAGATTTGTGGCTTGTTGGACGAATAATGTCATACACTATGTCAATACCACAACAAACAACAACCATGCACTTGATTTTAAAGTCACTTGTTACAGATTGTATCTAATTTAGGGGTGGAGAGTCAATGATGCATATACGGATGCTTGGAATCACAACCTGCCCAAGCAATTTCAGACAGCCCTATGGCCGAAGAAATACTCCCCGAAACAGCCCCAAAAACCCGCTCAAACCCTCTACAATCTACCCGTTAATAATAACAATTCCTTTACAATTTTTACCCCAAAACCTAACCTTGTTTTTTTAAAAGGTTGGAAAGGGACATAGACCTTACCCAACCCTTATTTTTTATTATTTTAATTCCTTGAAAGGCTACAATTATAGATATATGATGCCTTTGGTGCGGCTAGAACAAATGCTGCCTCTGGTGAGACTTTGAACACCTGACCTCTCGATTGAGACTAGTGATGTACCAGGGTACCTCTAGTAGGGCTTGAACACTCGACATCTCCGTTAAGATAAGCGAGCAGCTAAATAGGGCCTTTGGGTAAGGCTTGAACAACCTTGTTACCCAAAAAAACTTGTTTTTTATTTATTTATGTTATTACAAGGTAATAATCTGTCCACTCCTTATTAAACAAATATATTAGAGTCTGAACACTATCATAAGCACCATCAAAGCATACCTATCTCAAGTCATCATACCTATGGAAAAAAATTCCAAATAATGTCATCATACAAGTATAAAATACTCAATCGAAGCATGATAAACATGTTCATCTTCACCCTAGCATGATTGATACGACCCGACCCGAAATCTCTATACGAAATCTGGGTCAAGCGTGTAACATCAAAACAAAACACACTAGTCAGAAATAAAACACGTGCAAAACCTCTGCTAAAAGTGGGCTAAACAAAAAAACCTGATTAACAAATTATTAATCACTAATAAGATAATTAAAAACACCACGGCACCAAAGGCCGAGAAACAAAATGACAAAGCCAACGAGCCAATGCCCGAACTACACCAGGCTCTAAAGCCAACCAACACTACAATATCATATACAAGCACGACATTACACGTCGGAAACAAATGAATAATATCATATGAAACACAAACCCAATGAATAGTTTACATAACTCTCCTATAAACCCATGTCCTCATAAAACACAATACATCCTCCTGAAGTGCTGCATACCAAAGACTGTTGACGTCTAATAAATCTCGCCGACCTCACAGCGTACTTCCTGCCTGACTGGGGTCTAAGGAAAACAAAAGGAACGAGGTGAGTGATAAACTTAGTAAGTTACTGCGTGATCTATATGGCATGCTGTTATGCACATATAACCAATACATAACGCACAATACACGATACACCAAGTATAGCAATTCATATACTTGCACACAATTTACGTTGATCATGTTATAATGCACATTGACTCAACGTAATATAAACACATAGTCATGATATAAATCAGTATCTCAATCTGATCTGTATCTGAGTTGAATCTGCAAGAGAGCTTTAGACTTGTCCTGCTATAAAACAATGTAGTTGTGCTGCTGAAGCAATACACAAATATAACTGCACCAGAAATCCAGAGGAACATTGTAGATATGTTGCTGTCGCGATGCACATAATATAATGTTTGAATCTGATAGTATCCAGAGCTGAAAACCAAAACCATGTTTGAACCCAATAGTATCCAGAAAACACTAACCTTGGGACTTAACCAGGAGTCTCATTACCCCGAGTTTTACCCAAGAGTCATAGTTGCATTGCTGTTGCAGAACACATGCTGAAATCATGTCTGAACCCAATAGTATCCAGAACCAATTACCTTGGGACTTAACCAGTAGTCTCATTACCTCGAGTTTTACCCAAGAGTCTAGCCTTCTGTTTGTCATGCGAATTGCTCTGACAAGGCTACATTCTTGTCACGGCCAATAACAAGGGAGAGACCCATGCAATGACCCGTAGCGATCACGAGATTTAACTCTTGTAAAGACTACTGTCGTCCCATTGTCGACACAACCACATATGCCAGCTGGACTCAATGCGATGCACAAGTAGTTGTTTACTTGTAATTAAAACACAACCATCAAGTCCCAAGTACGGGGGCTCGACGTACATACAAACATGCTTATTTGCTTGAATTAAACACGTAAGCATCTATTTGTTTAAACACAATTAACACATATATGATATTTCATATAAAATGTCTAACCCAAAATATTTCCCAATATTGTAGGAACTTAATACAACACTATTTATATTTTATTGAGCCTAAATCGACTTCGTTGAGTCATTTATTTATTGTTTATAAATTCCAGGCATCACTGCGATTTGCAGGATTCGTCCTAACACAATCTCACTGATAATTAATTCGACCCAAGTAATAATCCCAAACATTTAAATACACATATCAGTTCAAATATTCAATAATTAATAACAAGAGTATTTTTACTCTAAATTCAAAACAAATCACGTGGGGGTAGTCTACAGTATATGTATGTCAATTCTACATACAAAGGGAAGGGGATAGTAACTTACCTCTACCGAAAAATATCGATGAAAACACAAAATATTTGGGTGTAAATGTAGCCTTCAACACATAAAACACTCCTACGGAGTCAAAATTAAAAACGGGCGAGTAGATCTTTCGCAATCTGAGCTTAAAGCTCAAAACCCTCACTGTTCTCTCTTAACACACGTTGAAGGACGAGAAAGCTTACATGAGTGTTAAACTCATCCGAACCACGAAAAGGCAGAAGTCCACCACCGACCCAATTAAACAAAGGAAAAGAAAAGGAACTTAATTGTTGTTGACTTCTTCATGTTGTATGGCCGAAAAATCCAAGTGATTGTTGACTTTGGTGAAACTTAAAATATCCATTAAATGGATGGTTGGACATTTTGAAATGTCAACATTATTATTTGGTCAAAAGTCAACAATATCAAACCTATTATTCACCAATTAGACCCAAATTAAACACTAACTAATCATTATTAATTAGCCAATGTTAAAATAAAAATATATTTTAACAATATAAAAAGAAACATGTAACGTATGATACACTTCAGGTCAGTCTAGCCTAAAATAATTATCTTCTAGTTTTAATGTGTCAATTTACCAAACCCGACAACAAACCTATAGAATCGAAGATTGAATCGGTGGAAAGGACCCTACTCGACGAGCGGAACACAATGGTGGTCTCGGATCGTCGATTGAACGGTTGGATTGGCAGGGATCATCTCTACGCATACTAGTCTCACCTTCATCTCCCATACACTTTATCTCCCTCTCTTAGAACTCAAAAGTTCTAGGGGGAAATGGCTGAGAATGAGTGGTGTTCAGTTGGTCTAGAGGATAAGAAGGGTTCAAGCTTATTTGGGGCAAGTGTCAACTAATTTTGGTTGATGCTAACTAAGGTTAGCGAAATTAAGCTAGGTTAGGATCAAATTAATTTAACTTAGGATAGATCAAGGTCAATTAGGGGTCTTATTAGGGTGTTAGGGATTGATTAGGGTGGGGGGAGGTTCATTAAGGGTATATAGGTCAATTCCCTAAAAAATCAGAAAAAATCGAAAGCTGGTGCGAGCAATACGCGGTCGCGTCAAGGGCAACAAGGCGACCGCCTTGTCTTGGGTTGTCCAATTTGACATGTTTCTGTATTATGCATGATCGCTTTCTAAAATGAACCGTGCCCGCGTTGTGGTCCAACTAAAAACCCTCCAAATTGAGGTTAGATTGACCCAAATGCTAGCCTATCAATCAAGGATGATCCTATGATCATACCAAAGCCAAACGGACCCGAACGGTCGTCGAAACAACTCAAACGAAAGCGGACAACGTCGACGCGCATCAAACACAATAAAGCAAGATCAAACTAGCATGGGTAGGGGACCCTAAACATGTCCAGGGTCTAAGCAAGGGGCTCGAGCACATATACAAGTTAAATTCACAATGGGTACAAGTCGATACACAAGTCAAGGTACGTCAAACCCTAGTTTAAGCATACAATAACACAATAAACATAACTCGCGTATACTAAGGTTCAACTAGACTTAATAAGCACCAAATCAAGAACTATAGCATGTGTATACATCTATCATGCAACAAGGAAATTTACAAGCATATCAAGTATGATTTCAAGCGTTCAAGCAGGTAACGAAGCAAGGCATTACAATTAAGTTTAGAAATAGTCGACAATGATTCTGATGTTCAATGCAAGATCAAGCAAGAAGACTCATGGAAGCCTAACCATGTTAATGGCCTATATGGAGAACTCAAGTGGGAACACCAAGTTCGAATAGAAACACACACGAGGAGTCTACAGATGAAGATACGCCAACCCTAATCATGAGACTTAAGAGATGCATCGAGATATGTGCAAGTATTTATGAAATCACACATGTACATACTAATACAAAGGCAAGTATTGTGTGCTCGGCATGTGGGGTTTAATTTGGGCATAACAGCTAGACATGCCCATATGGTTCGTGGTTCCGAAACCGCCAGTTCTTGACGAAGAGTATAGGGAACCAGATTCGAACCGTGAAACTTCACGGTTCGGCTCTGAATCGTGAAACCTTAAACCCGGTTCACGGTTCCAAAAACATTATTATTATTTTTTCAACATTTTATTGTTTTTTTATATTTTTTAAAGATTTTGTAAACGTTGTGTAAAATATTTATTGAATTTTTAAAAGTGACCAAAAGTTTAAATTATAATTTTTGTAAAATAACAAAAATATTTTGTAAAAAAAAAAACAAGGACGGTACCCTGAGCAATTTTATTAATATAATAAAAAATTACAATAAAGGGGACAACTAATGAACTAAAACCAAAGGAGTCTTACCTCTAAATTACAATTTTTTTCTAATAAATAAAAAATATAATCTAAAAATTATAACTTACAATCTATAAATACAAAATTCTAATCTAAAAATTACAATTAACTTACCGAAACGAGCGGCATAATTCAATCGCTTCCGGTCGATGTATCCTTATCAAAGCCTTCCTCCTCCTCAGAAGTAGCTATCTTGTCTTGTGTTCGATTGGTTACTTTAACTCAATCGTCCACCAAAAGTTGATGTTATAAATTTCTTGGACTCAACTGAGATCTTTTTTCCTCCAAAACGTAGTCAGACATGCTAAATGCTTGTTCAACGACGACGTTTGAGGCAGGAGCAGCTAGAACTTCCTTTGCGATTAATGAAAGAGTTTGATAATTTTGGGTCATTCTCGCCCACCACTTTAAAATATCAAAATTTTCTATAGGATTGAAAGTAGTTGATAAATATAAATCAAGTTCTAATGTATTTTCATCGCCCCATGATCGTTTTTGAGTTTGTATCGATAAAATTATCTACCCAACAAAAAGGGTCATCACTAAGGTTGACTACTACTACTACTTTCATTACTAATATTAGTACCATAAATTGCGTTATATTCTTTAAAAAGTGCATATAAAATATTCCTAACTTCATTCGAAAGATTTGTTGGATTTAGAATAGGGTCTGTTGAAAATAAGTCAACGTCATCGGAAAATAAATTATCATAATAATATTTTAACATTTCTTCTAAACCATCTTGTCCTATTCTATGATCTAATATTTTAGCTACTAAAAACAATGGTAGAATATTCAAAAAATATTTTAGCCATTTTATTCTCATATTAGTAATACATTCACCTAAAATATCACAATCTTTAAAATGTTTGAATATATAACTATTTTTAGCACAATGTTCTAAAACTAATACGAAAATAGGATAATAAGAACCAAATAATTGTTCGGTAACATCGTTAAAAACATTCAAAATCATCTTTAAATTTTCATAAACAACTCATTGAATTTGACAACTCGTTTTCAAAATATGACTGTTGGAATTAGTCAAATATGGCCAAATGGGTCAAAAGCTTGTATTCCCACCATAAGAATTAGTCAAATATGGCCAAATGGGTCAAAAGCTTGTATTCCCACCATAAAGCCATGCCGGCCATAGCTTTTGCTTTTGGATCATCAATCATAAGCATTCACAATTCAACATTTCCAATCTGATTTGCAAGAACAGAGAGAGAGAGAGAGCTTCTATAGTTACCAATCACCATGGCTGATGCATCTATATCCTTAATCCTAACCCAATTAACCACAATCCTCGACCAACAGATTCGTAAAGAGATCGGACTGGTAGTTGGCGTCGAAAACGAAATCCAAAAACTAACCTTCACCTTCCAATCCATCAAGGCCGTACTCGCCGATGCCGACAAACGACAAGTCGAAGAAGAATCTGTCAAACTTTGGCTCCAACGCCTCAGAGATGCATGTTACGAGGTGGACGATGTTTTGTCCGAATGGAACACCAAAATCCTTAAACTCCAACTCGATCAAACTAAGAATATGGCATCCTTCTTCACTTCTTTCATCGATCGACTAGCTACCCGCCGCAACATAACTCTCAAGATTAAAGACATCGCTGATACCCTCAAGAAAATCGATGATGATAAAAATCAGTACAATCTTAATCCCTATGCTCGCACCGGCGGCGGCGAGCAGCTGCAAGTGCGGGTTCCGATAGAGTCCGTTCGGACTACCTCTGCTGTTGAGGCATCTAAGGTATGCGGTCGTGATGACGTTATGCGTGATCTTGTGAGCAAGTTGTGTGATATCAATGAAGGGAATGGTGATCTTCATATTGTTTCCATCGTCGGTATGGGAGGAATAGGGAAAACCACTTTGGCCCAATTGGTTTATGGTTGCGATGAGACCAAACATTTCGAGAAGAAAATGTGGGTTTGTGTTTCGAAGACTTTTGATGAGGTTGGGGTTGCGAAAGCAATTGTTGAGGCTGCAGAAGGGACTCCGCCGAATTGTGTCGAGTATCAAGCGGCATTAGGTGAAGTGGAAAAATCTGTTGCCGGGAAGAAGTTTATGCTTGTGCTCGACGATGTATGGAGCGAGGAGTATAAAAGGTGGGAACAGTTGATAATCACTCTCAAGAATGGTGCACCCGGGAGTAAAATTTTGGTCACTACTCGAAATGAGAAAGTTGGCAAAGTAATGGGATTGGGAGCCACCTACAGCACAATTCGCTTGGGGGTTTTGTCAGAAAAAGATTGTTGGTCTTTGTTCCATCAGTTTGCATTTTCGGATGGAGGTGTAAAGGAGTCTGCAGAATTAGAAGCTATAGGCAAGAGCATTGCGAGAAAGTGCATGGGCTTGCCACTTGCTGCAAAGACTATAGGGAGTCTCATGCGCTTCAAAACTGCTCCAAAGGATTGGCGGAATGTTTTGCACAGTAAAATATGGAAAATGGGCGAAACAGAAAGTGAGCTTTTTCCTCCCTTGCTGTTGAGCTACTATGATTTGCCCTCAGCTATAAAGCGTTGCTTCTCCTACTGTGCCATGTTTCCAGAAGATTGCAAGATAGAGGCTGAGAATTTGATCAAGCTTTGGATGGCTCAAGGCTATCTTAGCTCGAACGAAACATCAGAGATGGAAATAACTGGTCGGGATTACTTGGATACCTTGATTATGCGATCATTCTTCCAAGACCTGGAGAAAGACAAGGATGGCGATGTTGTAGTAAGGTTTAAGATACATGACATGGTTCATGATTTTGCTCGCTATTTGACGCAGAACGAGTGCTTTATTATGGAGGCAAATGGTGGTGCAGAGCAGGGGATGGACTCAATCTGGCAGAAGCTCAGGCATTTGACCATTGTCCGAGGAGACGAGGCCATATTGCCTGTTCCTCCTGACAATACAGAGAGGCTGCACACATTTTGGGTTCAGTCCTTCTATGATTCTCCGCCAATTGTTATTCAAGATAATAGAGCCCCAACTGCACTGTTTGATCACTTGAAATATCTCAAGGTTTTAGATTTGAGTCGTAACAGGTTGACTGTATTGCCTGAAGAGGTAGGTAAATTGATGAACTTGCGGTACCTTAACTTATCTCATAACCCGCTATTTGTGTTACCTGAAACAGTTTGTGGCTTATGTAATCTGCAAACCTTGAAGCTCTTTGCGTGTGACCATCTAGCGAGACTGCCTCCAAGGTTGGAGAAACTTGTAAATTTGAGGCATCTCGAGATTGATCACACTGATAGTCTAAGAACGCTGCCGAAAGGAATAGGAATGTTGACGTCTCTTCGGACGTTGAGCAAGTTCATAATAGGCAGCAGTGGTGATACTGAAGTAGCATCGTGTAATCTAGAAGATCTGAAAGACTTGAAATGGTTACGATCTCTTAAAATAGAAGGAGTGGGCCATGTGGCAGATGTACGCGAAGCTGAGAAAGCTGAACTGAAAAACAAGGAGCACATCGATGATTTGCATATAGATTTCTCCATTCTTGTGCCCACCAAAGGGGCAATAGAAATGGTTGAAGCTCTTCAATTGCACGCAAATGTGGAGAATTTACAAATGAAGTTGTATGGAGGCTTGATTTTCCCCAATTGGATGATCTCACTAGCCAATCTGAAAAAACTTCGACTGCAAGAGTGTGAAAACTGCATCAAGTTACCACCTTTAGGGAAACTTCCATCACTTGATATACTCTACATAGAGAGTTTTAATAATTTGATTCGTGTTGATCATGGGTTTTTGGGTTTAGAGAGTGATGATGGTGTGGCGACCATAACAATGGCAGATGATCAAACTGCAGGATCATCACCTTCATTTGTTGCATTCCCAAAGTTGAAGAAACTCCAATTTACGCGCATGAAAAGTTGGGAAGAGTGGGATATGACGGGTGCAGAGGGACATGTAGACAGAGTTATGCCATGCCTCTGTTACTTGAAACTTTCGCACTGCCACAAGCTAACAAAGTTGCCACAACCCCTACTCCAGATAGCAGAACTTAAAAAGCTGCGGATCCATGGTAGCCCTATTTTGCGTCGAAGATATCAAAAAGAAACATGAGAAGACTGGATAGAAATTTCGCACATCCCTAAGATCCGAATTCATTAGATTGGAAAATGACTAGTTGTTCACTTGCTGCTGTGCCAACAGGAAGTTGTCAATTCCATCAACGGAGCCTTCTTTAGTCTGTCAGATATATGAGCTGGACCTGTTGTATGTGATTTGAATCACCCTTTTCCTTCCCCTTCCTTTTCCTGTTCAGTGCAAATCAATGAATCAACATATACTGATGAACCTACTAGATTTCTTTTTTTCTTTTCCATGTACTACCTCCCACTCCACACATTCTTTCATTTATTATCACAGGGTTTTGAGTGGGTTGGGGATGGGATGTTGGAGGGGTTGTGAGGTCGTTAAAGCAATGATTTTCATACCTTTTTTCTCGACTATCTGCACAACATCCTCATTATCAGGCACTATATGTGTTTGATGAGCAAAGGTTTCCCATTTGTTTACAGCCTGAAACCTAAAGGTTGGGTCGTGGCTCTTCATAGTTTGATAGACATTGTGAACGAGTATGGTAAGCCGGTAAGGATCAACTTTCTACCACACCTGTATCCAATGCATAAGATGGCTGTAAGACGTAGTGGGATTTTACCGTCATTTTTTTCCTGGAAATCTTGTTAGGATCGGAAGGTAGTAATATGAGGATTATAAGTTCTGAATTTTATGGAGAGGAATAGAGTAGGAGATGTATAAGAGAAGGCTTAGAAATATATTTCTCACATTTTGGCTATTACATCAAGGCCATATTTATACTAGAGTGATGAACATTCTAGAATCAATTTCCTACTTTAACATTAACTAGAACATAAATAAGGGAAAACTAAAAGACACATAGGAAAACTAAAAGACTTTGGAATGTGAAAAGAATGGCTGAATTTATCAGCACATTAATCTCAATACTCCCCCTTAATGTGCTGCCACAACTCCAAGAAGCTCCCTTAATTTATGGAACTTTTCTTTGGGAAGTGCCTTTGTAAAGATATCCGCCACTTGCTCCTCACTCTTGCAATAGTTGAGCTTGATCTCACCTTCTTCAATAGCGTCACGAATGAAATTATGTTTGATAGCAATGTGGCGAGTACGACTATGATAAATTGGATTCTTCGACATAGCAATAGCGGATTTGTTGTCCAAAAAAATTGTAGTAGACTCCTTTTGAATCTCTCCAACATCTTTCAAAATTCTTCGCAACCATGTAGCTTGAGAAGTAGCTATAGCAGCTGAAACATACTCCGCTTCCGCAGACGATTGAGCCACAGATTTTTGCTTCTTTGATGACCAAGAAAACATACTTGAACCAAGAGAAAAAGCATAGCCGGATGTGCTTTTCATATCATCACCACAACCTCCCCAATCACTATCACAATAACCATGTAACTTAACACTTACATTCTTCTCAAATTTCATGCCAAAATTGGTAGTACCTCTAATGTATCTCAACACCCTCTTTGCTGCTCCAAAATGAATTTGACTCGGATCATGCATAAATCTTGTCAACAAACTTGCAGCAAACATTATGTCCGGCCTTGTAGCCGTAAGATACAACAACTTTCCAACCAAAGTTCTATAAATAGAGGCATCAACCTTCTTTGCATCATCATCTTTCAACAACTTCTCATTCATAATGAGAGGTGTTTCCGTAGGATTGCAATCATCCATCCCAAACTTCGCCAAAATATTTTATGCATATTTCTTTTGACAAAGAAACACACCATCTTCTTTTTGATAAATCTCCATACCAAGAAAATGATATAGCAATCCCATGTCATTCATCTCATATCTTTTCATCATATCCTTCTTGAACTCAAAAATCATTTTCTCATTGTTACCGGTATAAAGCAAATCATCAACATAAAGAGCAACAATAAGAATATAGTTACCTTCGGTCCTCACGTACAAAGTTGGCTCACTTTTTCTCTTTTGGAACCCCTTTTGAGTAAAATATGAGTCAATGTTACTGTACCAAGCACGAGGTGCTTGCTTCAACCCGTACAATGCCTTCTTCAACTTGTACACCTTCTCTTCTTTGTCTTTTTGTATGAAACCTTGTGGCTGCTCTACATAGATCTCTTCCTCCAATTCTCCATTCAAAAACACAGATTTGACATCCAATTGATAAAGCTTCCATGATTTTTGGGTTGCTATGGAAATGATAGCTCTAATCGTATCAAGACGAGCCACCGGTGCAAATGTTTCATTGTAATTAATTCCGGGCTGTTGTGTATAGCCTTTAACAACCAAACTTGCCTTCTTTTTGTTGATAGATTCATCCGGATTCAGCTTTACCTTGAACACCCATTTCACTCCAATGATCTCCTTGTCATTCGGCTTCTCAACTAGCTCCCAAGTCTTGTTCTTCTCTATGGCATGAATCTCTTCTTCCATGACTTTTCTCCAATCTTCCTCCTTGTTAGCTTCTTCAAAATTTTCAGGCTCCAGGACATAAAAATTGCATCTTTCATAAATATCACTCAAATCCATCAATCTTATTGGGGTTTTGGGAGAAGATGAACTTGATGTTGGACTTGAACTTGAACTTGCCGAAGAGCTAGCTAGAAGATACATGTGGGCTGCTAGGTGGACTTGAATGAACTTCAACCTCACCATTTTCTTCTTCAAGATCTTCATTATCATCATCTATAAGAGCTATACTCTTATCGACTTTTTTGTTCTTCCAATCCCAAGAAGCATTCTCATCAACCAACACATCTCGGCTAATAAGAACTTTGTTGTCTTTCAAGCTCCAAACTCTGTACCCTTTTGGCATGGTACTATACCCAATAAAGATACATACTTCACTAGCTTCATCAAGCTTCCTTCTCTTTTGTTTTGGAACTTGAGAATAACAAATACTCCCGAACACCTTCAAGTGCCTCAAGGATGGCTTTCTCCCACTCCAAGCTTCAAATGGAGGTTTTGTTGTACAAAGCTTTTGTTGGACTTCTATTAATCAAGTACACAGCTATATTCACGGCTTCACCCCAAAAACTCTTTGGCAAACCCTTTGCATGAAGCATAGACTTGCCCATTTCTTCCACTGTTTGATTCTTCCTTTCGCTTACTCCGTTTTGTTGAGGAGTATAACGAATAGTGAGCTGCCTATCAATGCCTTCATCTTCACAAAACTTGTCAAATTCATTGTTATTATATTCTTTTCCTGTATCACTTCTAAGGAATTTAATAACATGACCACTTTGTTTTTCAACTAGAGCTTTAAACTTCTTAAAAATATAAAACACCTCAGATTTTTGTCTCATGAAATAAACCCAAGTCACGCGAGTATAGTCATCAATAAAAAGAATGAAGTATCTATTACCGCCATGAGTTGGATTCTCCATAGGACCACACACGTCCGTATGAATCAGCTCCAATTTTTCCTTGGCACGCCATGCACCGCCTTTTGGAAAAGATTGTCGATGATGCTTCCCAAGAGCACATCCTTCACAAACTTCATGGATCTCCTCAATTTTTGGAAGACCTTGAACCATGTTCTTTTGTTGAAGTAGCTTGAGGCTATGAAAATTCAAGTGCCCAAGCCTTTTATGCCACAACCACGAATCTTCAAGAATGTGAGCTTTTAAAGCTACATTTTGAACATACTTGAAGACAAGTGGGAAACTCCGGTTTCTCTCCATCTTGATAGAAGCAACCAATTCTTGTGCACCATTTTTTATCATAAATCATGCAGCAATTATCTTTGAAATTCACCATGTATCCATGCTCCACAAGTTGCCCAACACTCAATAAATTTTGATCCAACTCTGGAACAAGTAAAACATCATGAATTAACTTCGTACCTTTCTTCGTTTGCACACGAATCGTACCCTTTCCTTGTGCCTTTGCCAATGATCCATTGCCCATCTTTACTTGTGAGTCTATGGAAGTATTCATAGCCTCAAAAATTGATTTGTCTCCCGTCATGTGATTGCTACAACCGCTGTCCACGTACCACACATCTTTCTTATACTCGGTTGCACTTTGACAAGCATAGAACATGTTACCTTCACCTTCTTTCTCCTCCAAGAAATTAGCTTTTTGCTGTGGTATCTTCACCCTACAATCCTTCTCTTTGTGGCCAAATTTTTCACACCGAAAACACTTTTTCCCTTAAACCAACAATCTTCAAATTCTCCAACTCTCTCTTAGCCTCTACCTCGAACCTTACCTGACCATATTACCTCCTCTAAATGACTCCACCATTCTTTGATCACTACTTTCACCACTTTTCTCAACATCTTTCGAGCCAAAATTCAACTTAGATTGGAAAGCACTCTCATCAGATTTTTTCAGAGTGTCTTTCTAATCTCTTCTCATGAGCCTTCAACGAACCCATCAAATCTTGAACCGTCAACGTAGAAAAATCTTTTGTTTCTTCAATAATGGACACCATACCATCAAATTTAGGAGGCAAACTAACAAGAATCTTTTCAACAATTCTACTATCTGGGACAACTTCACCAAGCCCTCTCATTTGATTAATGATATTCATCATCCTTGTATAATAATCTTTAACACTTTCAGAATTTTTCATTTTCAAATTCTCCAACTCTCTCTTAAAACTTTGAATATTAACATTCTTTACCTTCAAATCGCCTTGGAACTGCTTTTGAAGAATCTCCCAAGCTTCTTTCGCCTTTGTTGCTCTCATAATTCTAGAAAACAACTCCTCCGACACATCTTGATGTAGAAACGAAAGAGCCTTTGCATCCTTCTTTCGATCCTCCTTCAATTTCTTCTTTCCTGCATCCTCCAACTCTGCTACATCTTCGGGTTCTTCAAACCCCTCTTCAATATACTCCCACAAATCTTTGGAAATGAAGATTGTTTTCATCTTCACGACCCAGTGGTCATAATTCTCATCGAAAAATATAGGGATAGTTTCACTCGACTTAGCCATTCTAGACTCACACACTTTTGGATAATTTTTGGGATAAAACTACCTTCAACAGAACAGAAGCTCTAATACCACTTGTTAGGATCGGAAGGTAGTAATATGAGGATTATAAGTTCTGAATTTTATGGAGAGGAATAGAGTAGGAGATGTATAAGAGAATGCTTAGAAATATATTTCTCACATCTTGACTATTACATCGAAGCCATATTTATACTAGAGTGATGAACATTCTAGAATCAATCTCCTACTTTAACATTAACTAGAACATAAATAAGGGAAAACTAAAAGACACATATGGAAAACTAAAAGACTTTGGAATGTGAAAAGAATGGCTGAATTTATCAGCACATTAATCTCAATAAATCTTTTCCTACCTTTCATCATGCAAAAGAGCAACATTGTATTATCTTATATTTTCAAGAAAACAATCCATCAATCGCTCAACTCAACCGTTCTTCAACTACTTAGGTTATTGATTCATCAAGTACCCAACACAAAATTGTACAACCAAGAAGAGTGAAGAACCTACCTTCAAAGTGCAGCTACTAACAATGGAATTAGACATCGATAAGATCATCCACAGTGGCATCCTCGCAAAATAAAATCTGCAAAAAGAAAATTAAACAAAAAATAAATATCATTAAAGAGGCACATATCATTTCAATTGCTAGTAGATTGACCTACTCAAGAGTCAAAGACAAACATTAGCACAACCAAAGGGGCTTTCTTTCCCAGGATGAAAGTTTGCAAAGGCAACATAAAGATGCTTGACAAACATTGAAATTCCAATGAGATCAATCCTATTATTGATATTTTTTGTAAAACGGATTCTCCTTACCCGACCCACCGTGTATTGGTGGGTTGAGTTATGAGAGAGTGAAGCTCCGTCTTACGAATTACTATCCGTAAGACTATCTTACAGGAGACCTAATCTTCTTTTAGGCAAAAACTTAGGTAAGAGTAAGACGGTCTTATCGATATTTTTTGTAAAACATATCCTCTTTACCCCACCGTGTATTGATGGGTTAAGCTGTGAGAGAGTAGGGCTCAGACTTATGAATTAAGATCCTTAATGAAGAAGTTGAAGATGAGAAATGAAGAACACAAGAGAGAGAGAGAATACAAATTTTATTGAGAATGAATCTAACGTCTTTCATACAAGAGAAACTGTATTTATATCACACACACAATACAGAAAATATCCTAACAGATTCCTAGAATCTAGCTATATGTTCGAGCCTAATGCAGAGAGCAACTAACTAACTCCATGTGTCACCAATGAGGCAATGAGTCACATGCTTCATGCACCTTCATGTCCTTTTCCACTCGTGTACTCTTCTGTATTAGTGGTGCACTCCATATTAGCCCCATTCAAGCTAAAGGTGTTGAACTAGTTCAAAACATGAAGCTTGGACAGCAGAAAAGAAATAGATTCCAAAGGCAATGCCTTGGTGAAGAGATCAACCAATTGATTGGATGAGGAAACATGAAATGTGGAGATATAATGCCATCCTTGATATGATTCCAAATCAAATGACATTCAATCTCTATATGTTTTGTCCTTTCATGAAGAACATGTTTGGCAGCCTGTAGAGCTGCACAATTGTCACAAAATAAAGGTACTAGAGTCAAATTATCAACACCAAAGTCTTTGAGGAGATTCAGTAACCAAGCAACTTCAAAAGATCTGCTTCACACGAAGATTTGGAGACTACAACCTGCTTCTTTGCTTTCCAGGAGACAAAAGAAGTGCCCAAGAGAACACAAAAACCAGACAAGGACCTCCTAGTAACATGACAAGCAGCCTAGTAAGAATTATAGTACACTAAGGACTTGTTTGGTAGTCGGACAAGGATAAGTAGTATTATTAATCTCAGTACTATTAGTGCCCTCGCTATTAATCCTCACTTATATATTGGGGGTAGTTTTGAGATTACAAATGTTAATCCCAATTTTTTTTAGTGAGGGCGCTAATAATACCACCCTCCCCCTTGGTATTAATAGTGAGGGGATAATGACATTTTTCAGATAACTCGTGCTATTAGTCCCGACCACCTATTATGTACCAAACATCAGACAACTCGACTTATTAATCATATCTGTCCTTAATCCTGGCTATCAAACGACACCTAAAAGCTGAAGAGAGCTGGAAATTAAGTATAGAAGGCCTTGACCAAGGCTACCTTTGATGTATCTAACTAGCTTCAAAACAGCCTACCAATGAGGCCCCCTAGGAGCAGCCAAAAATTGACTCAATATGTGAACTCCATAAGATAGTATTGAGATTAATGTGCTGATACATTCAACCATTCTTTTCCCATTCCAAAGACCTTTAGTTTTCCGTGTGTCTTTTAGTTTTCCTTATTTATGTTCTAGTTAATGTTGGAGAATGTATCTAGATTAAGTCTAGAATATTCATCACTCTAGTATAAATATGTTCTTGATGTAATGGCTAAAGTGTGAGAAATATATAAGTTACAAAATATAAGCCTTCTCTTATACATCTCCTACTCTATTCCTCTCCATAAATTCAGAACTTATAATCCCCATATTACTACCTTACGATCCTAACAGATAGGTTTGGTCTTGTAATGGTTAGATAAACCAATCTACCCACCATCCTCCTGTAAGGCATGGGATTGGAGAGTAACTCCCTTTTATCAGGAGACATATCATGTTTCTCCCTCTAGTTTGTCCTAGAGTACTCTGAAATGTTATAGAAATTACAAGAACTCTTTAGTATATAGTAGAATGCAGTAGAGTATTCTAGAATATAGTAGAATTCTAGGAAATCGTAGGAATACCCTAGACTTATATAGAATATTCTAGAAGCTTGTAGGATTAAGGGTGGTAGCCTAGAAATAGGTGATGCCTCATTTGTAACAAGACAGTTGGGGAGAGCTCAATGAACATTTGTTTCCTTCTTTGAGTCTCTTTGAGTGTTCTTTTCTTCCCAACTTGGTGCCTTCAAATAGGTGTGAATCCTAATGGGTGGGATTGTCACATAACAAAGGGCTGGTATTTGGGGATAGTTGATAAGTAAGAGTGGAGTAAGTCTGACTAAGACTAACGGAATTGTCTTAGTGCCTCACGGATTGGGCAGAGTTATGGCGAAAACTCTAAGTCCGTGACATAAGGCCTCTAAGATTCCTTTCCAAAAAACTCTAGTAACTTCCAGAACATTCGAGAGTACTCTAGAACAAACTAGAGGACTCCGGAAGACTCTAGAAACTTCCAGAATATTCCGAAGTACTCTAGGACATACTAGAGGACTTCGAAAGACTCAGCAATACTCCGGAAAATTCTAGGTGCGGGACGTGATATTCTCCCCCACCTAAGTTCGTGACGCCCTCATCACGGCTACTGCCTGTTCCTAGATTGCTGCTCTTTAAGCCTCTTTACCACCTTAACATATGTCCTTGGCTCAACAGTCTTCTCATAGGCTTGAGCTTTGACCCGTTCACAAACTCAATGGCACCAAGCACATGTCTTGCTTGTGTCTTCTCTCTTCGATACCAATGGTATCATGCAAGAAGCGTGCCCATCTCCACCGAGCATCATCATCACACCAAGATAGGGAATGGGTGTAGCGTTTCATTTGTCCATAAAGTCCATGCCAAGTATCGCCCGTGATCATCCATCTCGATGACGGTGAAGTTCACCTTGCCTTTCCATCTGCCCATGCGCAGCTCCACTCCATTGACTACGCCTTGGACTTGCCTCTCCTCCAGAGTTAACTATTGGTTTATGCCCTAGAGGTAAATCTATTTTTTCATGTATCATTATTTATTGAGGTATTTATTCATTATGTATTATTTGTTTATTCATAGTAATGAATCATAAAGCCCTTAGAATAAATATGATATTCTTAAATATCCATGGTCGAGTATTATTATTAATAAGGGGTATAATAATACACGGAGACTAGTATGTGTTGAGATTCATATAGTTGATATCAGTTTACACATGTGTACGTGTTAGGTGTAACGACGTACTGGATTGACCCGCATGAGAAAGCTACGTGGATCGTTACGTGAGTGTCATAAGCGATTCTCATAGTGACAAATATTTTCTTTGTCCTTTGACTTGAACTCGTTATATACCCTAGATGAGGAGTTGTATATATTTTGATACCGATAAACGTCATGCTGTAACAAGGTGATTATAAAAGTCGGATATTGGATATGCCATGAATTATGCTGAGGGATATGAACGATGTAGGTAGAATTTGTCCCGTGGTACATAAAAGTTGATACCAAGGTGCAACTTGAATTAGATATATGTATTGCGGTTTAAAAATTAATTGATCACAATATATAAAAGTTGGTACTACGGTACAATTAGAATAGACAATTAAACTATGAAACCACTGTGTAAAAATTAATGCAATAAAATTTATGAATCGCGGTGCAATAGGTTTAGGCAATTAAATTATTGAACCGCGTTGCAAAAATTAATGCAATAATCGTCTTTTAACCTCTATATTAGCCAACATGTAATTATAACTAATCTTTATAGACTTTAATACTACATCCATTCTTAAATAACTAGATCTTTATGCTCGTACCTATGGTACGGTGCCAGTATATCTGATTTCATCAATTGAAATAACAATGTGTAAATAGAATGTGCGATTTAAAAAAAAAATGTTATAGTTGAGGGGTACATTGATTCAACTTTCAAGTGATTGTTGAGGGATTGATGTTTTATAAGGGGTAACTGTTTAGAAGATTAATTACAGAGTGTGACTTTGTAACGTGAAGATAAAATATAGAGAGAAGAAAAATAAGTAACTGCTCATAATATTAATTGTAGATGTGACTTATAATAGCGAAATAAAAAAAATATGAACTTAAAAATAAATAATTATTTAGGGACGAATGAAGTATCTTTTGAAGAAGAAACCATAATCCTTGTGTAGCAAGTAAAACCTTCCTTTAAATACCCTAGCCCGCAGCATAATTATTACTATATAGACTCACAATCGTCGAAGTCTTCTCCTCCCTCGCCGCTGCTCGACGTCCGCCATATTCGGCTCCCTCCTCCCGGCCGTATTCAGCGCCCCCTCCCCCAAGGTGCCTCTCTCTCTCTCTCTCTTCCCCTACTACCAATACTACAAATCACACATGTACACCTGTCAACTTGATCAAACTGACTATTATTTTAATTTTAGTCATTTTGTATTAAACGTTTTTTGGATCAAACATTGACAAGAATTTTAAGATAATCGGGTAATGTGCAGTAGTGTTCTGGGGAAGATGTGTCCATAATTAGCCATTTGTTTTACTTTTTGGTAGGTGGATACAATGATTATTAAGATAATCGGCTTGTTGGATGATCATGATAAAGAGCTCAACACATATGCAACGAGGGTTCAAGAATCGTATTCTTCGCACTTTCCTGAACTTGCAAAGATTGTACAAGACAATATCCTTTATGCTAAGGCAGTTCAGCTCATGGGTGACCGTACAAATGCCTCAAAGCTTGATTTCTCTGAGGTAATATCGTGTGTGTATATATGTGTGTGTGTTTTTACAGAATAGTTTCTTAACCATCGTATCATCTCGGTAAAATATTGATGTGAATTAGAATATAATAATAGCATTGTAGCAGTTCGTTCTATTAATCTCTTTAATAGTTAAGGGGTATTTCGGTTTAATTCATATTCCGACCAAAAACTTTATTTCTTAAGGGGATTTAATAAATTCTCGCGATTTCAATTTGCCGAAGCTGTGGGATGTAAAAATACATCAATAGGGGAGCGTTCCGCCTAGAGGGAAGCCCCGCGCGAGCGGGAGTGGACAAAGCGGAAGCGAGAATGTCGGCTTGAGACGCAAACATTGGTGAGAATCCAATGCGCCTAAAACCTAAGGGTTCCTCTAGCCGAACTACTTCTTAGACAGGAACGAGCTGTCCCAAAACTCTCCAAACTAAGATTTAAAATGCTCTACCTTAGCAAGATTAATAGGAAAGTATTTCAAGACTAAACAGCCCTATCAAGATCACTCAATAATCAGACCAAAATAAAAAAGTAGGCTGGACAGAAACACTTCCAACAGCCACAAAATCACGGAACAATATAAAGAGAGTTTACGGGATGGGTAATTATGATCGGTTCACCGGTTGAGATTCACGCTCTCAACGTAAAGACACGGGTGTGAATTTCTTCCTAGCCTTTAAGAAAGAAAAACACTCGGAAATTTGAACAAAACGTGTTCGCTTTTCTATACCAACTCACAACCCATAGCTTTGGCTCTGCCCATTACCACCCTCAAGAGTCCCTCTATCGATTTCCCCATACCACACAGTCCCTCTTCCATCTTATTTTTGATTCGTGAGCATAATAAATGAGTCGAGGAATTCTGTCCATCCCTTAACCTCTTCTTCATTTAGCAGCAAGGTTTGGTTGAACTTGACTCCATACTTCTCATAAGCAATTTTCTGGACAGCTAGTGCTTGCCTTGAAATTCCATGCGTTACCTTTGACACACTGCTCTTGCTGGCTCCCTTCCGTAGTCACAACCTTCATCTTGCTTTCGTCTTCCAATTCCTTTCCCCACTTGAAATCTCCCACAGAAACAGCCCCAAAATGTCTACTTGTTAAGACTGCCCCATACTCTACACCAATCTACTTTCTAGGAAATAAATTTATCCTTTGGGACAGATTGTTTGGTAATCCCTTTGGCATGGTTGCAAACGGTTTAATCCGGAATTTCTTATCATTTTTTGTAGTGTAAATCTCGCATGTCAGTAGAGCTGTCAAAATGGGTTGGGTCCATCGGGTTGATCCGCCTCGCCACTTAAAAAAGGTGGGTTAGGGGAAAATATGAACCCATTAGGAGGTGTGCTCAAATGGGTTGAGCACGCGGTGGGTTGCGGGTTGAGGTGGGTTGATGCGGGTCGGGGCGGGTTGGCCCGCCATATACTAGTTTCAAATAACCAAGTCATAAGTTTGAAATAATTAGTTTAAATCATTTTTTGCTCAAAATATAAGATTATTTTTTATATCTGAAATATTAGTAAATTATTTTGAATTCGTTCAAAAAATGACACTTATAACAATAAAAGATGTCAGAATAAGGTAAATTAACCGTAATATTTATAGAAAAAATGATTATAAGAACATACAAAAAGAGTAATGATAAAATTGTTTCTTACTTCTATTTTTTAATCATTTTATACTATAAATATTAAAGAAAATTGTTAGAAAACACTATTAAAAATATAATAGTAGAAAAAGTATATATTTTTAATGAATTGTGACATTTTTTTGTGTTATTTATGATTATTTTTATTATTTAGATTAATTGGAAAAAAGTTGGTGGGTTAGCCTGCCTAACCCACAACCCAAGATGGATTGGGTTGGGTTGGCAATTTCCTGGCCCGCCACATTTCATGGGTTGGCCTGTCCCGCCCCGCCAAATGGTGGGTTATAGCGGGTTGTGGGCTGGCCCGCCCCGCCAACCCACCTTGACAGCTTCACCCCATATAAGTAGTGTCTCCAAATCTTCAACGCAAACACCACTGCAGCCAACTCTAAGTCGTGGGTCGGATAATTCTTCTCAAAGTTCTTCAGCTGTCGTGATGCATAGGCAATCACCTTCCCATCTTGCATCAGAACACACCCCAAACCCTTCATAACGTCATGAGCAGAGTTTCGAGCGAGGTTGTTGAGTTCCATAATAGGAGTACGATCGTGGCTGAGATGGAGAGTGATGGCGTGGAATAGCTCGTAGAAAATGGAACCAATGATACGACAGCCTTCATCTCGTTGAGCTGCGATGTTGATCTTGACATCGGTGAAGTCGTGCCGCATCTGTCCAAAACGAGTCCAGACATCCTCTTGAAACTGTCGAAGATGATTTGCAGTACGATCGCTGGCCTTGCCGCAGGGTCGCCGCGGTAGAGATGCTTGTTAGTTCGCCTAACCGCCGGTAGATGGCATCTAGTCGACAAAACTTCAAAGATTGGCCTGATTAGTAGAGGCTTGGCCAATGTGAATGGTGTCGGCAGAGGCAGAGTCTGCAGGCCTGAAGGGCGTTTGGAGAGGGGGAATTCTGGAGACAGAAGAAGATGAGTCTTGGGTGGGGATAGTTTTGGTGGAAGAGGATAGAGCTATAGGGGAGGGTGGAGGGGGAGTTGGTGGGGAATCCAGTTCCATATCAGTGTCAGAATTTTCACTGATGTGGGAGGATTGGGAAATTGGTTCGGTAGAGAACCAGAAAGAAGGGGCAGGGTAGAATAGGAATTTTGGTTTTTGAAGAGAAGGTTGAGGAGGTTGATGAGAAGATTGAGGAGGTTGATGAGAAGAGGTGAATAGATCTGCCACTGACGAAAGTTCGAAAAGGAACTTGGCAGCAGCAGGGTCTAAGGGTTGTGGTGTGGTTGAAGAAGGTGGTTGGGTTTGGGGTGGTGAGGAGGGTGTGGATGGGTCAGGTGAGTAGTTAAAGGGTGAGGGAGGAGGAGGAGTTGGGGTTCTGGCTGGCTCCTCCTGAGGGATAGACTCCTCCGGAGGTGGTGAATTCCTCTGAGTAGATGACTCAGAAGGAATAGATGAAGGGTTGACAGGAATGGTTTGGGCGTCGGTAGATGGTTGGGGTTCGGTAGTGGGTATAGATGAAGGGTTGACAGTTGAGTGTTGGGCATCGGTAGAGGTAGTTGGTTGGCTGGCGGTAGAGGGTTGGTTACCGGTAGCTCTCCTTTTTCTTCCTCGGAATGAATAGAGACTCACCGCTTCATCTAGAGGTTGGAGGGTGGCTAGTCTTCAAAGGTTTTACGAAGTCTCCTTCGTTTAGGTTTGGGAGTGGGTGCAGGAGATGGTGAAGGAGGTTGGCTGGATTTGGTAGAGGGTTGGGCTTGGGTAGATGGAGGAGAGGAGTGGCTAGATTGGCCTGGTGCCTTCTTCTTCTGGCCTTCCTTCATCTCCCTACGGATCCATTTGGCCTGCTCCTCTTCAGTTGGAGCTGCCACTTCCGGCCTTGTCCTTTTGGCTTTGCCTTTGGCTGCTATTTTGGATCTTAGCAAAGATCTCTCGCTCATCGCCTCCTTTGGCCTTAAGATGGAGGTCCGTGGCCACTGAGCATCAAACTTGGCAGATGCCTTTTTGAAGGACTTGCTTCCAGCTACGTGTGCTTCCATATTGAAGCGGGTGACCAAGATGGGTGGTTCAGGCTTGGCCACTTTGTCAAGAGAGATCGGCGGTAGACCTTTCTGCACTCGGCGCTTGTTCTCGTATTCTGTATTTACCGAAAACGAGGTCGCGAGTTGTTTGTCCTTGGCCACCGTATGCAACTCATCTTCTCTCAACGAAGAGTTGATGGTCGCATCATCCCCGAAGGGCGTTGATCAATCTGACGGCGGGCGCTTGCAAGTGGGGTTGCCTTTGCTTTCTCCACCCACCGCTTTAGCTCGTCGAAGATGATGAGCCCCGCTGAGACGAAGTCAGAGAAATATAGCACTTGTCGCTTGATCTCGGGCAAAGAACATGTCATGTGCTCCACTCTTGAATAGAAGCCCCTTGTCTAGAAGGTGGCCGGTGCAAGAGACGTCAAGAGGGAACAAGTTCCGGAGCATTTTCCCTTGAGGCTCTCGAAGAGCATCTACTCCCCTCATGGCTTCCCAGGCATGTAAAGCCTCAGCCGTGGTTGCTGAAATAGCTCCTCCGTAATGCACGCCAATTATGGTGGAAATAGATTTGGCGGTGACGGAGATGGGACGGCCTCGAATCCATCCACGAAGAGCGCCTGTTCATGAGCTCCATTCGCCGATAAAATTCTTCCGCCAGAAGATATCGTAAGTTTTGTCGTTGAGGCGTAAGAGGGGTAGAATCCCGTAGGCGCCCATATCCTCGCAAGCTTTTACACCGACAGCTATAGAATTGATTGACAGAAGGTCAATGCACATGCCAGGAATGTATAGCTTGGGGTCCAAAGCGACAATGATGTCGTGAGCGGCAGGATAGGTTGGATATCCTGGAAGATTTATGTTTGAACTGGGAGGAATGACTTTTTCAGGGTCAAAAGCCTTCCCGCTGTCGCGCTTGGATTTTGAGGTTCTTGCCTGAAAGAAAAAATATAAGTTAGGGCTTTTCATCTAGACATCTAAACAAGTAGGAATTTCAAAGATTTTCAAAATAATTCGAAATTTTCAACCCAAAAACTTGAAACCCTAGAATGTTTAGAGAATCCACACTCGAGAAAAACATAACAGAAGTTTTCATAAGAATAAACAATGAATAAGCAAAAATGACTGTTAGAATTCAGGATTATAACAACAATGGCGAATTACTGTATGAACTCGAAAATGACGGTTAGAATTCCAAAAGAATTTTAAGATTATACAGAAATGCAGAACGATACATAGAAAGTTTCGAGTAGAGTAGAAAAACGTACCATTGTTGAAGATGAGAAGAAGAAACAAGAAGAAGAACGTGAATTTGCAGAAAGTAGGTATGCAGAGAGAGAGAGAGAGAGAAGTTTCTGCTCAAAGAGTTTCGTAAAGTTTGGAAATGACGGTTCGAGGACTATTTAAAGGCGAGAAAATATCAGTTTTGAAAAAGCGGGAACTTAAGATATTTTCTTAAGTACCAATTTTTGTCCTTGACCCCTTTTATTGCTTTAGAAACCTCTTTAGCAGAAAATAGACTAAGTAAGAGTACTAACCTTTAGGTCTTCCGGTAAAGAAGAACTTACGTCTTCCGATTAGTCTAATACTGGGTCTACCGGTATGAAGGAAATATTAACACAAATTTTTAAAATTTAAGCAGTAGGATCAATCATACCAAGATTTCTCCTTAAATAAGCAAACCTGGTGGCATCCAGAGGTTTTGTGAGAATGTCTGCCAATTGATGCTCAGTTGGAACATATTCCAGACTGATGTTACCTTTTTCCACATGATCTTTGAGAAAATGATAACGAATATCAATGTGCTTTGTCTTTGAATGCATCACTGGATTTTTGGAGATCGAGATAGCCGATGTGTTGTCACACATGATTGGGCGCCCTTGATGTTGTAGTCCACCAATTGTTGCTTCATCCATAGCAGTTGAGAGCAAATGCAAATGCCAAAGAATGTATTCTCGCTTCGTGGTTGAGTTTGCCATCGATCCTTGTTTCTTGCAAGACCATGAGACGAGTCTGCTTCAAGAAATTGACAAGTCCCACCGGTGCTTCTTCGCTTACTTTGCGCATAATCATCCGAGTATCCAACTAGATTGAAGTTGTTGGATTTTGAGTACCGTATGCCTAGATTTGTTGTTTTTGAAACATATCTCGATGATACGCTTGGCGAAGCAAATGTGACTCCTTTGATCTCGCCTCGATCTAGCACAAACACAAACAAAGAAACATAATGTCGTCTACTAGCAAGAAGGTAAAGAAGTGAACCTATGATTCCTCGATACTTGGTCATGTTCTCTTGCTTTCCCTTTTCATCTTTGTCAAGATGGCGCGGTAGACATTGGAGTTTCAAATCCTTTGGTGAATCAAGACCAAACTTCTTGATTAGTTCCTTTGCATATTTGGTTTGGCCGATGAAGATTCCAAGTCTCGTCGTTGTATCTCGCAGCCCTAGAAAATAGGTAAGTTCGCCCATCATGCTCATCTCGAACTTGCTTTGCATCGCCTTCTCGAATCTTTTGCATGTGCTTTGGTTAGTTGATCCAAAGATGATGTCGCCCACATAGATTTGTACCGTAAGAGAATGGCCTTTGTGCTTGAGGATGAATAAAGTAGTGTCGATTCTTCCTCTCACGAATCCTTGTTCAATTAAGAACTTGGATAGAGTTTCATACCAAGCTCTAGGAGCTTGCTTCAGCCGTAGAGAGCTTTCTTGAGTCGGTAGACGTGGTCCAGCTTTGTCCGAGTTGACAAATCCCGAGGTCGCTCCACGATACGCTTGAAGATCACCATTCGTAAAGGCACTCTTAACATCCATCCGATACACTTTGAAGTCCATGAACGAGGCATAAGCTAGAAAGATTCTCGATTGCTTCTAGTCTAGCAACAGAGCAAATGTTTCATCAAAGTCAATTCCTTCTTCCCAGCCCCGAGCAACTAATCTAGCTTTGTTTCTCGTGACATTTCCATCTTCATCTCTTTTATTTCGAATACCCACTTGGTGCCGATGACCGATGATCGCGGTCTTTGAACTAAACTCCACACCTTACATCTTTCAAACCGATTCAAATCTTCTTGCATAGCTTCAATCCAGCTTATGATCTTCGATGGCTTCATCAATCTTCTTTGGTTCGAGTTCGATACAAATGCATAAGCAAACAAAGTTTCTTCTCGAATCTTATTTCTCGCATTTAACTCCTCGTATTGAGATCACCAATGATTTGAGAAATGGGATGATCTCTTGCTTCGATAACGCTTGAGGAAGATCACTTCTCGTGGATTCTTCCCTTAAGAATTCTCGAGTTGGTTGAGAAGGAGATTCACCAAAATCGTTCAAGAAATAGAGTCTTCAAAACTTTCATTTTCTCGTGAACAAGAAGGATGAGAGATCTCAAAAGGTGCTTGGGGTAAAACAAGAGATGGGTTCGTGGTCAACAGATGAGTTGTTATCGGTATCTAGAGGTCTCTTCTACCGTGAAGGGTTACCGATATTGAGGGATCTCGTTGCCGCTCGATAAGGATTGGAAGAAGATGTCAGTATTTGTACTGCCTCATCATTATCGTAATCATTAGCAACGCTCGAGCCATTCTAGGCTCTAACAAGTCATATTCATCAAAAGAAACATGCACGTATTCTAAGATTTTTAAGTTAGATTTATCGAAAATGCGAAATGCTTTTGAATGTTTGGAATACCCTTAAAAAAATTCCTTCGCCCGATTTTGCATCAAATTTTCCTCTATACTCTTTTCCATTGTAAAGAATAAAACATTTACAAATTAAAGATTTTAAGAAATCCAATGTTTGGGATCTTCCTCTCCATATTTCATATGGAGTTTTATTATGAAACTTGTTTACTGTGGATCTATTTTGGGTAAAGCAAGCAAGATTGATCGCCTGTAAATACTTCGAAGTTTAGCTTCGCCAAAGATTGTTCTAGCCGCTCAATCGTTGTTCTCGTTCTTCCGCTCGCCTACACCATTTTGTTGAGGAGTACCGGCGCAGAGAAGTTGTGGCCGATCCCATGGTCATCGCAGATTTTCTACACCATTGTTTTTGAATTCGTCGTTGTCCGATCTTATGTCACAAATGTCTTCAAGCTTTTGAGTTTGAAGTCTTCTAAAAAGTGCAGTGACTAGATCATATGTTTCATCTTTAGATGTCATAGTTTCAATCCAAGTGAATCTAGAGTAGTCATCAACTACTACAAGTGTGTACTTGTCTCCCGAAATACCGGGCCGTTGTAATAGGTCCAAAGAGATCCATATGCGAAGTTGAAGAGGTCTGTTTGTTGATAAAACAGACTTTCTTTTGAAGGAAGACTTGGAAAGTTTTCCTAGTTGACAAGCTTTACAACTTCGTCATGATCGGCAGACACCGTAGGTAGACCTTCGACAAGCCCATTTTTGGAGAGCTTGGAGAGGTGCTTGAAGTTGAGGTGATCGAGACGCTTGTGCCATAGCCACCGTTGTCACGAACATTGTTGGCTACTAGACACGTGTTTGAGAATCTCCCTAGAAGATTTAAGTCCACGACATAGACGCTTTCCTTGTCTATTGCCTGGCCAAGATTGTAGAGCATGATTCACCTGCCTTTGATGAGGCACCGGTTGGAATTGAATTGGCATAGAAGTCCTTTGTCGCACTGTGATATGCTCGTAAGATTGTGCTTTAAACCACTTACTAGAGAAACTTTGTTGATGGAGAGACTTCCTCTAGTAATTGAGCCATATCCAATTGTCTTTCCTCTTGCATTGTCTCCGAAAATAATCATGGGTCCTTTTGCTTCAGCCTATATCTGTAAGAAGACTTCTGCTCCTCAAATATGTGTCTTGAATGTACCACCGCCTAGGTACCGATGTCTTTGTTTTCTCGATTCTATAGCCATGAAGCATTCCTCAAAAGAGTTAAAGCAAAACAAGGTACCCTTTATATGGGTCCTAAGGATTAGCAACCTTTGCAACCCATACCGCTTGACCTTGAGAGAACTAGGTCTCTCGATCTTGAGTGAACCTTAGCAGCATTCCGTGCCGATGGCCTAAGCAATGACAAGAATGACATAAATGGAAAGACCATAGAGAACTGTTAGAGTCTTCAACTGAAGAGTGCTTATGATCATTCCTTTTCTTGACATTCATTTTCGGTTCAGCTTGCTTGTTGACGGTAGACTTAATTGGTTTCTTCCGACTCTTCCTAGGTAGGTTACCAATGCACTTAGCTTTAGCTTTTCTCTGTTGAGAACCTTTTCAGAGGATTCTAGAATACCTTTAAGTTTACCTTCAACAGTAAAGCATCTTGCCTGCTTCATAGACAAACTTGATAGTTACCTAGAGGTTTAGCAGGTCTACCGTCCGCCAGACTTTGCCTTGGCATAGTCGCTGCCTGTAGACTTCACTTTCTCTACCGTTACCTTCTCGCATTTCTCATTTGAATCATTCATTTTGGCTTTTCCTTTGTGAACTTTAGGGTAAACATAAGGAACACTTGAGTAACCAAGGCCTTGCTTCCCTCATATTTCCAAATGTCTGCTTTAGAGAAAGATATATCATTAGCGCTTCTGAGGATTCTCCTTTCTCTTTGACGTAAGAGATTGTCTGAAGAGATACATCCGAATATCCTATGCCTGCTTTTATCATTGCTAGATTTTTGGCTTGTAAGGATTTCTTCAAATGCATCCTTGAACTATTCCAGAGTCAATTGTCTTTTGCAAGGCAATTTTCTCTAGGTCTAGTCCTTTGATGTGCTCAGTCAGACAATCAATTTTGTCATGAAGAAATTTGTTTTCTTCCATCAGTTTGATATTATCTTGTTGACAGCTATTGAGGGTTTGAATCTCACCGCCATCAAAGATTTCTCAACCGTAAGTTTCACGCTTGGCCGCTTTAACATAGGCTACTCTAAAGGAATTAAATTCTTCAAGCATATCCCGATTATCCTTGAGAAGTTCTTCCTTCAAGTTATCACCGCTGGTTTCATTTTTGTCCAAAGGACTTGGTGAAACTACAACTTCATTTTCGAGTCATAGGTAGGACATGAATCATGAGCTATTAAGCATATGTTAGCTTGCTCACAATCCTCTTCCTCCTCTTCGAATCGGCTTCAAACCATGTAGCAACCTCGTTTATCTTCTATGTCTTCACCAACATACCTTTTTGTTTTTGAAATTTTCTATAAGAGGGTTTTCGGTATGCTTCAAATTTTGGCTTAGGACATTTTGAGGCAAATGACCGTGTTTCCTACGCTTATAACACACAAGCTCTTCCTTGATGAGCTTTCACCAATCTTCCCGAAAGGTTGTTGGTGAGTGTTCTTCCTTCCATATTTTGCAAATTTTTGAAATCGTTTAACAAACATAGCAAATTGTTCATCGATAAAAAATCATTTTCACAGGAAGAAGTAGAAGGTTTGTTTTCAACAATGATTTCTTCTTGACCATGGTCGGCAGAGACACGCTTCGAACTGCTTGTCTTGCTCTAGAGCTTGATTAACTTCAAGTTCATAAACCTTTAAACTTGCGTAGAGACTACGAAGAGTCATCTCGCTTAAGTTTTTAGATTCTTTCATAGTCGTGGTCTTCACATGCCATAAGCTACCTAGAGAGCCTAGAAACCTCATGTTCATTTCCTTTTGTCATACGCTTTACCAAGAGAAAAGCAACTATTTATTACCTCACCGAATCGATCATATGCTTGTCTCAAGGTTTCCTTAGGATCCTTTTGAAAGAATCAAACTGGATGTATGTATATTTTCTGTTGTCTCTTGTGTCTTGGTCTCCTTCCAAGTATTCTACAAGAGCTTCCCACATCTCTTTCGTAGCTTGTACATCGAATCACTTGGGTAGGTGCTTGTATCTAGAGAGTCGGTGATTATATTGATTGCTTTGTCGTCAAGTTCAACCAGCTTTCTATCGCCCTCTGTCCATTCTCGATTCTTCTTTAGGAACTTCGCAGGTTCCCAGCGATGGAGGCTAGAAGATTTGCCTTCATTGGTACATGTTGACTGCAGTGACACATTTCCATAACTGTTGTCAATAGAGTTCATGAATCTCATTACTTTATCCTTCCATACATCAAAATGTCCTTCGTCCAATATTGGGACGTGGTTAGCATTAGATGTAGGCAAGATATAGTGTGTTTGTGCCATTATGTCGTATCTCTCAAGAGTTTAATCTTGGAAAAACTTGTTTTCGAAGAGTAAGGCTCTGATACCAATTGTGGGTCCCAATGAGCACAATAATAAGCTAGAAGGGGGTTGAATAGCTTATTAACACTTTAAAACTTTTAAAGTAAGTTCCTTGAAAGTTACTTGCAATCTATGAAAAGAATCAAGTAGCGGAAGACCTTCAAGAAGTTGTTCCAGTCCGCCGATAAGGACTACCTAGACCTTTTACAAATTACTTAAGTTCTCATGAAATGGATGAAGTAAACAATGAAACTAAGCAGGTTCAATAATTAAACAGACATGAGGAAATAACACAAGTATTTTGGGATGGTTCACACTATAATGAGTGCTACGCCCACCACCAAGGCAATCAACCTTGGATTTAAATTGTGCACTATGTTTTCCACTTAGATCAATTACAAAGAATATCCCTAATGGATCGTGTACAAAATATTGACTTGTGTTTGGGTCTAGGGAATTAAATATCTGTAAATACAAGATATTTAATTGCAAGTATATAGTTAATGGAAGTAAACAACAAGAAGAATAAACAATAAATGTTGAAGAGCGCTTGTTGTTGACGAGGACTTCTAGATCCGTTGAGGATCTATTGAATGCACCGAGCTGAAAGACTTGGAGTTGTGTAGATTCGAGCAATTCTTTAAGTGTTCGATTGATTCTGCATGCTTGTCTCTTTGTTCCAGTCTTCAATGGCAGGCGTATTTAAAGAGTGCACTTCAAAAGATCCGTTGAGAAGACGAAGACTTTAACAACTCTTTTCATAAATGCATTAAATGCATGGGGTCGTCAATCAAGGAATTTCGTCTTCACGTATAACTAGAGCGATAATCATTTCGAGATCTTCAAAAGGTGGGCGATTTGGTGTCGATTCGAGAGATGAAGCGTAAAGTAGGGGCCTTTTATCGCTTTTACATCGCTCAGACGAAAAGTATTCATGCTTTTCGAAAGTTGCTTTCGGCGGCTTGACATGTCAAGAAAAAGACTTGGATTAATTCAAATATCATATGGGAATAAGTTTGAATTAATCCAGCTAGCTTTGATCTGGAGCGGACACGTAGAAGCAGATCAGCTGGACACGAGGTCTACCGATCTTAAGCTTTGAGCAGGTCTTCCGGTGAAGCAAAGAAGTGGTCTTCCGATGTTCCTGAAAAAGTGCTACAAAAAAATATACAAGGCAAAGTTCTATACACAGTTGTCACGCTAATCGATACGCAGCCCGATTAGCCATTGAAGTATAAAACTAATGTAATGTACTGATCAGATATAAATTTAACATAAGAATCAACAGTCGCCTTCTGGCAAAAATAGGCGAGCGCCTATTTTACAGGAAGTGAGTTCCAAATGTAATTCACTTTGCTGAAATGCCACTTTGACCCCTCCAAGTTTGTAAACAGCTTCCTAGGCTTCCAAACTTGTCTACAAGTTTCCAAACTTATCAAATAGACCGCTGAACTCTTGAAAACACTTTTATGGCTTGTTAGTGTCATATCATACTCCTCGTGAAAACGATTTATCCTCAAATCCACACATGCAACCCGATGAGCCGCTCGTGAGACAAGATCCATCCAATCCGCCCACTGAGTTAAGAAGAAGTTGTCGTTAATCAATCGTTTGATTAACCGACAAAAAGACAGTTGGAAATTCAAAATCAAACGGGTCTTTATATGTATGTAGCAACTTCAATTCTTCTCGAACCACAATTAAATTTTTTTTTTCAGTTTCATCTATCTCCACCCTTTCTCGCTCTTCCTCCTTTTTTCGATTTTCTCTTTCTCAAGCCTTTCTTTTTCAATTTTCTCTCTCTCTCAAGCCTCTCTAACACATGTTCTTCTCTTTCCATCCTCTCATTTTTAATTTGCTTTAGCAACTTCACGGTATCTACATAAAATAGTTTTGGTGTTGAGGACATAGAAGTAATGATGCCCATAATCTCTTCGACACCAGCGAGTAACGCCTGCATGAAGTGTAAGTGTTGCTTAGATTTATCAAATTTAACGTTGACTTGATTTTCGTCAAACATGGTCAAGCAGAATTTTCGATCAAAGCTAAGTTTTTTTAAAAAATAACAAATCCTAGAACAATTAGGATTTCGAAATTTGAAAAACAAGACAATTAAACAAGGATTGATGATCAAAGTTCATGACAACTATATGAATAACAAATTCACAATATTTTTGTTTTGTTTTTTAAACAGGAACAAAAACACTAGCAGAAATTTAGGGACAAGAACACGAACCCTATCGGAAATAGGGTTTAACAACTAGAACGATAATACACAAAATTAAGATAGAATTGAATTACCGTAACTAGGATTGCTCTGAATCCAAATGATGAGGACCCAAGATCTCGTAGAAAGCTTTTAGGATGAATTACTCCGCGGCCCAACACCCTCGAGATGACGCGAACCTTGGAATTGTGAATGACACCACAATTGGGATGAATCTCCAACTAATAAGTCGAACTAAATTATAAACAACGAATCCACAATGTTTATAATCCGAGCTTCCAATCCAGAACACTCAAATAAGTACACACATTTTTCTATCCAGAAAATTAACTCAATTTTATTAATCAAAAACCAACTCCACCAAAACATTGTTTAAGAATGCCTTTGTATATGATTACAAAATAAATCCTAATTCTTACAGGAAAAGAAAACTAATTAAAAGGAAAGTTTAAAACTAAACTTTAGGAATAAGAAACCTAATTAAAAGGAAACTAAAGTACTAAAAATACTCAAACAGTTAAACAGTAAAACCCTATAACAAAACAAAGAAAAACACGACAGCTTGTATTAGGTAGACGCAGTTGCCTTCTGGCGAAAATAAGAGAGCGCCTATTTTACAGGAAGTAGGTTCCAAATGTAATTCACTTTGCTAAAATGCCACTTTTACCCCTCCAAGTTTCTAAAAAATTAACTTCCTAGGTTTCCAAACTTATCAAATAGACCTCTGAACTCTTGAAACACTTTTATGGCTTGCCAGTGCCCTATCATACTCCTCTTGAAAATGATTTGTCCTCAAATCCGCACATGCAACCCGATGAGCCGCTCGTGAGACAAGATCGATCCAATTCCCCCATTGAGTTAAGAAGAAGTTGTCATCAATCAATCGCTTGATTAACCAACTACAAGACAAAGTTGGAAATTCAAAATCAAATGTGTCTTCATATGTATGTCAATTCTTCTCGACCCACCATTAATATTTTTAAAATTTTCTTCTTTCTCCACCCTTTCTCGCTCTTCCTTTTCTTTCTCGATTTTCTCTTTCTCAAGCCTTTCTTTTCCAATTTTTTCTCTCTCAAGCCTCTCTAACTCATGTTTTTATCTTTCCATCCTCTCATTTTTAATTTTCATGAACAACTTCACGGTATCTACAGAAAATAGTTTTGGTGTTGAAGACATAGAAGTAAAGATGCCTATAATCTCTTCGATGCCAGTGAGTAACGCCTCCATGAAGTGTTAGTGTTGCATAGATTCATCAAATTCAACGTTGACTTGATTTTCTTCGGACATGGTGAAGCCAACTTTTTGGTCAAAGCTAATTTTTTTCTTAAATAACAAATCCTAGAACAATTAGCGTTTGGAAATTTGAAAAACAGGACAATTCAATAAAGATTGATGATCCAAGTTCAAGACAATGAAACAAGTTTAACAGGAACACGAACCCTAGTGGAAATTTAGGGACACGAACACGAACCTAACAGAATTAGGGTTTAACAACTAGAACGATAATACGCAAAATTAAAATAGAATGATATTACCGAAACTAGGATTGCTCTGATACCAAATGATGAGGACCCAACATTTCCTAGAGAGGTTTTAGGATGAATTACTCCACGACCCAACGCCCTCGAGATGACGTGAACCTTGGAATTATGAATGACGCCACAATTGGGATGAATCTCCAATGTATAAGTCGAATTAAATTATAAACAACAAATCCACGATGTTTATAATCCGAGCTTCAAATCCAGGACACTAAAATAAGAACACACAATTTTTTTATCTAGAAAATTAACTCAATTTTATTAATAAAAAACCAACTTCCCCAAAACATTGTTTAAGAATGTCTTTATAAAGGCTTACAAAATAAATCCTAATTCTTTGAAGAAAAGAAAACTAATTAAAAAGAAACTTTAAACCTAAACTTCAGGAACAAGAAATCTAATTAAAAGGAAACTAAAACCCTAAAAATACCCAAACAATAAAACCCTACAATAAAACAAACAAAAACACGACAACTTGTATTTGGCGGACGCGGTCGCCTTCTAGCAAAAATAGGCGAGCGCCTATTTTACAGGAAGTGGGCTCCAAATGTAATTCATTTGGCTGAAATGCCAATTTGACCCCTCCAAGTTTCTAAATAGCTTCCTAGGTTTCCAAACTTGTCTACAAGTTTCCAAACATATCAAATAGACCCCTGAACTCTTGGAAACACTTTTATCGCATGTCAGTGTCATATCATACTCCTCCTCTTGAAAAAGATTTGTCCTCAAATTCGTACATGCAACCCGATGAGCCGCTCGAGAGACAAGATCCATCTAATCCGCCCATTTAGTTAAGAAGAAGTAGTCATCAATCAATTGTTTGATTAACCAACAACAAGACAAAATTAGAAATTCAAAATCAGTGACGACCCGACTCGGATTTCAACACGAAATCCCAAGGTCGTGCTGCTGGAACAAACATAAGAAGAGGACAATCACTTGTTAAACAGTAGTGCAAGTCGAACAATCGAGCTAACAAGTTCTAAATAAGATAGTGAAGTCGTACTAAAAATACGGTTCAACAAAAATCAAATCTGCGGAAGCAATAATGAAATGAAGCCTCGAGCTGTTAAGCTCGAAACCAAAACCAAATGAAGCTAAAAGAGACATTTGTCTCATGAGGGGGAAAACAAAACTCGCGTGCCGCAATATTGCAGACACCGAACAAACCATCGGCACTCTAGGTCGGCTTTTCAATAGAGAACCAACCTGATAGACTACAATGACCCAACTGCTAAATCATACCAGGGTAACCAATACAACAACAACAATAACAACAATCTACTGAATGCTCTGTGGCTACTACTTGCCCAAGAGACAACTGAATAAATACTATACACAAGTACAAGTGCTCGACTAAATAAACAATATAACAAGACTAGATACACTGCCCAAATGTAAAGTTTATATAAATTTACCCAACCTCGTCCTTAACAAAGTAGGAGGACAAAATAGCAATAATGTTACAAAGTGAAATTGGACTCCGTGAGATGTAACTCGGAAGAAACGACAATTGCTACACACGAACCATACGACCTCAACTCAGCTATCGATCTACTGTGCACTGCTATAGTCAGGATCTACGTGGCCTCAACGTACTTAACGAAATCTACACACTAGAAAACAAAGCACAGAGTGAGTCATAAAGACCCAGTACGCTACTGCAAAAACAATATAACATAATATGAAACATTGTTATAATTTAACATGTCATCGTGTTACAACGACGAAGACCCATGAAGACATATCGTATGTTTTACATACTCTACAAGACATCCTTTCGTTTTCACTTACTAAACCGTCCAAATGAACCAAGGTGGAATTACCTGCTCATAAACAAACCAAATCCATTAGAATAAACTCTCATAAACATCCTCATCTACAAGTATGCATATTTATATATACACACGTCAAGCACGTCATATGAACATCATGAATAAGAATGTATATCTATATATATACACACATCAAATCTCCCATATAATCATTATGTATAAGTGTGCATATCTATATATATAAACGTCAAGTCTTTCAATTACATTAACTAATACATACATGGTCAATAAGATCTCATGTTCAACTAACAGTTTGTTGTCACATAATTGCTCATAGTAAGCCACATAAGGGATAAAGAAAATACTGATTTTGTATCGTTGTGTTGCTCCTGCAATCAAAAATGTTAAACCGTATTGTGCTGTCAGATTGATTGATACCTCGACGTATCAAGGGATACTCGGGCCAATAGAATTACCAATGCGCTCTAATGGTTACGACAAAGGGGCTACTTCCCCACTGTGGCCAACAGTGGAGGGTGTGTGAGGTATCTGATGCGGTGATCCATCACTACCATGAATCCCCTCATTCGTGACGGCGATGCATCGTCCCACCAATATGGAAAACTCATGTAATGCCAGCTGGACTTATATGCAATGCACAAGTAGGTGTTTACTTGCTATGAAATCAAATAGGGATAGAGCGAACTCGTCCAATATCAAGTAGGTGTATTGTTCTACTATACAATCACGATTACACACATAATTGTTACATTCATCTAAATCACATTTGGAGCTCATTTGAGTCTCGAAAGCACAAGTGTCAAGTTGTTCACTCTGATCAATTCCAGTTCCCAAAAGCTAGTAATCTAGTCAAATTAATTCTAAACATCATAGGATCTCACCACGATCCTTGTAAGGTTCAATTGTTCCTTAACTCGATTTCATTGAGTCGTTACTATACTTCATTCCAAATAGGGTACAAATGCTATTTGCATTTTTAACCCTTCTATGTTCTCCTTTTAAGTATCGCTAGGTTCTTGTTTCATTAGAAACCCTAGTCCAATAATTTTAGGATTCCACCTAATAGTGAAACTGTAGGTTGCTCATAACAAATCACATCTTAATTCAACAAGTTCACAAATCGAATATCATTGAAACCATTAGGCATTCTAGAGTACATCATGCTTAAATCAAAGAAGTACAATATGCTTTGTAAACATCTACTTATGCTTTGTAAATATGCTTTAGTAGAGTATATATACCTACTTCACGTTGGACTAGTTCGCTCGATCCCTATTTGGGTTTTATGACAAGTAAACATCTACTTGTGCATTGCATATAAGTCTAGCTCGCATAATTTGAGTTTATATGTTGATGGTGGGATGATGCATCGTCTTCACGAACTATTGGATTTGTGATTTCTATATATCGTCAGACTGCATACGGCATACACCCATCCACTCAGGGGCCACGTAGGGGAAATAGCCCTCTAGCGTAACCAAAAGAATGCATTGGAATGTCTATTTTCTCGAGAGCGAACTCGATACTTTGATACACCAATCACATGTATCTCGTACACGTTATTGTTTAACATTATGATTGCGTAAGAAATTACACAACAACCGTAGAGAAAGAAGATTAGGACGCTTTGAAAGAGGGTTTGGGAAAAGTGATTTTGAAATTGGCGGTTGAGGGTTTATTAATGAAAAGGCGTGAAATCGGGCCATTGAACCGGTGAAGTGATTTTAAGTCGACTACCGTCACTTGAAAAGACTTGATGAATGACTGCTAATGCAATTGAAAAGTAACTTTTTAAAGAATATCTTAACCAATTTTTAAAAT
>CM028381.1:566766-633549 GCA_013146195.2 Codonopsis lanceolata
TGCTCGGCATCGAAGTTTCGGACTGGGTTTTGGTGCTCCATAATCTCTGGAATGCAACCTGATGCCAATGCTTGGCATCGAGTTTCGACGCTTTTTGTGCTCCATAATCCTCGTGAAATGCAACCTGGATGCCGCAGCGGTGCATCAGAGTTTCTGGACTGATTTTTGGCTACATAATCCTGCTGAATGCAACCCGATGTTGTTTGGCATCGAGTTTCGGACTGCTTTTGTGCTACATAATCTCGTCAATGCAACCCGATGCTGCTGGCATTAGAGTTTCTGACCGGGTTTTTGGTGCTCCATAATCCTGTCAATGCAACCCGATGCCGTTGCTTGGCATGGAATTTCTGGACTGATTTTTGTGCTACATAATCCTGTCAAATGCAACCTGATGCCAGTGCTTGGCATCAGAGTTTCTGGTCTGGTTTTTGTGCTCCATAATCTGTGAATGCAACCCGATGCCGCTTGGCATCATAGTTTCTGGACTGCTTTTTGTGCTCCATAATCCTGTGAAATGCAACCTGATGCCAGTGCTTGGCATCAGAGTTTCTGGACTGGTTTTGTGCTCCATAATCCTGTCAAATGCAACCTGATGCCAGTGCTTGGCATCGAGTTTTGGACGCATTTTGTGCTACATAATCCTGTAAATGCAACCCGATGCCGCTTGGCATCGAGCTGCCTGGTTTTTGTGCTCCATAATCTGGTAATGCAACCTGATGCTGCTTGGCATCGAGTTTGGACGCTTTTGGTGCTCCATAACCCCGTGAAATGCAACCCGATGCCGTTGCTGGCATCGAAGTTTCGGACTGATTTTGTGCTCCATAACTCGTGAAAACCTTGCGCCAGTTGCTTGGCATCGAGTTTCGGACTGCTTTTGTGCTCCCCATAATGCATATTGTCACAATTCATCCCGATGCGAGAGCTTGGGCATCAGACTTTCTGGATTGAATTTGGTACTGCATATTGCTGTCAATGCATGGGCATCGACTCCCTCGATTGGAATTTGGCATCGCAGCAGCTGGTCAAGCCAATGCATCCCGATGCCGCTTGGCATCGACTTTCGATTAAATTTGCTCCATATTGTCGACACCAACCTCGATGCCGTTGCTTGGGCATCGACTTTTCGATTGAATTTGGTGCTCCATATTGTCGCTTAATGCATCGTGATGCCAAGGCTGGCATTAGACTTCGATTGGTGCTTAACCTCCAAAATCAAGTCAACATAAATCGATTTTTTCATGATTTTTTGTAGGTTTCCCATGATCCGCAACAATAGAAAACAATCTTAGAAAGATAAAGAAATTAATAAGCAAGTCGAGATGAATCGATTTCTCTACGCTTGATAGCCTCAAGAAGACTTTGTCACGATAAGGAAAACGAATTAATAAGTTGAAGTCTGGTGCTGAATCTCTTCTTACAGATGATGGCCTTGAAAAAAGACTTTGTCCGATAAGGACCATAATATAATGCAACAAATGATATTGAGATGAATGTTTTTTTGCTCACAATTGATGGCTCTCAAAGAGATTATTGACAAGATCATATCATCAATCGGGGAAAAGAGCAAGAAGAAGTTTCAGAAACTTCCAAAGCTACGCCAACTAGCCTCGAGTTGTCACCAACATCCGAACTAAACCGTGAAGCTTCAGTTCAAACAGAATTCAATGTTGAAGAAGAAGGTAATGGAGTTGGAACAAGAAATTTCAATGAACAAGGCTTGATTTGAACAAGGTCGTGATTTGAACAAAGGCTATTGTTTTGAAAGATATCATAGCATGGATGATTTTGTCGATGCCGTCTTGTCATGAAGATCATTACGTTAATGAAGTAGGATCCACACTTGCTAAAGAGTACATTCTCGTGTTGATCGTAGAAAAAAGCGTGTTGGATCCTCATGTGACAAAATATTTGTAAGAAGAAAAAAAAATAATAAAAAGTTGTACAAATTGAAGCAGTGAATCCGGCTTTAGAGATTCTTTCGGCGGAAGCAAAAGAGCCTAAGCGAGAATCTATTCTACATCGAAAGAAAAAATGGAGTAAGTAAATGTAACTCACAAAAAAAAAAATGGTATTTTATATTACTTTTAAGATTATTTTTCAATTGTTTTTTTTTTTGATAAAATTTGTCTTATGCGAGCAAAATTATTTCTTGGTGGAGAGATCAAACCGGTGATTTTGATGAAAGACATTGCACAAATCTTGGTGATAAGTTGGAAGATAAAATGCATGCGTACATTACTTGTTTACCATTCTTGTTAATCATTTTTACTTGTGTATAATATCAAATTAATATTTTTCTTTGTACGGCAGTACGGCACATAGAAGCATGGTCTATAATGAGTGAACAAATCATCTCAATGAATTTGGTTATATCGAATCTGATCTGACTTTTTGATCCTTCTTTGTTGGGTAAGAAATTGTCGATTATGTGCTTAAAAATTAAAATATATGGCTTCTTATTTTCTTAATTTTTGTTGTTAGGTGTATCTTTGCAAATATTAAGAATAATGATTGGTTTTGTGACATCTTTGGTTCAAGAAATTGATAATAGACTTAAAGAAGCATGGAGGAGTATGAGATTCTTATTTTCCTATAAACACAAGCGGGCAAGGTAATATAAAGTCGGGAATCTCCGACCATTGGACTCTTCTTGTATTTTTGAAGGTGACATGAGATGGACAATATACAACTCATTCATACACTCATCGATCAAGAATGATTGGCATTTGAAGAGGGCTAGAATTCTTGTAAGTTTTATTAGTATTTTGTTTTATTAGTATTGTCTTTTAAGTAATGTCTTTATATTAAGTTTTATTGGTTATTTTCTCTGTATAAATTATGTTGAAAGCGAGAATGAAAAAACTTGTGCATTTCTTTCTGATCAATACAAGTTTTATTTCAACAACCCTAAGTTCAAAAGCACGTTGGAAGATTTGCAAAATCACCACAACAAAATCTAACAACGAAGATTGTGGTGTTTTTTTTGTTGTTTAATTGAATGTTTAAAGCGAAGAGGACAAATGATTCGCATCTAGTAGTATTGATCTGATGATAATATATAGGTTAAAGATGGGTTTAAAACACAAGTTCAGCTATTTTGGAAGATTTGCAAAATCACCACAATAAAATCTAACAATGACCAATTTGTTTGAAAATGTGATAATTAAATTTTATGTTTATTCCATGTTTGTGTTCTTGTATAAGAGGACAAATGATTTTGTATTGATCTTGTAATGTCGAAGGTTAAAGTTGAAACATTATTTTTGGTCTGAAGGGGACAAAATCTGTGAAATGCAACACGATGCCGAGTGCTTGGCATCGAGTTTCTGTTTTTGTGCTCCATAATCTGTGAAATGCAACGATGCGGTTGCTTGGCATCGAGTTTTGAATTGCTTTTGTGCTCCATAATCTGTGAAATGCAACGATGCCGATGCTTGGCATCGAGTTTGGGCTGTTTGGTGCTCCATAATCTGTCAAATGCAACGATGCGATTAGCGGCATCGAGTTTCTGGGCGATTTTTGTGCTCCATAATCACGAAAATGCAACGATGCGGTGCTTGGCATCGAGTTTTGGGGTGATTTTGGTGCTCCATAATCTGTGAAATGCAACGATGCCGAATTTGGCATCGAGTTTTGGAGCGCTTTTTGGTGCTCCATAATCTGTGAAATGCAACTTTGATGCCGGTGCTGGCATCGAGTTTTTGACGGGCGATTTTTGTGCTCATAATCTGTGAAATGCAACTGATGCGAGTTGGCATCGAGTTTAGGCTGCTTTTTGGTGCTACTGCTTTTTGGCACGGTGCTCCATAATCTGTGAAATGCAACGATGCGGTGCTTGGCATCGAGTTTGATCAGTTTTGCTTTTTTGTGCTCCATAATCTGTCAAATGCAACTGATGCGATTGGCATCGAGTTTCTGGGCGATTTTTGTGCTCCATAATCTGTGAAATGCAACGATGCGATGCTTGGCATCGAGTTTGTGGCTTTTGTGCTCCATAATCTGTGAAATGCAACGATGCCGATTGGCATCGAGTTTGAGGCTGGTTTTGTGCTCCATAATCTGTCAAATGCAACGATGCGGGCTTGGCATCGAGTTTGGGTTTTGGTGCTCCATAATCTGTGAAATGCAACTGTGCTTGGCAAATGCAACTGTTTTGGTGCTCCATAATCACATCAAATGATGCCGTGCTTGGCATCGAGTTTAGGTGCTTGGTGCTCCATAATCGTGAAATGCTTTTTGTGCTCCATAATCTGTGAAATGCAACGATGCGATGCTTGCTCATAATCACGCATCGAGTTTGTCTGCGTTTTGTGCTCCATAATCTGTCAAATGCAACGATGCGAGGATTGGCATCGAGTTTTAGGCTGGTTTTGGTGCTCCATAATCTGTGAAATGCAACGATGCGGTGCTTGGCATCGAGTTTGATGCGTGTGGTTTTGTGCTCCATAATCTGTCAAATGCAACGATGCGGTGCTTGGCATCGAGTTTGGATGCAGTTTTTTGTGCTCCATAATCTGTGCAAATGCAACGATGCGATTGGCATCGAGTTTGGCATGAGGCGGTTTTGGTGCTCCATAATCTGTGAAATGCAACGATGCCGGTGCTTGGCATCGAGTTTGGGCTGATTTTTGTGCTACCATAATCTGTCAAATGCAACGATGCGATTGCTTGGCATCGAGTTTCTGGGCGGTTTTTGGTGCTCCATAATCTGTGAAATGCAACTGATGCCGATGCTTGGCATCGAGTTTGGACTGCTTTTGGTGCTCCATAATCTGTGAAATGCAACGATGCCGGTGCTTTGCATCGAGTTTACGGGCGATTTTTGTGCTACATAATCTGTGAAATGCAACGATGCGGTGTTTGGCATCGAGTTTTGAGCTTTTTGGTGCTCCATAATCTGTCAAATGCAACTGATGCCGATTGCTTGGCATCGAGTTTACGGCGGTTTTGGTGCTCCATAATCTGTCAAATGCAACGATGCCGTGCTTGGCATCGAGTTTGGGCGATTTTTGTGCTACATAATCTGTCAAATGCAACGATGCGATTAGCAGCATCGAGTTTATTTCTGGCCGATTTTTGTGCTCCATAATCTGTGAAATGCAACGATGCGATTGCTTGGCATCGAGTTTCTGGCGCTTTTTGTGCTCCATAATCTGTCAAATGCAACGATGCGGTGCTTGGCATCGAGTTTCTGGGCGATTTTGTGCTCCATAATCTGTCAAATGCAACGATGCGGTGCTTGGCATCGAGTTTCTGCTTTTGGTGCTACATAATCTGTGAAATGCAACGATGCGATGCTTGTCGAGTTTCTGATTTTTGTGCTCCATAATCTGTCAAATGCAACGATGCCGTGCTTGGCATCGAGTTTGGGCTTTTGGTGCTCCATAATCACGTGAAATGCAACGATGCGGTGCTTGGCATCGAGTTTGGGCTGATTTTTGTGCTCCATAATCTGTGAAATGCAACCCGATGCCGATAATCTGAAATGCATCGAGTTTCTGGGCTGGTTTTGGTGCTCCATAATCTGTGAAATGCAACGATGCGATGCGATTAGCATCGAGTTTCGAGTTTAACCGATTTTGGTGCTCCATAATCTGTCAAATGCAACTTTGATGCCGGTGCTTGGCATCGAGTTTGAATTAATTTGGTCCTCCAAAATGCGGATCGATTTTGTCTTCATTAATGGCATTTTTGTCATTTGTCAAGCAATTTGTAGTTACATGAAATGTCCAAAAAATTGATGGTTCTATATGAAAACATGTTTTCAAAATTGTACCCACTTGAAATTCTCCCATTCAACTAACTGACTTCAACCTGTTTAATATTCGGGTTCTAATGAATTCCAACTCATTTAATCGACCATTTGCTCCATAATTAAATCACACACTCATGCACACACAATTATATGTGTATGTGTGTGTGCATATATATATATATATATATATATATATATATATATATTATACTTATCTACAACAATTTTTTTTTGGGGGGAGAAGAGGAGTAATTATTTGGTAATTCAATACTCACTTCGTTACGGGTAAAGAATCAACTATTTTATTTTAGGATGTTTCACTTAAAGAATTCACTTTTAAAAATGAAGACATGAAAGTTTCATTTTATTACTAATGGATTATTAAAAATGTCATTTTCTTAAAAAGATCGACTTTCAAACGTGTACTATTTGTCTAGAACGAAGGGAGTAGTTCTAAAACGGTAAGTCTAAATAAATCAAAATAGTATTTGAAACATAATACTTAGTTACTCCCTCTGTTCCACCCAAAGAGTCTTTATTTGAAAAGTTTAATTATTAAGGGATATATAAATATCATTAAAGTTAATAATAATTATAAAAATAGTTAAGCACAAACAATGTACTTACAACACAAGTGAAGTGTAAAGATGAAATGTTATAGAAATTGTAAATATAATTTTTGAAAGTCGACTCTGTAGAAACTAATAAAGTTTATAAATAGTGGCATAACATTTCCATTGATTGTGGAGAATTACAATTAGGGTTACACTTGGAGTAGGGTACAAGAAACATATAAAAGAAATGAAACATAGTAAGGAAAGAACTATACAAACTAATTGCAGCTAACTAATAATTACAAACAGACAAGAATAATGAATAAATATATTATTCTCTAATAGACTCTTGAAGTAAAACATCCCAAAATAATATAGTGGACTCTTTAACTGGAACAGAGAGAGTATTACAAAGTGCCTCTATAAAGCTATTATTAGGGTACTTGCCATAATTATCGTAGAAGTAATATAAGATAATTATTGTATGTATCCTAATTAGTAATTACTAAGAAGAGTAGTGGAAATAAATAGGAAATATACTAATTTAGTAAGAACCAATTGTTGAAATAAATATGATATCTGTCATAAATTAAGAAAATATAAAGAGGAATGATATTAACTAGTTTGAATTAAGAGCTGAGGCAAGTATCAAGCAAAATAAGAAACATTTCAAAGCCATGATATCTTTAAAGCTATTGATTCTACAATAATTAGTCATCTAAGAAGAAAGCTAATATTACTCTACTAAAATCTACAAAAATCTAAAATAATAGATAATGAGGGTGTTAATAGCACTCATTTTTTTCAGTTGATTATTGTTTTTGTATGTTGAAAGAACAATCTCAAGTACGGATAGGTTGTAAATTTATTGGGTTATGATATATACAAAGGTAAATACTTGTGTAAGACGGTCTTACAGATATTTTTTGTAAGACGGATCATCTTTACCTAACTCACCGTGTGTTGGTGGGTTAAGCTGTAAGAGAGTGGAGCTCCGTCTTACGAACTAAGATATATAAGACGGTTGTTGAATCTTGCATTATATTAAAATTTGCTTAAAATCATTCCACTTGATTATCAGCCAAAAACTTTAAGATATTTTGGTCAGCTTAAAACAATCTGTCAATTACTTGTTCAACTAACCATAACGTTTTAAGTGTCAGCTTGCTTTCCTCATTTGATTGAAATAATACTTGTACTGACACTTTCTCATTTTGTGCTTTTGGTAGATATTCTATTAGATATTATTTCTCAGGATCTTTTGTGATCTTGTGAAGATATGTTTGCTCTGCCAAACACATTTTCAAATTCAAATGTGTTCCTAACGGGTTATTCTTGAAGTTCATCTATAAATACCCACCGGAAGCATTTTTGAAGATATAGAAGTCTGAAGCCTTATATTCTCAAGAAATTATCTCTGTACCTTAGTCTTCTTAAAACTTTAGCTAGATAATCTCCCTTGAATATTTCTTTCTAGTTATTGTTTAGGCAAACACTGAGTGATTCTTTTTCATATCATTTTGAAATCAGTCAGTTTGCCCCACGAGTTTGATTGTTTATCAATCATTCTTCATAAACACTGGTCTTTTGTTGTACACTGATCCATTAGAGATCAACTAGATTTTTAATAAAATTAGTGCACTTCAAAAATCCAAGTCTGACCAACTTGGTAGTGGACGTAGCAGTTTAACTGTGAACCACTTCAATTGATTTGTCAGTCATTACTTACACTCTTGCAAACTGACCTAACACTTAAGAAGTTTTTGAACTGATTAAGTGTCAGTCAGTTACTAACATAATTGTTTACTTACTTGTTCTGATAAATTGTTTTTGAGTTTCTTCTTTGTATACAGTGATCTACTTTAAAAGACAACCTCTTTGAAAACTGTTGTGTCCGCCATCTGGCCAACTTTCATCAGTTTAAGTTAGCTTTAAAAACTTCAGCCAGCTAACCAATATCAGTTAACTAACAAAAACCAATTTTCCGCTGCCAACTTAAAAGTTTTACAAATCAACCCTCAAAGTTTTTTAAAAGGCTATTCACCCCCACCCCTTCTAGCCTTGTCTGTTGCCAACTGGACTTATAACGGTCTTACAGGAGACCTACTCATATACCAATTGAGAGAATCCTAGATCCCTTCTTACCAAATTTAATATAGTATAATAGGGCTTAAATATCAATTTGGTCACCCTACTTTCACATTTTTTTCGTTAAACTCACTGTACTTTTTTTCTCAATTTAATCATTATACTTGATCAATCAAGCCAATAAGGTCACTGAGAATCATTTATGTTAGTTAGATGGACGAAAATGTTCGAAATGACCAAAATGCTCTTACTAATGTTAAGGGTTTTCAGTTTAAAATATTAATAGTTAAAGGGTATATTTATATATAACAAGAACAGATGGGTGACGGCACCATTGGCCTTGAAAAAGAGATCGAGGGGGGAGACTTGAGATTCGAGGTTATGGCGGGAGAGAAAGTGGGATTCGATGAAGGAGAGGATGTTGTGGATTAGGTCGTCCGGTAATGTGCTGATTCTGCCTTCTCCAGCGGGCTCCTCCTCCCCCTCTTTGCCCTCATCGTTGAATTCACGTGCCCTAATTCCATGTCAAATTCTCATACACGAAGTCGAGCTCTTCTCGTTGTCGCCGTTGATTTCAGACGCCTTACACTTGTTCTCCTTCTTCTTACTTTTTTTTAGAAAATCAAATGTGGTTTTGATTTTGTTTTATATATAGGTTTGATTCAAGATCAAGGTTTTAATTCAGATATGCAAATGTGGTTTTGACTGAGTCGGGGCTTATGAATGAGTTCGGTCATAAGTATATATGTGGCTACCCACAAATATTTCGTCCTAAGATCCTGCGTCGATTTCGTGAAGAAAACCTTATTATCATATTTGATGTACATAACAATGTTTAACTTTGGTAATTCCTTATGTGTTAAGATGGGTTTAGTGAGAAAGAGAATTATGAATTCTATTTCGGGTTTTAATTTCAATTTGGGGAAGATTTCAATACGAAGATTGCGGAAACATCTGTTTTAATGGAGAGTGATCTCACCATGAGTTCAAGTAATTATATATTTGAGTCAATAAAAGATATAGGTGGGTACATGGAGGAGCCAAAAGCAAGAAGCTTTATTGTTCAAGAATTATTTGTTGGTTCAAATGAAGACTCCATCGACAATCGACCAAATCTCAGTTCTGGAGTCATCTGTCATCATTGATAATGGTTTTCAAGAATGCAAATTTGTAGAAGAAGTCCATGAACTGGAGGAGGATTCAAATTTTCCTGCTTAGGGTATCGATCATTGCACAGAATTTCAAGTGCTTTCTATTTTGGTGAGACTTATGAAATATTCGTTGATGATGACGGTAGACATGGAGGAAGATGAGTTTAAGGTGGGGTAACAAAAAGACCCATTTGTTTTAAGTTTTCCATACAAAAAACTAGATGTAGTGATGAACGTGAAAATAAAGTCAAGTATAGTGATTAAATTGAGAGAGAAAAAAAGTGCATTGAGCTTAACGAAAAAAAAGTGTGAAAGTATGGTGACCAAATTGCTATTTAAGCCAATATAATAGTGTTGCTAAATCAATCAAGTATCACTAAGATCTAATATCAATTGAAAGAACATATTGCACAACTTTGATGCCAAAAACTATAGTTTTAATACCAGTTGAAAGTCACTTAACTATGTTAACTGAAACATGGTGAACACTGAAATCAACTCTTGAATCAAATGAAGAATAGGTAACTGTTTGTAACTAATTAAATAACATAATGACAATATAAACAATTGTGGTTTATAAATAAGAGTTGTGCACGGCAAAACTGTTTTTGTTTTAATAAGTGATCTCTCAAAACTAGTTATAATCTTATTGTGTGTGTAGCTTGATGATGATCAATTGCAAGAATTGAAGACATTGATGTTTGTTTGAGCAAGGAATGATAAAACAGTTATGTTCAAAAACTAATAGTTAAATAATGAGTAGCAGTAAGTAAAGAGTTTGAGAATAGAGAAATTGGCACAAGTATTTAAGGTGGTTCAGATACCAAATCCTACATCCACCCTTCAAAGCTCCTTGGCGCTATGAGGCAAAAATCAACTATATTTCCTAAAAAGGAATGAATTACTAAAGGAAAATCTCCAAAAAATCTACTAGTTCGCAACTTAAGTAGGACACTTCAAAAAGTTCACTAGGGCGAGGGGGGGTGGTGGAATGTGTGCTTCTTTGGAATGACTCTTCCGATGAAGCTTTTATTGTAGATATGAACTTGTCGATCTCTTCACTGGTTGAAATATAACTATTTGATAAACAATTATATTGTTGTAAGCCCAGTTGGCAGTAAATAAGGCTAGTGGGGGGTGAATAGCCTTTTTAAAAACTTAAGGGTTGTTTTGAAAAACTTCAAAACTTGCAGCGGATAGGAAGTAATTGTGAGTAAGCTAATGTTTTGTAAGCCGGCTAATGTAACTAAGTTACTCTGTCAGCTAGCTGACACAGTCAGTTGATTGAAAAAGGACTTTATTTGATCATTTAAAAACAAAGAATGAACTGAAAGACAATTTAAGAGAACAAGTAGATGAGTACTTGAGGCAAGGATTAGCTAACACTTAAGTAGATTGAAGTTGCTTAATTGTTAGAGCAATAACACAAGCTGATAAGAAAATAATACATTATTTAAAGTAGTTCACAGTATATAAACTTACGTCCACTACCAAGTTGATCAGACTTGGATTTTTGAAATACACTAATACTATTAATAATCTAAAGTGATCACTAATGAATCAGTATACAACAAGGACCAGTGTTTGAGAGTATGATTGAGAATCAATCACACTCGTGGGGATAATCAATGATTCCTTAATAATTCAGGAAGAAGTAAGGAATAACTACATAATGATTGTCTAAACAAGAACTATAAAGGAATGTGAATTGAAAGCTATCTAGTAAGTGTTTAAGGTTGAGGCTATTCAGGAGAGTAGCTGCTTGAGAAAGTATGGAATGCTTCAGTATATTCATTGTGATGACCCGACCCGGATCCCAATACAAGACCCCAAGGTCGCGCTGCCAAATAACACAAAACAACAAGTAAAGGGTAAGGCTATAACAGTGATACACCAACGACTCAACAAATGTGGAAGCAAATAACTTAAATGGACCCGAGCTAACAAGCTCCGAAATACAAAGTAACCAAAGAGATAGTAAATCTCTCGGCCCAAAAATTCGACACACGTGACGCAACATTGGGCACGTATTACAAACTCCCTGTTACAATTTTATAAACAATATTATAACCAAGTCATCGGCGACGTTACAGCCGGAACCCAACATTAATCTAAGTCTACAACTCTAGTCTACACACTCAACAGCTAAACATGCCGGAGTACAACATAACCAACAATATAAATAATTTGAGATGAATAAAATATGTAATTACATAAACATGGCTCGACTATCATTTGTCGGCTCACAAAAACCAAGTACTAATTAAACAAATACAAGTACCAAATCAATAACACAGTCTTACTACCCAAAGAGAAGTTTATATAACTTCGCTTCTCAAACGTCCTTTCCAAAAAACCAAGGCTACAAAAATAAACTAAAAGTAGCAACCTTCACAAAAATTACACTTCTATCGTAGGCTTGACGGTTTCCTTCGAATTACTAGCTCGGCTCAAATCTAAGGAAAACAAAGCAAACGAATAAGTCATAATGACTTAGTAAGATACTAAATATGCAATGTCATGGCATGGCATTATGCTCAAATAAAACATGTACATCTCATGTCATACTTATGATGTAACATTTCATGGTATAATTCTCCACACAAACCAAATCCAACCATAGTCACATGGAATATAGTACTTCATAAATTATCATGAAATAAATCATATCAAATAGATTATGATTCTAAATTCCATAATGTGTAGTATTTTATTTCCACATTTAAACTCTCATCAAACCACCAACCACATAACCCAATTATACCATGAGTCTCATAACTTCATTTAACATAACTCATATAATAATTCATATATGGGAGATTATTGTTTCCATTCTAATCATGAACAACATGTTATATTTTTCGTATAACATCATATTCTAAAAATCATCATTTAATTAGCATGTTATATTTCTATTATAACATTTCATCAAGTAATCATCATCTCATGTAAATCAGATCATTAACCACGTAGCACAATAATTCATATACGTGCTCGTAAAATAAACCACATAAGAGAGAGAAGATGATTTTCCTTTCCGTTTCCAACGTGTAACTCCTGCGGAAACAAACGTGTCCTCGATAACCCTTTCGTGGTATCGACGTCCCCGAAACAATCCCCGTTCGGGTTCCATAGCTATCAAAGGTAGGTGTATTACTCTAGCAATGATCAGCTACATCCCCACCTTGGCCATCGATGGAGGGGTGTGTGCAAACCCGGTGCGGCGATCCATTGCGATCATGAATCCCACAATTCGTGAAGACAATGCATCGTCCCGCCAAAAACTCAAACCAAAAACCGCCAGATGGACTCAAACACAAGCACATGTAATATATACTCGCATGCTCATCCAAAGGAAAAGTACAACACACCGCATTGATCCAATCAAGTAGATATTTACTTTTAAATCGCATAGTTATGCATTTCTATGCTAACTAACTCATAAACACATTAGAGTAATAATATTAAGTCTCTAATGTCCAAGTGTTCTTTATACACTTGAAAATGCTCGGAGGCTTAACCTCCTCAAAACTACTCCAAATTCCGTAGGATTTCAATATGTAGTTCTCTATGTTCATATAAATCCATATTTGACTCCGTTGAGTCATTTCTACTATTTTCAAATTTGAAGTCATAGAAGCTATTTGCATCATAGCCCTCCTATTATTCATTAGCTAATGTTCATGGCTAAGTTCTCAAGATTAGCAACATTGTCCAACCCAACAATCCATATCTTCCCAACAAAAACCCCAAAATATGGTTCATAGGTCAACACTTAACATTTAAAGTCAACCATCACATTTCAAGCATGTATCTCAAGTTAGCATTTAATCAAGCATGCTTTCATCCAAAATATCCATTTATCTAAGCAAGATGTAAATTCATCTAGCATGTTCATAACCAACATGTAAATTCATCTAACATGTTCATAACCTTCAATTCATGAATCATAGTTGACCAACATACTCTTATTTGCATAAAAGTCAACTCACCCAATAAAGTCAAACATTACATTTTAATCATGTAATCCAAAATGATAATTCATTATTAATGCTCACAACCAAAAGTTCATGAATTAGATATCAACATACTCTTATATACATAAAAGTCAACTCTATTATTAAAAGTCAAACAAAACATTCAAACATGTAATCCATTGTGTTGATTCATCTTTCATGCTTACAATAAAAAATAGAGCTTCAACAAGTATACTTCCCAAACTTTAAACATAAACATATGTGATTCCAACAACTCATAACATTCCATAAAATTCTCCAAAAATCATTCATAACATCACTAACCCATTTGCTACATACATAGAGTCAAACCCTAGGTTTTTAGGAATTCATGGCTATCATGCTCAAAGTCCAAACTTCCAAAATGAGGTTCAATTTTTTTTTTTTTAAGGGAAGCAGGACGGCACCTGCAGAAATTTATTAAAATAAAAACCAGAACATACAAAAGGGGGATAACCAGCTAACCCATAAACGGGAAGCAAGGAGCCTAACCTCAAAAGGAAATACAATGAGAACTATTTCCTAAAACTATGTAACCTAGCAGCATCGAAAGCTAAAGCTTTTTTAACCATATTGGGCAAACTGGGATAATCTGGCAAAATAAGCTGACTTTCATGCTCATATGCAAAAGCTGCTAAACGATCTGCCACCATATTTTGCTCACGGAAAACATGAATCAAAGAGGAATCGCCAAGAAGAGCCCTGCACTCCCGAAGGTAATAAGAATATTGCCATGGCTCATGATGTCCCTGAGATAAAACGTTTACTGCCGTTAAAGAATCCGATTCCACCACCACAGGATCCAGCATAAGAGACTGACAAAGCTGGAGCCCCTCACAAAGAGCCAAGATCTCCGCTTTCATATTTGTGCCGCAGCCATAATCGCTCGAGAAAGCACAAACAAAAGCACCCAAAGAATTCCGAATAACCCCACCACCTGTACACCGACCATCTCTAGAGGAGCCATCCGTATTGAGTTTATATCCTACAACAGGAGGATTCCAACACACCCATAACCCTCTCCTAGTAGGAACTGAAGTGACCTTCAACTGAAGAGATTGTATTGAAGCGCACGCAACCCGCCCACTCTTGGATTTAGGAACAAAGCCAAGATTAATCCCTCTAACACCATCTAGAATGCGGACAGTTATAGCACCCGGAACCATTCTCGTTATCCTCAAAGACAAGAATCCAAGCTTTCCAAATCTCCCAACAAGTGTAAGCAAAAGTACCGACAGTAAGAGCCCCTATCTGCGATCTCAAAGAAACTGAAGACCATACCGTGAATAAATGCTCAATACAATCATACTGTGCCACCAGGTGAAAATAGGCTGCAAATCTGGTCCATAACTCTTTGGCAATTTGAGAATGAACAAACAAGTGCGTGATGGTCTCAACAGCCGGGTGAGCAGAACAACAGTGACATCGAGAAGCTAAATGAACCCTTCGAGTCTGAATATTGGTGTCTACAGGCAAGGCATTGTGGAATAACTTCCAGAGAAAGCAACTAACGCGCATCGGTAACCACTTCTGCCAAATAACTTGCGCCCATCGAAAATTCGGAGATGAGATTCTGTGCTTATTCCAGAAAGCACTGGCTTTAAATTCGCCCGAAACCGTGAGTTCACTAATAAGCCTATCGGGCGTATTATCACAATGAATGTAGAAAACCAAGCCTTGTAAGTCCGGAGGAATTACCTGAATCATATCCACATAATTATGCATGGCCGCAGCAACTGTGAGATTTAAATCCATAGGGAGAGGCCCAACAAGACGAGAACCACACCAGTTTGCATCCCAAAAGGAACGCTTCTGACCGATCACCACCGGCTCGACTGCATGACTGTAGGAATCTGAGATAGAACAGCCTTCCAAGAATGTGTCGCCTGCCGATACCCGCCCTGATGTTGAGAACCATACTTACCAATGCAAAACCGCGCCCACAAACCCTGATTACTGAGAAATTTCCAAGCTAGTTTAGCATGGAGTGAATCCATAATCTGCTGTAAAGGCCTAATACCCAAACCCCCTTCAGTCAGTGGTCGACAAACCCGATGCCACGCTATCCAGTGAGTGCGCCGATCACCCCGATCACTCCATAAAAAGTCAGCCATATGTTGCTCAATGCGACGGAGAACCGACTTTGAAACCCTCAAAGCAACCATAGCATATATAGGAAGGCTACACAAAATAGCTTTTATCAAAGTAACTTTGGCACCAAATGAAAGCAATTTATTTCTCCACCCATGTATTCTACCAGTGATGCGTTGTCTACCGTCGAAGTACACCCTCTTTAAACGACCTTGGAAGAGGGGAAGACCCAAGTAAGTCATAGGCCACTGCCTATGACGATACCCAGACCAATGTTCGATATTAAAGAGACGCCTATGCAGACAGCGCGTCGAAGAGTAAAATCCGCTCTTACTGTTATTGACAAGCTGCCCCGACGAAACTTCATAACTCCGTAAAACTGATTTTAAACCCAAAACTGATTTCTTCGAACCATTGCAGAAGAGGAGCATGTAATAGGCTCCATTAAACATAGAAAGCATCCTATTCATGCTTCTAACAAGTTCACCCATCAAAAATCCAAAAATCAAAATAAAATCACACACAACATACATGTGTACTCATTGACCTCAAATAGCAAGTATCTTTGTTTTCCTTGATATCATTAATGAGTTCAACAAGCAGACCTTCTCATAAAACACACTAATTCACATAGTAAAGGTGTGATTTCTTTCCCTTGGTTTTTCCTAGGTTTTGGCGGCCCTTCTAGGGTTCGGCATGGCCATGGCTGTGGATGCAGCCTCCTTGCCCTCTTCTTCTGATCCTTCCCCTCCTCTTAATCCCCCTAAATCCTTCGCAGCTGTTCTATCTAACCCATCCTCTCAACCTTCGGCTGACTCTTTTGTTATTCCTCCATCCACCTACAAGGGACAACCTTCTCTAAAGCTTACTCCAGACATTATTAACTCCCTTACACAGCCTTTTCGTCTAGCCCTTATCGGAAAGTTTTCGCATGGGCGGCCTTCAATGGAATCCACCCGTAAGCTCTTTAATACATTCGGTCTTAAAGTCGGCTTCTCTATCGGTCACCTTGACTCTAAACATATTTTAATCCAAGTACACCACGAAGAAGATTATCAACACTTGTGGATTAAAGACCAATGGTATCTTGGTCGGTTTCCTATGAGGGTCTTTAAATGGTCTCCTAACTTTCGCCCGGATGTGGAAAGCTCAATCGTTCCTGTGTGGTTTGCTCTTCCTGGTTTACCTATTCATTTATTTAACAAATCGGCTCTTTTCTCTCTTGTTTCTCTTTTAGGTAGGCCATTAATGCTTCATCAGTCTACAATTAATTTAACTCGTCCTAGTGTTGCGTGAGTTTGTGTTGAAATTGATCTCACGAAGCCTTGTCCAAGTCGGGTTTGGATTGATTGCGGTCAAGCATATCCAAGCTTTTGGCAACCTGTTGAGGCCGAGAATAAGCCTAGCTACTGCATGCATTGCTTTCGTCAAGGGCACCATGAATTGACTTGTCGCATTAAGAACCCCGACTTGCTTGCCAAGATCAACCCTTCCACAGCCACGTCTAAGAAGTCGGGTCAACGCTAGACCCCCAAGAAATTGCCTTCTGATCATAAGGATGCCCCCCCCGACAGTCTCTTCGGTCCCTCAAGAGTCTGATAAAGGCAAAACACCTCTTCATGATGGCCCTCCTGTGGTGCATTCTGAGCCAGCTACTACAGCCGCCCCTAAACTCCATGAGCCTTCGATCCAGGCTGAAGATATTGTCAATAGCTCTCCCGATTCCTCTTCATTGCATGCAGCAGATCCTTCTCCTATAAATAATCATGAGTCCTCCAATTTGAATGTGCAACAGGCACAAGGCAATTCCAATAATCACATGCAAACAACTATTCCAGAAAATCTTGATAGGCCAAATGATCCCAGTTTGGAACCAGTTTCTGGAATCTCATGTTTCCCCAATCGATTTGCTTCCCTTCAAATTCTGGAGGATGAAGATGAAGATGAGCAGACTTTAATTAATGCCCTTAATCTGGAAATTCCCAAGAAAAAAAAACATGCAGTTCTTCCCACTGATCGTATGACTCGGTCCAAGGCTGCCAAGCCCTTTGATGATTTCAACACCAATACTTCCCATGGATATTAAAACTCTTTTCTGGAATGTTCGTGGTATTGGAAACGATCCAACTGTTAGTCGCTTGAAGAGTTTGGTTAAACTTCACAATATTTCTCTAATTGCCGTTTTTGAACCGAAGCTTGCCATTAAAAAGGTCAATCTTATCACTCGGAAACTCAGGTTCAAATATTCGTTCTCTAATTCCTCTAGCTCCATTTGGATTTTTGTAAAATCTTGCTTCTCTTATAGCCTATTTTGTGAATCCTCTCAACAATTCTCCCTTAAAATTCAACATTATTCTTGGTCCTTTCATGCCTTTGTTACTTGTGTTTATGCAAGGTGTGATTTGAGGGAGCGCCAAGATCTATGGGAAGACATTATTCGGATCAGTTCTCAAGTCACTAACGCCCCATGGCTGATTGGAGGCGACTTTAATATCATCCTCAACCCGAATGAAAAAGCTGGCGCTAGGGGCTGGGATCGAATTGGAGGTCTGGAGTTTCAAGCTTGTATATCTGCTTCAGGTCTTACAGATTTGGGGTATAATGGAAGTGATTATACATGGTGGAATAAACGGGATGGCTCAGCAACTATTTTTGAGCGTATTGACCGCATGCTTTGTAACACTAAATGGCTGGACTGTTTTCATGCAACGTGGTTCAGCACCTGAACAAAACTTGCTCGGATCACTCCCCTCTTCTCACCACTATCACTCAGGCTGCTTCAGCTAAGCCATCTAATTTTCGGTTCCTCAATGTCTGGATTTCTCATTCTACTTTTATGGATACTTTCAGGGCTTCTTGGCTCCTTCCTGCTACTGGTTCTCCGATGGTTCGTTTTGCAAATAAGCTTCGCACAACTAAGGCGGCTCTCAAAACTTGGAATAAGGCTATCTTCGGAAACATATTTGAGCAATTACATAAAGCTGAGGAGGATGTTATTGAACAAGAACTCCTTTATGAGCTTAATAATTCTAATGCCAACAGATCTAATCTTATGGAGGCTAAGGCTCGTCTTCGTCTTCATCTCTCTAGGGAGGAAACTTTTTGGCGTCAGAAATCTCGAATTAAATGGCTAAAAGAGGATCAAGGAAACACTAAACTTTTTCATGCTTCTGTTAAGCAATCTCGTCGCCGCCTTTTTATTCACAGTATCCATGATGTTGATGGCACTTTTCTGACTACGAGCAGGATATTAAAGAAGCAGCTATTCGGTATTTTTGTGATCAGCTTTCTTCCCCTACTGTGGGTCAAAGATTGGATATTAATTTAGATATGATTCCTCATCTAATCACTGATGCTTGGAACTCCTCCCTTATTGCTCCTCCTGATGTTCAGGAAATCAGAAATGCAGTTAATGCTTTAGGTGGTGATAGTGCAGCTGGTCCGGACGGATTTACTGGTAAATTTTATTCTTCCTGCTGGGACATAATTCATGAGGATTTTTGTGAGGCTATCCTGGAATTTTTTGCCGGTTTTTCTCTTCCCAAGGCGTGGTCCAACACTTTAATAGCCATGATTCCTAAGATTCCTACTCCTTCTTCGTTTAAGGATCTCCGCCCAATCAGTCTCTGTAATTTCTGTTCCAAAGTTATCTCTAAAATTATGTCTTCTCAGCTCTCTCATATTCTCCCTCATATCATTTCAGATAATCAGAGCGCTTTTACGAAAGGTCGAGTCATCCAAGATAATATCTTGCTTGCTCAAGAATTGATGAGCCATCTTGGGAAAAACGTTACTGGCTCTAATGTAATCCTTAAGCTCGATATGGCCAAAGCTTTTGATAGAGTCTCCTGGATTTTCTTAATCCAAGTCCTGCGCAAATTTGGATTTCATGAGACTTTTATTGATTTGGTTTGGCGCCTTTTATCGGATAATTGGTTCTCTGTGCTTCTTAATGGGGATTCTATTGGTTTCTTTCCCTCTTCTCGCGGGCTTCGACAAGGTGATTCGCTCTCTCCCAGTATGTTCATTATCGCTGCAGAAGTGCTTAGTAGAAGTATTAATAATCTTCATTTCTCAGTTCCTTCTGTTGTATACTCCTCGATGAGTGGATGTCCCATTGTCTCTCATCTTGCTTTTGCGGACGACATTATTATTTTCTGTAATGGTAGTAAGTCTTCTCTTCTTCACCATAAAGATATTATTACCAATTATGAAGCTATGTCTGGGCAGCTCATTAATAGGTCTAAAAGCTCTTTCTTTCTTGCTCCTTCTACTGATCCTAGTCGTTCCAATCTCATCTCCAATACTCTTGGATTTCAAGCTGGCAATTTTCCCTTCACGTATCTTGGGTGTCCCATTTATTTTGGAAGAAAGAAGAAGCAGTTGTTTGATTCTCTTATTTTGAAGCTTCATAATAAAATAGATTCTTGGGTAGGGCCTTTCCTTAACATGGCTGACAGAATTGTTCTCATAAATCATGTGCTTCAATCAATTACTATGTACCAAATTGCTTCTATTAATCCTCCAGCCTTGGTTATTAAGCTAATAAACTACATGCTCTCCAACTTCTTTTGGGGCCAAATTGATGGACATCAAAAAAGTCATTGGGTTTCTTGGCTTGATTGCTGCCGTCCCACTTCTGAGGGGGGATTGGGGATTTTCTCTCTATCTAACTCCATCAAAGCTTTTGGTATTAAACTCTGGTGGAGATTTCGATCAGTTAACAATCTGTGGACTTCCTTTTTACGAGCTAAATATTGTACTCACTTTCACCCTTCTATTGCTGCTTCTATGGGTTCTCACATTTGGAAGCGTATGTTACAAGCTCGTCCTTTTGCGGAACCAAACATTAAATGTATTGTGGGTAGTGGCGATTGCTCTCTTTGGAATGATATTTGGCTTCAAAGTTCTTGCCTAGTCCGGCCGCCTGAATGTCCTATGGACAGTGTTAAAGATTTATTCCAAGATTCCTTCTCTCTCAACCAGTCAAGCTCTATGTTTCTCCCGCCCACAGTTCTGAACTCTATTCGCTCCCAGCATATTTCATTAAGCGTTGAAGCTGATCGGCCTTGCTGGAAGCTTCATTCAAAGGGTCGCTTCTCTCTCTCTTCGGCAATCTCAATTATTTCTTCCCCGGGGTCATCTATGATGTCTTCTAATTTTATTTGGCATAAACTCTTGCCTTGGCATGTTAGCATTTTTCATTGGAGGCTCTTTCGCAAACGTCTTCCATTGGGTGAAGGGCTTCGGCACAAGGGTTTTATTCTCGCCTCCAAATGCCACTGCTGCCTCTCGGGTAATGAAAAAACTATTGACCATGTTTTCCTCTATAGCAGCACTGCTTATCTAATCTGGCGCCATTTTCATAATTTGGTTGGCCTTCCATATCAGCCCTACCCGCTGCAACAATTTTGCTTGACTTGGTGGTTGCATGGAAAATCCCTCATATACTCTATTCTTCCTTCCTTAATTCTTTGGCATTTGTGGAAATTTCGTAACACAGCGGTCTATGACAACATCAGGACTCCTTCTTCTGTGATCATTAATAATATTTATTCTGATTTGAAATCTATATTCAGTTTAGCTGGATATCAGTTCGCCGGCTTTGCTAGTTCTCGGCAATATCTGAAGCGTAGCAAACAGGTTAATATACAGGCTGTAGTTTGGATTCCTCCGCATTCAGGTTGTTATAAGTTGAATGTTAATGGTGTTAGTCGGGGAAATCCAGGTCTTGGGGCTGGGGGTGGCATCGTCCGAGACTCTTCTGATAATCTCATTTTTCTCTCGTTATTATGGTTATTGTTCAAATTTGGTTGTCGAGCTTAGTTCCCTCCATTACGGTATTCTCTGGCTCTTTAATCATGGGTTTTCTGGAGTTACTGTTGAGACTGATTCGAAGGTTATTTTTGACTGCCTTTGCTCTGGTCACTCTCCCCCTTGGGAACAGACTTACATTTTTCGAGATATTTTCGCCTTCAGGAAGTTGGGCAGTTCTCCTTCAGTCATTGTTATAGAGAAGCAAACAAGGTTGCCGATAGCCTGGCTAATTTGGCGTGTGACTCTACTTCAGATTCTTATTTCTCTTCTGTTTCAAATGTTAGTCCTTTTATTCGTGGTCTTATTCACATGGATGCTTCTCAAACCCCTTATCTCCGTATATCTTAATTCTTTGCATTGTATTTTCTCTTTCGAGGTCAGGCTCCTCCGTCCTCCCATTTATAAGGGCAAGGCTGGTTGTCCCCCTCAAGTTTGTACCTTTATTTTTATTCTAATAAAATTTCACAAGGTGTCGCCCCTGTTTCCTTAAAAAAAAAAAAAAATCTTTGTTTTCCTTAGGGTCAATGAGCACAAAATCAATAGAAGAGGGAGTCTAGTAGCTTACTTAGCTTGAGTGAAAACTCAAGAGAATCAAAATCCGAAAGGTAAAGTTGTTATACTCGTCGCATATGTCAAGAATCCGAAGTTTGGAGGCGATCTAACGGTCAGATCTCCATGGATTTGAGGAAGAAGAAGCTATGGCTTCAAAGCCCCCATGTCTCCCATACTCACTCCCTCAATACGTATGAAGAAGGGGAAGGAAATGAGAGGATTTGGCTGAATTTACAAAGGGATTAATCTATTTATACTTCCCAAACAAATGAGGGCACAAATGGGAATTCATTGGTACAATTAGTGAATGTTAGGAGAAATCAATCCTTAACTAACTCCCCAAGAGTATTAGGACATGTTTAGGACTAAGTATAGGTGTTAGGGAGGGTTTAGAGGAGGTTTAGAATGGGTAGGATAGGAATTACACAACCAAAATTCAAAACAGGGACAGATCTGCTCGTAGCACCATTCGCTCGCATGGTGCTCTCCCAAAGCGACCGCATCCCTCCTTAAGTCCACTACTTTTAATTTCTGCAATCCTTGATCGGTCACGGCCCTTCCCGCATGCAACCGTAAGCCTTAAAGCTTCGAAATAGCCTATAATTGAACCCTTAAAGTCCTCATACTCTTAGCTAAACCAAACAAGTCTCAAACCACCTTCAAAGTAGGTCTAAACTCCCATAAACAACACCCGAAACAACTCGGAGCGAAACCGACGCAAGGCGTGACAACTTGCTAACGAAACGTCGAATGAAACCACAAACCGACGGGCAACAACCCAAGATTATAAACACTTCAAAAAACTATTGAATAGACCTGAATTCTTCTCAGATGATGAACAACAAATAGGAGAAAACAACTCCCGAAAGACGAGACGCTCACACGGCTCTATCTCAAACTACGCGATAAGGAGAATTGCTATCCTCGAAGTGTCAAAACCTCACAAGACTTAAAGAATGGATCCAACTAGGATTCTAACACATCTAAAAATGTTAACCAATCATCATGTAAAGATCTGGGACCAAATCGAGGTCATGAACACAAAACAAAAGAGAACTCTCAATCGCGTGGCATTTCGACTATCGTCGAGTTACGACTTGTGACTTTAGCAAGTCTACAACTATATGGCATCTCTTAATAGTATTTTGATCTTAATGTGATCTCTCGTACACATCTAGACTCTCTCACAAACCAAACGAGCAATCAACCAAAGAAGAAATGCGAGCATTGCACGCAATTCAAGCTAACTGGGAATCGGGGTATTACATCCTCTCCCCCTTAAAAAGAATTCGTCCCGAATTCTAAACCGTATCACAAACCAACGTTAGGCCATCGCCCAACAACAAATACCCAAACATAACCACAGTGTCTCTCAATTCCGAGTGAACGCTCAATGTCCAAAACCATAAATCTAGACTCAATCTCTGAGTCTACTATCACGATAACCAAACCAAATAGTCAAAAATCAATTACCAAAAATCTCACATTCACAAGTTCAAAAATTGTCAATAACCATAATACCAAACACTTAAGATTGAAAATAACTTGACTCATACTTGAGTCACAAAAGCACACATAAATTCCATTATTAACTAATTAACCATGTGAATTCCAAGTATATCACCAGAGCATATTCAAGGACATTATAAACATCAATCTCTCGAAACTATTTGCTTCGGAGCTACAACATGAAATTTAAATGCAAGAATTTATAAATCATAAATAGTAAAGATTGCTGATAGAGCAATTCGCAAACTTAAGGAAGAGTGTTCCACAACACACTTCAAAAACAAGTAAGTTAACATTCATGATCATGCAAGCCATACTCGCAATTTCCAAATCATGGACAAAGCACATAAGAGCACATAAGAGTACATGATAGCATCAATTGAAAATTCATTCCATTTCTTTTCCTTTCCTTTTGGTAAGAGGTTTAGTCAATTTCTAACCTACTCGCTACCAATCCTAGTCTACCAACGAACCTCTTTTGATCACCAATTTAGGGTACCAGCTAAATTGGATTTCAAAAGCTTTCGTTGCAAGGATGCGAAGGGTTATGAGAAAATCTTAAGCATCCTTCACTACAGTCTCACATAATTATGCAACAGTTCAAACATGACATAATCATTAAGCAATGATAATCATGATCCTATCATGCAATAGACTAAGTAAGTTATTCTTACTAATAATGCACATAAGCATGTTCATACTCAAATACAAATATATCCATTAACCACATTTATTATACTTGTAAACCATATCTTTACTTTTAATAGAGTACATTTACCATGCATACTCCTATAAAGACAATATATTAATACCCATAACAAATACAATACATGTGTCAATACTAATCATGTTTATACCCTACAAACAACATGTATAATTTTTACTCATAATTTAATCGCCAAGTAAATGATAAAATTCCTATCATTATCAATGCCACATGTATACACGTATATCATACAAATATGACATATAATCACCAAGTATCATCATACTTCAACCAATATACTTCATGTAATTCACACAATTCATGTAACGCATATAACTCATGTAACTCATAACCACGCATATCGGTTAATCAAACAGCTATTATAGCACATGTGATTTCTAAACCATTCATACATATTCATAACACAAAACCGAGAAGACGTACACATAAAATTCCATCGTGATAATTTTCTAGACAATGGAAATTCTAACAAATAACAAGGTTTGTATATCCACTATACTCGCCTAACAACATTTTAAAATAAATCAAAGGAAAAGAGGTAATATCCACTCTAATACTCACAACCGTCAAAACTCCGTAAAGTCTTTCATTACCTTAACCTAAAATCTCGTCTTCGACAAAACAGACATGAAATACCCTCGTGTGGTAACGACACTTTATTAGTCGCGATAAAACGGTATACCCATCCGTGCCAGTCTTAACTCGTCTCATAACCACCAAGTTATAAACCGTGCGATTCGAGTGTATCCTACTCAGATAAAAATCACACAATAATGTATAATTATATTACTTACAAGATTACACATATCTCTATAGAGTATACAAATTCAATTCAACACTAGTAATCACCACTAGTAACATTATCACATATTCATTCTTCATATATGCATAACATAGCCATTTATATAGGCTTACATAATCACATTTCCATACCGCAATTGATTGCCTACCGACAAATCAAAATTCAACCAAAACCCTAAACCATTCCCATACCGGGATACCCTCCTCGATCATATCATTAAACCGAGGAAACCAACCATGCATAGATCTCAACACACAATGCAATGCATGTATGAATGCATATGAGCTACTGATACAACGTGTACTCATAATAACGATAATAATAACCATAATATATGTATAAGGAATTACCTCATATCTTAGGTAGGTCTCAAAACTCCGCAATGGCCAACCGTCACGTGCGTACACAACCTCAAACTCTAGGTCGTCTATAATCACCTTCACTGAGAGTCACTAGACCGCTTATTAGCACTCCTAGAGTCGTAAATCCTTAACTTAAGGCAATCCTTTCTAATGTGATCACCACCACAAGCAAAAACTTAGCATGTATTGCTCCAACACCTACGCTCGGTGTTTCATTTCCCAAACATAATTTACACATCGATTCATCACCTCGTCATCTATGACTATAGGTAAAAGCGTCACTCCGCTTACTAGACTACGGATTTACACGATTTTATGAGGTACCAACTGCCCTCTAACCACATCATCATCCTTAATATTCCCTGAGGTCCTCTCTCGGGTGCATTCCTTAATATCTAACATTTTCTCATAAGTATAGTCCACAGCCCCTTGATAATCCGCAAGCTGTAATAGAATAAATTGCCTATAACATTTTATCCTTAATCCTTAACTCTTTCACAATTCATGGAGTCTTCCTAGTCTCATCCGGTACTAAATACTCTACTCTAATGAGCTAACTCCATGAACATCCCTAAATATTGAACCACAATCTCATAATATTTGCCACCAATACTCCGGTGGATTCTCAAACATGGATACTACTAATACTACTTTATACTCATCAACACCGGCACCTCTATTAGCGCTAACACCCATTCTAGTTTCAATCATCTTAACATACAATAACTCTTGACGTTAAGATACAACAAATCACACAAAACCATCCCCCAACCTAGGCCAAGGAACCTATCCTGGTAGACAGCTAACCAATAGCTCTAATTCTAACTGTGACGACCCGACCCGGATCCCAATACGAGACCCCAAGGTCGTGCCGCCAAAACACACAAAACAACAAGCAAAGGGTAAGGCTATAACAGCGATACGCCAACGACTCAACAAATGCAGAAGTGAATAACTTAAATGGACCCGAGCTAACAAGCTCGAAATACAAAGTAACCAAAGAGATAGTAAATCTCTCGGCCCAAAAATTCGACGCACGTGACGCAACATTGGGCACGTATTACAAACTCTCTGTTACAATTTTATAAACAATATTATAACCAAGTCATCGGCGACGTTACAGCCGGAACCCAACATTAATCTAAGTCTACAACTCTAGTCTACACACTCAACGGCTAAACATGCCGGAGTATAACATAACCAACAATATAAATAACTTGAGATGAATAAAATATGTAATTACATAAACATGGCTCGACTATCATTTTTCGGCTCACAAAAACCAAGTACTAATTAAACAAATACAAGTACCAAATCAATAACACATTCTTACTACCCAAAGTGAAGTTTATATAACGTCACTTCCCAAACGTCCTTTCCAAAAAACCAAGGCTACAAAAATAAACTAAAAGTAGCAACCTTCACAAAAATTACACTTCTATCATAGGCTCGGCGGTTTCCTTCGAATTACTAGCTCGGCTCAAATCTAAGGAAAACAAAGCAAACGAGTAAGTCATAATGACTTAGTAAGCTACTAAAGATGCAATGTCATGGCATGTCATTATGCTCAAATAAAACATGTACATCTCATGTCATACTTATGATGTAACATTTCATGGTATAATTCTCCACACAAACCAAATCCAACCATAGTCACATGGAATATAGTACTTCATAAATTATCATGAAATAAATCATATCAAATAGATTATGATTCTAAATTCCATAATGTGTAGTATTTTATTTCCACATTTAAACTCTCATCAAACCACCAACCACATAACTCAATTATACCATGAGTCCCATAACTTCATTTAATATAACTCATATAATAATTCATACATGGGAGACTATTGTTTCCATTCTAATCATGAACAACATGTTATATTTTTCATATAACATCATATTCTAAAAATCATCATTTAACTAGCATGTTATATTTCTATTATAACATTTCATCAAGTAATCATCATCTCATGTAAATCAGATCATTAACCACGTAGCACAATAATTCATATACGTGCTCGTAAAATAAACCACATAAGAGAAAGAAGATGATTTTCCTTTCTGTTTCCAACGTGTAACTCATGCGGAAACAAACGTGTCCTCGATAAACCTTTCGTGGTATCGACGTCCCCGAAACAATCCCCGTTCGGGTTCCATAGCTATCAAAAGTAGGTGTATTACTCTAGCAATGATCAGCTACATCTCCACCGTGGCCATCGATGGAGGGGTGTGTGCAAACCCGGCGCGGCGATCCATTGCGATCACAAATCCCACAATTCGTGAAGACAATACATCGTCCCGCCAAAAACTCAAACCAAAAACCGCCAGATGGACTCAAACACAAGCACAGGTAATATGTACTCGTATGCTCATCCAAAGGAAAAGTACAACACACCGCACTAATCCAATCAAGTAGATATTTACTTTTAACTCACATAGTTATGCATTTCTATGCTAACTAACTCATAAACACATTAGAGTAATAATATTAAGTCTCTAATGCTCAAGTGTTCTTTATACACTTGAAAACGCTCGGAGGTTTAACCTCCATCAAAACTACCCCAAATTCCGTAGGATTTCAATATATAGTTCTCTATGTTCATATAAATCCATATTCGATTCCGTTGAGTCATTTCTACTATTTTCAAATTTGAAAGCATAGAAACTATTTGCATCATAGCCCTCCTATTATTCATTAGCTAATGTTCATGGCTAAGTTCTCAAGGTTAGCAACATTGTGCAACCCAACAATCCATATCTTCCCAACAAAACCCCCAAAATATGGTTCATAGGTCAACACTTAACATTTAAAGTCAACCATCACATTTCAAGCATGTATCTCAAGTTAGCATTTAATCAAGCATGCTTTCATACAAAATATTCATTTATCTAAGCAAGATGTAAATTCATCTAGCATGTTCATAACCAACATGTAAATTCATCTAACATGTTCATAACCTTCAATTCATGAATCATAGTTGACCAACATACTATTATTTGCATAAAAGTCAACTCACCCAATAAAATCAAACATTACATTTTAATCATGTAATCCAAAATGATAATTCATTATTCATGCTCACAACCAAAAGTTCATGAATTAGGTATCAACATACTCGATCTTATATACATGAAAGTCAACTTTATTCTTAAAAGTCAAACGAAACATTCAAATATGTAATCCATTGTGTTGATTCATCTTTCATGCTTACAATCAAAAATAGAGAATCATCAAGTATACTTCCCAAACTTTAAACATATACATATGTGATTCTAACAACTCAACATTCCATAAAATTCTCCAAAAATCATTCATAACATCACTAACCCATTTGCTACATACATAGAGTCAAACCCTAGGTTTTTAGAAATTCATGGCTATCATGCTCAAAGTCCAAACTTCCAAAATGAGGTTCAATAATAGGCTTCATTAAACATAGAAAGCATCATATTCATGCTTCTAACAAGTTCACCCATCAAAAATCCAAAAATCAAAATAAAATCACACACAACATACATGTGTACTCATTGACCTCAAATAGCAAGTATCTTTGTTTTCCTTAGGGTCAATGAGCACAAAATCAATAGAAGAGGGAGTCTAGTAGCTTACTTAGCTTGAGTGAAAACTCAAGAGAATCGAAATTTGAAAGGTAAAGTTGTTCTACTTGCCGCATACGTCAAGAATTCGAAGTTTGGAAGCGATCTAACGGTCGGATCTCCATGGATTTGAGGAAGAAGAAGCTAGGGCTTCAAAGCCCCCATGTCTCCCACACTCACTCCCTCAATACGTATGAAGAAGGGGAAGGAAATGAGAGGATTTGGCTGAATTTACTAAGGGATTAATCTATTTATACTTCCCAAACAAATGAGGGCACAAATGGGAATTCATTGGTACAATTAGTGAATTTTAGGAGAAATAAATCCTTAATTAACTCCCCAAGAGTATTAGGACATGTTTAGGACTAAGTATAGGTGTTAGGGAGGGTTTAGAGGAGGTTTAGAATGGGTAGGATAGGAATTACACTACCAAAATTCAAAACCGGGACAGATCTGCTCGTAGCACCATGCGCTCGTATGGTGTTCTCCCAAAGCGACCGCATCCCTCCTTAAGTCCACTACTTTCAATTTTTGCAATCCTTGACCGGTCATGGCCCTTCCCGCATGCAACCGCAAGCCTTAAAGCTTTGAAATAGCCTATAATTGAACCATTAAAGTCCTCATGCTCTTAGCTAAACCAAACAAGTCTCAAACCACCTTCAAAGTAGGTCTAAACTCCCATAAACAACACCTAAAACAACTCGGAGCGAAATCGACGCAAAGCGTGACAACTTCCTAACGAAACGTCGAATGAAACCACAAACCGACGGGCAACAACCCAAAAGAACTCCCGAAAGACAAGACGCTCACACGGCTTAATCTCAAACTACGCGATAAGGAGAATTGTTATCCTCGAAGCGTCAAAACCTCACAAGACTTAAAGAATGGATCCAACTAGGATTCTAAAACATCTAAAAATGTTAAACAATCATCATGTAATGATCTGGGACCAAATCGAGGTCAGGAACACAAAACGCAAGCGAACTCTCAATCGCGTCGCATTTCGACTATCGTCGAGTTACGACTTGTGACTTTAGCAAGTCGACAACTATATGACATCTCTTAATAGTATTTTGGTCTTAATGTGATCTCTCATACACATCCAGACTCTCTCACAAATCAAACGAGCAATCAACCAAAGAAGAAATACGAGCATTGCACGCAATTCAAGCTAACCGAGAATCGGGGTATTACATCTATCCTTGTTTCCAAGTCTTTATATAGAATTCTAAAGTTTCAATCCATTGGAAACAATTTGAATTTGAATTTGAATTGTGCCAATGATTTGTAATAGTATTTCTTCACAAGATATCACATCGATATTGATTGTCAGAGATAAAATGTTATAGGATCTAACAAAGCACAAGCAAGGAAAATGTCAGAAAAAGAAATGCTTAAAACTGACACTAATATAAGATCAGCAGTTCTAAGTTATTAGCTGGCACAAAGAGGGCTTTTAATTTAAAGAAGTGCATGGCTTACTAATATTTTGTAAGTATTTAAACTATATTAGAAAGAATAGATTTAAACTTCTTAAGGAACATTATGTTTTAATACTAATGGTTTTAAGCAAATCAAAACATGCATAATTCAACAATTGTTCTTGGAAGATTTTGGATGACTTTAGTAGAGAGATCTTGATCTTCTTTGGATGGTAGGTGTAATCATAAATTGAATATAGAATTTATGAAGCTATGCTCTAACCGAACAATTTTATTCAATGATAGTTGTTTGCTTGACATTGTTCTAGGTTTTCTGAATAAATTTACCTCATCTCTATATCGTGTCTTAAATTGATCACTCTTATATATAATATGTTGGATATCTCTCTAGGACCATCTTATATTTAATTTCGGAAGTTCTTTCTCTTTTTATAGGCAATACTTGGAAGTTTTCGTTATAAAAATAGGACTTAAATCGTAATTTGGTCACCCTACTTTCTCATATATATTTTTTACAATAAGGTGACTCTACAATATATTTTTTTTCAATTTTACATTATACTTGGAAACATATAGCACATTCATCACTCCATCCAATTTTTTGAATGGAAAGCTTAAAACATTTGTAGAAACCCGAAAATACACTTGCCTACATTATCAACCATTCTTCAACCATGACAACACCGATCGCTCCAATGTCAACAACATCAACAAAGATACTCAAAGGGGCCAAATGGTCAAGGTTGGAATAGAATTTAGACCTAATTGGAAAGGAAAACACCCCCAAATGAACATAGATTTGGGGATCAAGTTCATAGTCAAACTCGATGATTTAGAGTTGACTTGATTGGGGGAAAGATTGAATATGAAGGCTAATGTGGTGGCGACAAAAATGGAGTAGTTGACGCACCCAGCTCCAATCCTAGATCTTTGTATTCCATCTATATAGTTTGACCCCAATATATAGAAAAAAACTTAAATTCAGAATAACTTCAATATTGAAAAGAAAAGTGTCCTTCCCAACCAACGAAGGTATTTGACTTGTTTATCCATCACTGAGATCTTTCTCGACTTTGCCTCACTCAGAAGTGTCCAATTTTCGCACCATAGATCTCCCTCTTCTTCGCTAACTCACTAACCCGAGATCTATCTATTCCATCTGTTCCTTGATAAACGATCGGGGGACCCACAAACAGAGAAACCCATATCACCGAATGAATCGATTTTTGGGGGGTTAATCTTTGCGTCGAGTTTGGATTAGTAGCATCATACAGTGGTGAGTAAGGGTGGCGACGGAGAAGAGAATAAGGGAGCCCATGAGCCAATCGATTTTCTTGAACGTGTTAGGGAGGCCTAAGACGTTGGCACCGACAATGGAGATAAAGACATTGGTGAAGGATTTGAACTAGGAGGAGTGTAGACACCTCAAATTCGTACCCCTAATTTATAATGTCTTAAAAATATAATTAAATGGACTAATAAATGTTAAGTTTCCGTTAAGTTTCAGGGGGCCAAAGCATCAAAGAAAAATAAAAAAGGAAAGAAGATGAACAGATGACAAAAGGGGGAAAGTGTAACAAAATTTCTAAGAGAATCAAGTCGGGACGCGGCACCAGCATATTTGGGCGCCATGCCCATTTCTGCTTATGCAGCGCCTAGTTTTGTTTTGGTCTCTAGCCTTCTCCAGTTTGCGTACACTGCCCAACCCACTCCTTCAGTGCATGGGATAAGTCTTCTTGCCCATCTTTCTCTCTCTTCCTTCGTGCCTAAGTTTTCACCTCTCCCTGCCTATAAATACAAAGCTCTCCTCCCTTATTTCACACACCAATTTCTCCTTGTTGAAGCTCTGCCACATCTCCCTCTCTCCCAACCAAAACCCAGTTACTCTCCCGCTCTCCCAACCAAAACCCAAAACTCCCATATACTATCTCTTTCTCTCTCTCTCTCTCTTCATCCTTCTGCCCAACCAGAAACCCATATACTCCCTTTCTCCAAGTCGTCCAAAGCAAACGCAGAAGTTACGCCGCTCAAATTCAAACACGATATACAACAAATACAACAGTTACGTCGCCCAAATTTAGACGCGACATACAACAATGACAAGCAGTTACGCCGCCCAAATTCAGACATGACATACAACAAATACAGCCGTCACGCTGCCCATATTCTACAAAATCTCACCGCCTTTGCCCATTCTAGGTAAAGCGCAACATTTTGCCTACACGACAACAAAAACAACAAAAATGCTTCCTTTCTCGGAAGGACATGGGAAGCACATGTAATCCGCCTAAGCCTAGACGTACCAGGTCATACACTCACTCTCCAAGAAGTAAGTTTTGTCCCCGTAGTTATTTATTTTAGCATATATATAAAATGTAGATATTTATATTTTGCGCGTCTGTAAATATTTTATTATTTATACACATTATTAAAAATTTGTTTTTCTGTTTATACTTTAATGTAAAAATAGTTATAATTTCTTATTGTTTAATTAAATGGACTAATAAATGTTAAGTTTTCGTTAAGTTTTAGGGGGCCAAAGCGTCAAATAAAAATAAAAAAGGAAAGAAGATGAACAGATGACAAAAGGGGGAAAGTGTAACAAATTTTCTAAGAGAATCAAGTCGGGACGCGACACCAGCATATTTGGGCACCGCGCCCATTTTATGCAGCGCCCAGTTTTGTTTTGGTCTCCAGCCTTCTCCAGCTTGCGTACACTGCCCAACCCACTCCTTCAGTGCATGGTACAAGTCTTCTTGCCCATCTTTCTCTCTTCTTTCGTGCCTAAGTCTTCACCTCTCCCTGCCTATAAATACAAAGCTCTCATCCCTTATTTCACACACCAATTTCTCCTTGCTGAAGCTCTGCCCCTTCTCCCTCTCTCCCAACCAACACCCAAAACTCCCATATACTCTCTCTCTCTCTCTCTCTTCATCCTTCTGCCCAACCAGAAACCCATATACTCCCTTTTCTTCAAGTCATCCAAAGCAAACGCAGAAGTTACGCCAACAACAAAAATGCTTCCTTTCTCGGAAGGACATGTGAAGCACATGTAGTCCGCCTAAGCCTAGGCGTACCGGGTTAGACACTCACTCTCCAATAGGTAAGTTTTCTCCCCGTAGTTATTTATTTTAACATATATATAAAATGTAGATATTTATATTTTGCGGATCTGTAAATATTTTATTATTTATACACATTATTAAAAATTTGTTTTTCTGTTTATACTTCAATGTAAAAATAATTATAATTACTTATTGTTTAATTAGTCTCTTTTCTGTTTATATATGTAATGTAAATAAGTTATGTTGTTAGCATAGCTATTTTATTATTAAGATAGCTTATAAAAATGTTGTTATTATTCTCTAATTTTATTATTTCAGTTGTATTTTTGCTTTCTTTTGTTTAGTAAAATGTAACGTAGCTTTCCTTTATTTCTTTTGTTATATATATATATATATATATATATATATATATATATATATATATATATATCAAATTGTATGAAGTAAACCAAGCATGTTGACAAACTCATTGTGAGACAGAAATGGCGAGTTGGGTGCCTAACCCTTCTCTACTCGTAACTTAGCCCCCTAACCCATACATTTTGATATTTTTTTTGTTTTTCTCTGTCTATCCATAAAATAAAGGTGGCGACTTTGTAAATACAATTTTTAGTCCACAACAAGGCCAAGCGTATTCCATACGCTTTAATATTTTGAAACCATTCGCTTTTCAGTAGTGATGGCGGAGGTTCGAAATGAGATTCTCACAAGGAGAGAGGTGGGTGGTTGGGTTTGCTGGCGGAGAGTAGGAAGGGGGTGGTGTTTTCTTCATCTGGGAGATTGGGAAAGGTGTAGGTGGATGAGGTTGGATTTTCTTAACTTTTTGTTAAACACCATTTCTTCCCACTTCGTTTCTCTATTTCTCTCTTTCTGTAATCTTTAATTTTTCAGACAACCAAGAGGTAAAGTCTCTTTTTCACTATTCTAAACTTTTCTGATTTGAAATCTTCTTTCAAAAACAAAATGTGATGGCCATGGTGGAATGAATGGTGAAAAAGGGTTACAGTAAAAAGAGGCTGAAAAAAATTGTTGAGCCACTTTATTGCAAAAAGTGGGAAAGCAGGATGATCAAATTGCGATTAAGCCAAAACAATTTGATTTTGTTCAGAGGGTATTTTAATCTTTTTAAAGATTTCCATCCAACATAACGGACAAAAATGCCTTGAGTGACCTTATTGAATATCCAAACTAAGTATAATGACTAAATTTAAAAAAATTAGTCACCTTATTGCAAAAAATAAGAAAATAGGGTGACCTGATTACGATTTAAGCCTAAAAATAATTGTTATGTAATGACTAGATGAGCAACTTATTACTTCACGTGTCTTGCAACATTTTTATAAAATTAAGGAATAATTACAAGCCGGTACACTTTTTAAAACATGTTTTCAAATAAATCCAGCTATTTTTTAGACATATCTTTTAGATACAATTTTAGTGCGAAAGTACATAACTACCCTAATTATTGTTATAACCTCCGATGCGAAAACAGAATTCGGCAGTTCACCTCTTTTCTCTCTCCTCTCTCACCCATCTCCATCTCTTCCTCGGTTCCGGCCATCCTCTTCAATTGCTCCGGCCAAATCGCCCCCTCCTAACAGTACATCTCCGGCGAATCAACAGCTCACCGAACCTTTTGATAGGGAAAGATTTACAGAGTCGAAGAAGGAGCTGGATGCTCTTCTCTCTGATGAGTCTCGGCCTTTGTTCCTTTCACGATTACGGGAAACAAGATTGACCTCCCATATGCAAAGATCGGAAGATGAGGTGCTTTGACTTGGGGTTGACCGGCCTCACAACGGGCAAGGGAAAGGTAAATCTAGCGGACTCGGTGTTCGTCCCACTTGAGGTTTTCATGTGCAGCATTGTCCGGAAGATGGGATATGGAGAAGGCTTTAGGTGGGTTTCTCAGTACATCAAGTAGGAAGGTTGAGATTTGGTTTATTTGTTTCAGCGTGTTATTTCCTACTAGACTTGAGTTGTGGACATGATATCTGTTTGAATAGCAATGTTTTATATGGTTTCTCACTTGTTAGGGGTTTTGAGTGAAATGACAGAATGTTCCAACTTATAAATACATGATGTTATGGTTCTGTGTCTGTGTCTGTGATTACGCACTTAAGTCCCCTGGTATGAATGCAGAAGAAAGTTGTTAATATATGTTTAAAGTGTTTAAATATGCTTAAACCCTAAAAAGCAATAAATTATCGAAATTACAAAAAAACTCAAAACTAATAAAAATCTTCAATGGCCCATAACCCTATCTAAATGACGTTTTTTGGCCTTAAAAATAGCTCATAACCGAGCTTTGCTCAGTTAATTTTGTCCGTCTTTCCGAGAGCTTCGATTTGATATGCGGCGGGCCCCATAACTCCACCCGAGTCAAAAGTTATGTCCTTTTCCGCGCACCCGATCTAAACGGTCGAGATAATCTAGTGCGAGACTGCCTGCATCACCAAGACTTGGCATCAGAGTTTTTAAATTCATTTTGGTCCTCCAAAATACTGTCATCAGAGTTTCTGGATTGATTTGGTCCTCCAAAATACTGTTAACTACATCCTGATGCCAAGGCTTGGCATCAGAGTTTCTGGATTGATTTTCTGTCAAATGCATCCTGATGCCAGCACTTGGCATCAGAGTTTCTGGATTGATTTGGTCCTCCAAAATACTGTGGAAATGCATCCTGATGCCGGGGCTTGGCATCGAGTTTCTGGATTGATTTTGTCCTCCAAAATACCTGTCAAATGCATCCTGATGCCAGTGCTTGGCATCAGAGTTTCTGGATTAATTTAGTCCTGCTTAATACTGTCAAATGCATCCTGATGCCAAGGCTTGGCATCAGAGTTTCTGGATTGATTTTATGTCAAATGCATCCTGATGCCAAGGCTTGGCATCAGAGTTTCTGGATTGATTTTATGTCAAATGCATCCTGATGCCAGTGATTGGCATCAGAGTTTCTGGATTGATTTGGTCCTGCATAATGCTGTCAAATGCATCCTGATGCCAGTGCTTGGCATCAGAGTTTCTGGATTAATTTGGTCATGCATAATACTATCAAATGCATCCTGATGCCAGGGCTTGGCATCAGAGTTTCTGGATTGATTTTATGTCAAATTCAACCTGATGCCAGGGGTTGGCATCAGAGCTTCTGTATTGTTTTTGGTCATGCAAAATCCAGTCAAATGCATCCTGATGCCAGGGGTTGGCATCAGAGCTTCTGTATTGATTTTGGTCCTGCAAAATCCAGTCAAATTCAACCTGATGCCAGGGGTTGGCATCAGAGCTTCTGGATTGATTTTGGTCGTTCAAAATCCAGTCAAATTCAACCTGATGCCAGGGGTTGGCATCAGAGTTTCTGTATTGTTTTTGGTCATGCAAAATCCAGTCAAATGCATCCTGATGCCAGGGGTTGGCATCAGAGATTCTGTATTGATTTTGGTCGTTCAAAATGCCGGAACAGGTTGTGTTTTCATTAATGGCATTTTTGTCATTTGGCAAGCAATTTGTAGTTATATGAAATGTCTAAAAAATTGATGGTCCTATATGAAAACATGTTTTCAAAATTGTACCCACTTGAAATTCCCCCTAAAATTAAAGAACCTTTTTGTGTAAAAAATGGGACCCCTAGGCGACTGCCTAGTGGGCCTATGCCCAGGGCCGGCCGTGATGTCACCAATGTCCTTGCTCGATCTTCATGAAATCTGTATAATTCGTTGCCGGAAAAAATGGTGGGTTTTCTAGCAAAAAATATATGGTGGGTTTGCATATTAGTGTGAGAGAGTGATTGAAATTATATTGGAAGGAGTTAGATAGGGCATTAGGGCCCATTTTTCGTAAGTATCAATTTAGACCTCTTGCCGTTAATATTATGTTAGAAAGAGCACGCAATCAGTGACATCATTGCTCCTTTAATGAAATTGGATGGAGGTTAACGGCTAAGACTATATCGCACCAAAATTGAAAGTTGGTTGGTCACATTTTGGATATTGAAAATAGATTGTTCAAATTGGAAATCTTCAAATTGTACGATGATTTAAAAAAAAGTAGTTATCCCTATTTATAATACAGTTAATTATTTTTTCTTAAACGGTATGTTATGTTAAATAGTATTTTTACTGTTTTATAGTATTTTTTTCGTTATTATATTGACTATATTTTTTATTTAATCATAAAAAGGTAAAAAGAGTAAGTCTTCTATAAGACGGTCTTACGGATCTTAATTCGTAAGAGAGACATTCATTCTCTCACAACTCAACCCACCAACATACGGTGGGTCAGTTAAGAAGACACGTCTTACATAACTCAACTCATCAACATAAGGTGGATTGAGTTAGTAAGAGGATCATTTTTTCATTCTCTCACATCGGTTAATGATGTAGAACATGTTGCCGAAACTTATTTGAGCAAGGTTCTAGGGAAGAGTTTGAAGTTCAGGGGGTCCAACGGCAAGTTCTGATAGTTTGGTCTGTTGGTTGTTTTCACAGTTTTTCGTTATGCTAGGGGTGTAAATCGGAACCACCGAACCAAACCAAACCAGTCGGTTTGGTTCGGTTTTGGTCGAAGACGGTTCGGTTTCGGTTTCAAAAATTGGGAAACCACGCGGTTTGGTTCGGTTCACGGTTTTTGGTATCGAACCAAACCGAACCAAACCACGCTATATATTTTTATTTTTTTATTATATTATATTACATATATTAACTATTTTGAACCTTTATTTTATTCATTATATATATATATATATATAGATGGATACTAAACCAAACAAAATCTTGGTACTATTATTTTTTCGATTGTTTGTGTTTATTTTAGACTTTGTATTGTTTTATTTATGATAATTTGTTGTTAGTAGCTTATTTCTCAATTTCGACATTAATTCCAAATTAAAATATTATTTTTATTGTTATTTTCAATGTTGGTTTCTTTCATTAAAAATAATTTATATAAACCACAAAACCGAACCAAACCAAACCAAACCAAACCAAACCAAACCAAGTGGTTCGGTTCGGTTCAGTTCTAAGTCTTACTCGGTTCGGTTCGGTTCGGTTTGAGATTTTTGGAACCCCTAGGAGGCGGTTCGGTTTGTAGTTTTGGCATAAACCGAACCATTTACACCCCTACGCTATGCACTAGTATAAATAATTTAACGATCGGCAAAACTTTAACAGATCATAACTTTTGCGTCCGAAAGAATTACGGGGCCCGCCGCATATCAAATCGAAGCCCTCGATGAGATCTACAAGACTCATTGGGTGTAACCCATGAAGATTGAAGAGTTCGTTTTAAGCCCAAAAATGCTGATAATAAATCGAATTTTCTTATTTTCTTTGTTTTGTGTTTGAGAACCCTAAACCGTCGTATGCTCGTTTCTTAAAAATTTATGGTGGTAATAGTTTTTGTAACTGTTTCGCTGCGTCAATTAAGAAGACCAGTAAAAATGCAGTAAAAATGCTAAGGATATTTTGTTCAAAAATATTCCACGAGCTTGCGTTTACCTTTTTATGCGTGTACCTCTTTTTACGGTGGGAAACACTTATTTGAGACGTTTCTTTCTTTGAAAAGGCATCCGATTTGGATGGATAGATTAGATTGTGTGCCTAGTCATAGATAATAGCAATGTGATCACGAAATAGCTTCCAGAAGATTCCTAACAAAAAAGGGAATCTGGTCTCCATATGCTCTCAACCAAGTGTTCGGTTGGAAGGTATAATAACTCTCGATTTCTCCGTTGACTTAGTCAACAAGTTATTTGTTAAAAAAATACACAAAAAATTATATCTATATATAGAAAATCTAAGTAGTCTAAAAATAGTAAAAAAAACTTAAAATTTTATTTACTAAAATAGAAAGTTATTTTACGTAATAAAAATGGTGGAACATGTATTGAAAACATAAATCTGAGCATAGATTAATTGATTACATGTGTCATAACCAATAAAATACTATTTTAAAATGTGAAAATCAAATACTTCATTGAAAATTTGGAATACGAAAATCAAATACTGTATTGGAATATGAACAAGTTTCTAATGATATGAAAACACAATTAACAAAATATTTCAACACAATCAAAATCGTAATTTTATTGTCCATTTTACATGCTAATAAACCAAGATTAGAATTTCTTGTTATCTTTTATAATATTTATGTTGTTATCTTCCAAGTTAAATATGTGACGAAAATAGAATGACAGAAGCGAGGTATGCCGAATCTCTTTAAAACAAATATTGTCTCTGTAACGGTGCAAATGGATGAATGACAAATGTATCCCAAGATACAAAGATTCTTCTAAAGGTTTTATTTGCATTTGTACTAACCTTAACTGGCGAACCAAACGAATGACTTGCTCTTCAATCTTTCAAAACGGGAAAAGGAAAAATGACGAAGAAACTATAAGTTTTTATCATAGAAGGACTGTATTTCAAATGAAAGTGTTTGAGAGAATTGTTTCAGTAATATCGATGTTTTTGAAAGACTGGAAGATGGAGTCTTTGTATAGCATAAGTTGAGTCTGTCCAAAACGTTGCAACTGTTCGTTAGACGCATATCCACTGAGCCTAGAACTACAGCCCACAATTCGAAGTGGTGTGTCTTTTCAGGCCACACTACTTGGACATGCATGTACTGAGCTCATTTCTAGTTCTTATAAAAACAGAAATGTTCTAATCGCTCATTCGCGACTATGCGCATGTGCGCCTCGAAAGCGCCCAATGTGAACTTTGAAACATGCACTGGCTCGAGCGAGAGCTAGAGCGTCTGTCCACCCAACGGTTAGGAAAACTAGCTAGTGCGTAAGACATGACTACATGGCTTGTAACATAAATGTTATTTTCCATTACATCCCATTATATAAACTAGTTTTCTTTCAAGTATATTTCCGATGTGGGTTTAGACTCTTTTGTGGTGACTTCACAATTCACTCATAAATTGACCTCAATATTCCAACATTTCTTATACTCCCTCAGTCCCAAAATTATGGTCTTGCTTTATTTTTTCGTCCGTCCCAAAATAATTGTTTTCTTTGAAAGTTTTTTTTAAAACATCACTTTTACCACTTTATCCTTACTTTTTCTTCTTACTTTAATTTTGGGTCACATATTCATGGGCTTTAAAGGAAACCACACACTATTTCAATATTAATAATACAATCAAATGTGTTTTCTTAAATCGTGCGCCAAGTCAACTCAGACGATAATTTTGGGACGGATGGAGTAATATTTTATATGTTACAAATTTGTGGTCTTATAGAAAATAAAAGATGACAGACTTAAACAACTGACTTCAGCCAACAGAAATTATAAAAATCTTATACTTGTACTTTTATGTAAAAGCAATATAATCCTTACAAAAGTGTGTTTATTCAAATATTAGAAATAAAAAAATAAAATAACAAATCATTATTTAATTTCAACCCAAGCATGTTTATCAAACAAAAAAAACATTGAACATTAATCAACGAACCAAGTTCCAGCTAATTCGAACTAGATTATTTTTTTTGTAGATTTTGAGCAATGAACCAAACTTGACATCACATTCTAGGAGCTAAATTTTAATGTAAGCAATGTCGGAGATAAAATGTTTATCCCAAAAATGTCATTGCCTCTATCAATAAAAATAAGATTATCACATCTAGATGACAGAAAAATCATAAAACGAAAAAAAAAAAAAAAGATACTTGATCACGAAAATATAATTCATACCGAAATACTACTTAACGAGCATAAATCATCATCACAATTGTAGATTCAACTTATTGACATATTTGAAATTAAATTACACATCTAAGAAAATGGACAAAAAGTAAAAGCAATGTATTGACAAATCTATAAAAATATAAAGAAACATAAATAGACAAATATTTTTCTATTTCTATCAGACCCGAATTTAATATAATAAAATATTTCAATACCATCAAGACCTTAATTTTATTGTCAATTTGACATGTTAATAAATCGAAATCAAATTTTTTCATAATATTTATACATTAAAAATTTGTGGTCTTATAGAAAATAAAAGATGATGAACTTAAACAACTGGCTTCAACCAACATGTATTCTAAAAATCTATTATTTTACTTTTATGTAAAAGTAAGATAGTCCCTACAAAAGTGTATTTATTAAAATATTAGAAACAGGAAAAAAGTAACAAACCATTACTTATAAGAGCTACGATATTACGAGCTAGAGCTTTGTGATATTACTACAAGCTTGAGTGTTAGTGCTGTTAGATCAAATCTACTAAAAATTTTACACCATTAGATCAAATATGGTATTTTCTAAATAATGATGTAGACATTCCAAATCACTACCAACTTAATCATCCAACGGCTCTAGCATTAAAGCTCGTATTAATATCACAAGCTTTAGCTCGTAATATCATTTTTCTACTTATAATTCCAACACGAACATGTAGGTCAAACAAAAATTAAGGTCAATCATTGGTAGTATCATATTCAACGATTAACAAAAGTTAAGGACAATCATTATCGCATGTATATCAGTTCTTGAAATATGGTTAAGAGAAAATAATGATTTTTAGATTAACAAATCGCTCTGGCTTAAAGATATGATTAATATGATATAAAGAAGAAAAACCAACAAAATAACACAACAAATGTTGTGTATAATGAATTCAGAATTTATCATATTGATGATACAATGATGTATTTCTATTTAAATAGTTGCAATTCATTTTTTTTTAATTTTTTTGTTGTCTTTGTTTTGCTTCAATAAAATTTACTTAAAAAATTAAAACTTGTTTTTAAAAAATATGGTTTTTTTAAGTGAAATTACTACAAATTATGTGTGTTCATATACTCCCCCGTTTAAGAAGATTGTTTGGTTCTCTCTCTCTCTCTCTCTCTCTCGGAGTTAATATCTCATAATATAAAGATACTCTTTTCTGTGCACAAGCAATCTGACGAGTATGTATCAAGTGAAGTCGTCTGATGGATCCTAATTCGTAAGACAAAATCTCATCATTTTATAGTAACAGTTTAGCACACTAACACACAATATGTCTGGTTAGATAGGTCTATCTTCCAAGAAAACATAAGACATTTATTCTTAAGTTTTTGCCTATAATTTAAACGAATTTTATCACTCAATCGACAACTTGTGGATTGTCTAGATTGATAACTTTACGATCCATAATTCTATAATGTACATTTTTACGAATTGATTTCGGTTAGAAGGTAGATTAATCCCCTATATTGAACTTGATTAAATTCGAGTTTTGTTAAATATTCATCATTTAAATTTAACTTTAAAACAAATTATTAAAGCCATAGTTTACTTTCAAGTGAAATATTTTTACCATATTTTTACTAGTTTTACCAGTTTTTTAGTCTCGGTGTTTCGGTAAGAGTCATGCTAGACATAGCACGTATTGTAATGCCCCAAACTTGGGTCCCATTACATGGGCCTACATCTGAACACGTCACTACAAATTCAAACTTAAATAAAAACTAGTCAAACGTCGCTTGACCAGAATTACAAAAGTCTCCAATTTAAAATACAGTCATCCAAAATAAATTTCTAAACAAAGTCTACTAAATTTACTACATCTTCATTAAATTCCAAAACATATAAATATGACCTAAAAATCTTGATTTCTTCACCGGTATCCTCTACCTCAAGCTTAGTCTTTAATTTTGACCTGGAAGAAGAGGGTTGTGAAGGGTGAGCGAACAAAGCTCAGTAAGATCATACGTCGCCCCTCCGGTTTCTAAGGAGGGGTGACTCAAAGAATAATCGTGTTGTAAGTTAAAACAAAATTTAGAAATTTGATAATTTGCAAAAATCAAAGATAGGTATCGATCGACAAGAATATACATTCTTTAAAAAAAAAGATGGAGAGTTCAAACAAGACAATTTAGATCAAATAAGTTTGTCATTACTGGCTGTCCCATACCAACTAATAATAACCGAAGATTCAAAATATTTATTAGGATCACATAAGGGTCTATTAACCAAGAACCAAATCCCCCGAAGGGTATACAAATCCCCCGTAGGATACACAAATCCCCCGAAGGGTACACAAATCCCCCCGAAGGGTACACAAATTAAGGTATATCTGGATGATCGCACTCACAGGCCAAGTGGTGCAACTTCAATTATTTCAAATGTTGTCACGAAAATCCCCGTGACGGGTTGTTCATATTTAGTGATCATAAATAGTTTCAAAACATGAATAGTATTGTTAATGTACTATTATCAAAACGTAAATCATATCAAAATTTGTCATTTTCGATACCAAGAAGTATACCGACGAGGTTTACAAATACAAAGAGATTTCTCAATAACAAAGGTATTTCATGAAAAATCAAAGTAGATATGAAATCTGCGAAACGAAGATATAATGAAGATATCCAACAAAGCTAACGACGGAGTCAAAGTAACTACCGACATGAGGTCGGGCATGGCAAATGAAGGAACAAATAAATTCAAGAATTAGCGGAAGCCTAACATTAAAAGTAATTTTTTTTATACTTTTGCAAAGGACCTAAAAGAAACATAATCTCTTACCTCGATACGTTTGACAAAAACCACTTCGTAAACGAACGATCGTCCTAAGCTCGCTTGCCAAGTTCTAGAATTTAATGAAACAAAAGCTACCAACTAAATTCTTAAATAATTAAATCAACCAACAAAATAAATTCTTAAAAGTTTCCAATTTTATATCTATAACAGTGGCTTAGTTAATTTATTTCTAGGAATTTAACTAATGAACCAAGGAAATCCGAGTACTCACATACATTGGATTGATGGTCTGTATCACATAAACATGTATGTATAAATATGTATGTATCTATAATATGATCATTAACTTACAAATGGTTTATATATATATATATATATATATATATATTATATTCATATACATATATTATAATCCAAGAAAGTCACCACCCCCTTATGATGACCTTACCTTTTTATCTTCCAGGATGACTTACTGTGAATGTGTACTATCAGAGTAATTCAAAGTGACGAGGAGGTTGATTTGCTTACCCTTAACTGCTGCCGCCTCCCTCGATTGTCTTTCTTTGTTTCGATTGGCGCTGCAGTGACGTATTTTCTTTCTTGGTAATTGGTAAAGGGTTTTCTCCCTCTCACTCTATTTATATAAAACCTTAACCGAAAAAAAAATCCTAAAGTTAAATGGACCCAAAAATTTATTAAGTAGCATTAATAAATTATTAGAATTAAAGTCTAGTCAAAAGTGGGCCAAGTCCGACCCAAATTAATTAGTTACTAAATAGGTCCAAAATAAAATTTTAATTTTTAATCAATATAAATTAATATTTTTAATTAAAATAATCGGGATATTACACTCTCACCCCCTTAAAAGAAGTTTAGTCTCTAAACTTACGTACCTACTCAAATAAAACCCAAATGCTTTTCTCGCATTTCTGTCCTGACTTCCCAAGCGACGTCCTTTAAATTGGTCCAATAAACCCGATTAAGGTCTCACTCATCTCATATATGTGTCAATTTAAGATCAATAAATACGTCAATTGAAACTCAAAACCAAAATATCTAATGACTTACAAGTTTTTATTTCCAAATGACTCCTAAAGCCCAATAAATAAATTACAATGGTTCAATTGTCCAAAAGCTCATGAAAGAAATTGTAATGATTTATTATTATTATTATTATTATTATTATTATTATTATTATTATTATTATTATTATTATTATTATTATTATTATTATTATTATTATTATTATTATTATTATTATTATTATTATTATTATTATTATTATTATTATTATTATTATTATTATTATTATTATTATTATTGATGTTAGGAGTTTGAATTTCCGAGATGCTACAATCTCCTTACCTTCAAGAAATTTTGTCCGTCAAATTTATCAATAATACAATCACAAAATCTTTTTATCACACTTCTGATGTGCTACTCTGATCACAGCCCGATTTTTTTTTCTAGCGTGAATATACCAAGAACTTGTGTGACCTCATGTACAAGCCTACTTTATGAGAACACCAAATTCACCGTACATCTTACCACTTTCCAACTTCTTAAAAACTTGAGTTGAGTCGATTCTAATTCGAAGAATGACACAAAATGAAACACTTAATGTCAGCTCATTACCATCAAAAGACATCCACACAAAAGTAAAAGGACTAAAACCATAAGTTTTTCACTAAATCATAACCTAAGTTCTCCTCGAACACCTTTAAACGAGTACCTTATTATCCTATCAAAAGAACTCCTTATTCACGCTGAAATATTATAACGTAGATTCCTCATTAACATTCTTGTTAAACACTCTCTTATCACATCAAAATAACTTTCAATACCTTAATAGAGTATAGTGTAAGTCATACTCATGCAAAGTTCGTTTCCGAGGCTTTCCATAAGCTACCGCAAATCTTTGAGATTAATTGACAGTACCATCGAGATCAATACCCAACATAACCTGACGTCAATATTTTCTCTCTCAAGACCAATAATATTGTTCTTAGATGTTGTTCAAGCTCCTTCTAACCTTAGAGTCAAAACCAAGTTATCCTCAATAAACTGAGTCAAACATCGATCGAAAACTCTTTAAAGATCTAATTCATTAAATCCTTAAATGTAGCTTGGGTCTTCAAAAGTGACTACCAAAAACTCAAGTTCCCTTATCCTAAAAGTAACCAACCAATTGTCATACCCAAAATTACGTCAAAATCCTGAAGGCCCAAAGGAACCAAATCGACAAGCATCTCTCTACCCTCAAACTCAGAGACCAAGATCCAAAACTTAGGTTGCTAAAATGGGTGCCATAGCTAACGTGTAGGATCAACTTCCGAATTTTAAGGTGATGATTTTTATAAACCATACAAGTGTGGCAGAGTATGAAGCATTAGGATTAATTAAAGCTTAATCGTTGCAAAGGCAAGGTAACATGACGCCTATCACCGTCATGGTCACCTAAGTATACATGGATAGCGAGAAGTTACTATACGTGATAGGGTACAAACTTGCTATCTAGCACTTTTTAGATCGGAATGGTGCATTTCACTACACTTATCCTTTGGTGAAGGTGGCCTTTAGTGGTTCAGGGTTACTCTTGATCATGTGCCCCACCTTGCCACAGTTGAAGCACGCTCCAGTCTTTCGATAACAGGATTTAGTCCTATGCCTTCCTCCACAAGTGCGACATACTAAAATCGTATTTTGACTCTGGTTTAGGTCATGATCTGGAGTCGGTTGTGTGGTTATCTTGTTGTGATTGTCCTTTGTACCTTGACCTTTAGTAAATTTACACCTAAGTGGCTCTTGGCAGTCCTTTATCTTATGTCCATCACCCCCCGCAGTTGAAACAAGCTTGATTTTTCCAGTGACAATTTCTTGCAGGGTGATTCTTACCACACCAACGACATTTCATTGTCTTAGTGATATGGATACCCTTTTGCTTAGCACTCGTAATCACTTTAAGTACCTGATTCATATAATAGTTGCGTTCTTTACGAGCCTTTCTAACTTCCTCCACAACCTACATCCGAGTTGCACCTAGCTCAACTTTCATCATATTCAATTGTTCCTCGAGGCACCCAACCATATCTCGTTGCGTGACCGTTCCAATGTCACCTATAATATGAGGCTCACCACAATGTTCAAGTGTGATTCTTGCCCCCATATCACCAGTCCTCGTATTGGGTGGCTCATCTCGTTCACCGAGCTGTAGATTTAGCCTCATTGACATCCCAACAGAAATCTTAACTTCTAAGAGTTGTTCAGTCGACTTCTCCAACTCCAAATCCATCAATGTATTATTACCCGACATACTCTAGCCTAACATCCTAATATCACCACAAAAGTCAAGTATCAAAAGATTATTCAAACTAGCGTATCATCTACCAAAAATTGAACCTAAAGTTAAATTTAACGCAACCAATGGAATTTCCTCGAATTCCAAGAGTGTGGTACAAGCTTAACCAATATTTTTTTCCTTCATCATTCTCAAACAGAAACATAAATACGTTAGGCATATAGAGTCAAACATAATCCTAAAGGATCACTAACTCAAGATATATCCCTACTCCTACTTAAGTGTCCAACCGAATGTACAACATCTATCAAACAAATGAGACCAGAGAACGAATTTTCAAAATACTTATTAAGAAAGATGCCTCAATAGTCCAAAAGATCAAACCAATGGTTTTCTAGCTATTTCAGACATATGAATTTAAATATAAATCATTAAGCCAAACGAAATTCAAAGAGAGTCATAGTGATGGAAAAAGACGATAGCCTACATGTCCATTTTAGTGACTTATCAGTTTCCTAATCTCATAAAAAAAATCCAATGGTTATATAAACCCCAATGAAGTAAATCGATAACAAGGCCTACATGCATAATGATGAACTTAATGCTACATGGTAGACAATGGTATAATAATATCATAATTCTATTATATTGTCAATTTCTAATTCTAATTGTTTCCAAATACTCAGACCAATCGGATCTAAAGCCTAAAACGTAATTTACAATAAATCTTATCAAGAAGGATATTTCATTACCTTAAAGAATCAAACTTAAACTTATCTATCTGATCTCGAACATAAGTATTCAAACACCTCAAAGAGTTACACAAACGAAAGAAGAGATGGTGGCCTAAATATCTCTCTAGCCGTCTTTATCAACCTTTTCATTATACAATATCTAACGTAAGTCCCAATGAAGCAACGTGATAGTAAATCCCACTTAACTTTAGTAGAAAGGTTTAAATCTCAATTTGGTTACTCTACTTTCGACCAAAATTCATTAAGCTCACTCTACTTTTCTTTCCCTCAATTTAATCACTTTACATTTACATAATTAGTACATTCATCACTCCATCCATATATTTGGATAGAAAGTTTAATTTTTTTAGGAAAATCGAAAAATGCCCTTACTAAATTTGGGGGTTTTGAGGGTTTCTTTCTCCACTCAAACATAATTTCTTATTGTGTGACATGAAATTGTCAACACACCTTTCAAAGGTAAGCGACATTATTGTCTTTTCCAAGATTTTCATCCAACTTAACTAAAAGAAATGACTCTAGTGACCTTATTGATTTTCAGAGCCAAGTAGAGTGATTAAATTGAAAAAAAAAAGAGTAAAATGAGCTTAATGAATTTTGGCTGAAAGTAAGGTGACCGAATTGAGATTTAAACCTAGTAGAAACTTAAAGCTACCATCAGTTCTCAATGAACAAAATCATAATCTTAATACTATCATAAATTAATAAATCTAATGGTTTCTAAATCTTAAGACCAATAGGATCTGAAGCCTAAGCTCTGATACCAATCTGTAACGCCCCAAACTTGAGTCCCACTACATGGGCCCACATCTGGACACGTCACTACTAATTCAAACTTAAATAAAGACTAGTCAAATGTCGCGCGACCAGAATTACAAGTCTCCCATTTAAAATACAGTCATCCAAAATTAATTTCTAAACAAAGTCTACTAAATTTACTACATCTTCATTAAATTCCAAAACATATAAGTATGACCTAAAAATCTCGATTTCTTCACCGGTATCCTCTACCTCAAGCTTAGTCTTTAATTTCGACCTGGAAAAAGAGGATTGTGAAGGGTGAGCGAACAAAGCTCAGTAAGATCATACGTCGCCCCTCCATTTTCTAAGGAGGGGTGACTCAAAGAATAATCGTGATGTAAGTTAAAACAAAATTTAGAAATTTGATAATTTGTAAAAATCAAAGATAGGTATCGATCGACAAGAATATAAATTCTTTAAAAAAAATGGAGAGTTCAAACAAGACAATTTGGATCAAATAAGTTTGTCATTACTGGCTGTCCCATACCAGCTAGTAATAACCGAAGATTCAAAATATTTATTAGGATCACATAAGGGTCTATTGACAAAGAACCAAATCCCCCGAAGGGTACACAAATCCCCCGTAGGGTACACGAATCCCCCGAAGGGTACACAAATCCGCCGAAAGATACACAAATTAAGGTATATCTGGATAACCGCATTCACATGACAAGTGGTGCAACTTCAATTATTTCAAATGTTGTCACGAAAATCCCCGTGACGGGTTGTTCATACGTAGTGATCATAAATAGTTTCAAAACATGAATAGTACTGTTAATGTACTATTATCAAAACGTAAATCATATCAAAAATTTTCATTTTCGATACCAAGGAGTATACCGACAAGATTTAAAAATACAAAGAGATTTCTCAATAACAAAGGTATTTCATGAAAAATCAAAGTAGACATGAAATCTGTGAAACGAAGATATCCAACAAAGCTAACGACGGAGTCAAAGTAACTACCGACATGAGGTCGGGCATGACAAATGAAGGAACGAATAAATTCAAGAATTAGCGGAAGCCTAACATTAAAAGTTTTTTTTTAATACTTTTGCAAAGGACTTAAAAGAAACGTAATCCCTTACCTCGATACATTTGACAAAAATCACTTCGTACACGAACGGTCGTCCTAAGTTCGCTCGCCAAGTTCTAGAATTTAATGAAACAAAAGTTACCAACTAAATTCTTAAATAATTAAATCAACCAACAAAATAAATTCTTAAAAGTTGCCAATTTTATATCTATAATAGTGGCTTAGTTAATTTATTTCTAGGAATTTAACTAATGAACCAAGGAAATCCGAGTACTCACATACATTGGATTGATGGTCTGTATCACATAAACATATATGTATAAATATGTATGTATCTATAATATGATCATTAACTTACAAATGGTTTATATTATATATATGTATATATATAAATATATTATATTCATATACATATATTATAATCCAAGAAAGTCACCACCCCCTTATGATGTCCTTACCTTTTTATCTTCAAGGATGACTTACTGTGAATGTGTACTATCAAAGTAATTCAAAGTGACGAGGAGGTTGATTTGCTTACCCCTAACTGCTGCCGCCTCCCTCGATTCTCTTTCTTTGTCTCGGCTGGCGCTGCAGTGACGTATTTTCTTTCATGGTAATTGGTAAAGGGTTTTCCCCCTCTCACTCTATTTATACAAAACTCTAACCGAAAAAAAAAAACTAAAGTTAAATGGACCAAAAATTTATTAAGTAGCATTAATAAATTATTATAATTAAAGTCTAGTAAAAATTCGGCCAAGCCCGACCCAAATTAATTAGTTACCAAATAGGTCCAAAATAAATTTTTAATTTTTAATCAATATAAATTAATATTTTTAATTAAATTAATCGGGGTATTACACGTATAAAAGTGATAAACGTATTATGCATCACCTTTTTAAGTTAATATTAATATTGATGATGTATTATGTCATTTGTGTAAAACGGTCTTATGGATTTTTTTTATAAGACGAATCATATTTATCCGATCCACCATATATTGGTGAGTTGAGTTGTGAGAGAGTGAGACTCCGTCTTACAATTAAGATCCATGAAATAGTCTTACAAAGACTTACTCCAAACCCTTATCATTTAATTTTAAAAAGGAAAAAAGAATATGGCCTCTGGCTGATAAGAATAGAGGTCCCCTTGTGTGGTGGGGTCATCCTTAAAAATATCAACACTTTATGTTAAGTTTGGTTAAATTTGTTAAAGCATCCTCATTGTTTCCAAAGCCAACTTCTTAGTGCTTTGGAAAATGTGTGTAGTGGCCATTAGGAATTTTTTTGGTCCAACTAGGAGAGAGGGAGAGCTTTAACTTCTTAAATAAGAAGTTGGGAAGGAGAGAGAGAGAGGGGGGGGACAACCGCCCTTGTTGGCAGGTGTGTATGTGGGGGTGAGTGGGAGGTGGGGGGAGGGTTTTGTTTTTATTAGATGATGTTAAATTAAATATTTTTTTTGTGTAAGAAGTTGTGTAAGAAAATTATACAATAGAAAGATATATTCTTAAGTGTATAAGAGCATCTCCATTGTACTTCAAAGTCAATTCTTAAGGCTTTGGAATTTGTGCATTGTGGCTACATAGGATAAAAGAGAGCCTAACTAGGAGAAAGGGAGTGACCCAACTTCCTAATTAGAAACCTGCAAGTGGAGAGAGAGTGAGGGGACATCAGCCGGGTGTGTGGGGGGGGTGGGGGGTGGGGGTGGGGGGTTTTGTTTATATTAAAGGGTGTTAAATTTAATATTTTTTCTGTGTAAGAAGTTGTGTAAGAAGATTATACAATGGGAAGATATATTCTTAAGTGGGTAAGAAGATAAAAATGTGTAGGTGGCAGTGAGACTCAGTTAAGAAGTTGTATTAAGAATATCAACATTGAGGATGCTCTTCGATTTCGTTTCATTTAGCAATTTTTTTCTTAAAATTTAATCCTAGTATTCGTCAAGTCTAACGGAGAGTCAATGAAAGTCACCAATTCCTCAACGAATTAAACCTTCCCATTATTTTTGCAAAGGGTGGCCATGGTGGTTGGCCCACCTACAGATGCACAAACGGGTATGGTTCACGGTACAAACCGTCGATCCAGACCGACCACAAACCGCAAAACAACAAAACCTTCGAGCTGGAACAGTCCCTGAAATGAAACCAGTAGTTCAATGGTTCGATTCAGATTTAGGAAAACCGAAATAATTGAACCAACGGTTTTGAACCGTCGAACCGTGTTTGAACCGATGGTCCAAACTATCAAAATTCAAGAAAAACCGACACACGATATGGGTCGCTGGTTGAAGGCGATCCAACGATGGTTGCATCACCCGAGGAGGTAACGGTCATGAGACCATTTTACGGTCCAAAAAAATAAAAATAAAATTATTTTTTTCTTCGTTTATCAACGTATACATACTGACACTTCCTCTTCAATCTTTTCCTACTCTTCATCTCTCTAATTCTCTCAAATCTCTTCATCTCTCAATCTCAAACTCTCAATTCTCAAGCTTCATAATTCCTACTTCCAATTTTTAGGAAGTTTTTTTCAATTAGATTTTATTGAATGAGAATAAAAAATTACAAACTTGTTTAAATGGGAGGACTTACCTCGAAAATAGGAAATACAAACCCCAAAATTAAAAGGCTTAGCAGAAAAATACAAAAACTTAAGAAGTACGAATCCTAGCCAAGCCTTGAGCATCCAAAATAATATTGCTTTTGATGAGTCTGGTTTAGGAAGTTTACTTACTAAATTTTATTAATTACATTTTTTAATTTTAATTATATCTAACCTTTATTAAGTACTATAATATTTATTAAATATGTTTTTAATTATCTATAATATTATTAAGTACTTTAATATTTATTAATTACGTGTTGCTATTATTACTACTTACTAGTTACTATAATTAATTATAATTACTAGTTACTATTATAAATTACGTGTTTAATTTTCTATTATGCTTACCAGAAATTAGTTAATATTCTATACTTACTATAAATTATTTTATACTTCTATACTTACTTTAAAAAAAATTATACTCACATACTTATTTATAAAATTATTTTGATATTTATAAATTATATTTGTACAATATATCAATTATACTACAAAAAATGTCTTCTTCTCGATCCAGCATGGACAAGGGAAAGGACAAGGCTGTCAAGGCCCCCAAGGCCAAGAGAGTGATTCCACAAAATCATCGTCTCTTCCTCCCGATGATAGTGCTTGGCAAAATTTAGACACACCAAGTACTTTTGTCGAAAGCGAGGAAGATGAATATGACACAAACAATCCAATGGATGACGAGCAGGTAAATCCTCCAATCCACACCTCTGAAACGCTTCATCTTACTCAAGAGTACACTCACACCGAAGATGAAACAACAAGTGGTCGAGATCGAGGTGGTGCTCAAGGTCGAACAACAGGAGTATCTGTATCATCTGATATATTCACCATGCATAATACAAAAACACATATCGAAGGTAAAAAAATTCTAGTCACTTGCAACTATTGATGTCAAATTCGCCTTCGAAACAAGAAATGGATATGAGACGTATAGTCGGCACTTAACGTCCAAGCATCCCGACATGGTTGTAATTAATCAATGTCAAACAGAACTCCATGTAGGCACGGGTTCATCACAACAAAATACAATTCACGATTTTAGCCTATTTAAATTTAATGAAGTTATTTGTAGAAAAGAAATGACAAATTTTATTTGAGCTAGAAGACTACCTTTTAATTTTGCACATGATAGTTTATCGTAAAATTTTGTAGAAATAGCTTTGAATCTTGCTGCTAAAGAACTTCTTAAAAATATGACTACTCATGACACAAAAAAATTAGAGTACTAGAAGATAAACAAATCTTAATTAATAGGTTTCCAGATTTTTGCATAAAGTTTCAATATGTGCCGATATTTTGAGTGATCATTGGAAACGACATACATATATAGGAATTACATGTCATTTGATTGATTACTCGTGAACATTACAAATACCATTAATTTTATTTAAAGAGTTTGACGCATACATACCGCTTGTAATATTTTCGCAAAAAATATTAGTGTTTTACAATAATATGGTTTCACTCACAAAAATATTTTCAATTGAATTTGATAATGTTTCAAATAATATTGATAGTTTACTATCACTCATTTCATATTGTCAACCATCCGTTGGTGGTTTAGATACATATGTCATATTTTAAATTTGTGTGTGTGTAAGATGGTTTAACTTCTTTATGTGATGAAGTACGCCCCATTAGAGAAGTTGTTACTTATTTGATGAGACATCCACCTATTAAAAAAATATGGGCTAAATTTTGTAGAAAATTAAGCTAATGTTGAACCTAAATCATTTCCAATAAATGTTTCAAACCGATGAAATTTCACCTATAAAATTAAATAAACTAGTATACGTGCCCGTGCCATAGGCACGGTGTCGGTATGAAATCAGTTCAATGAATGGCCGGGATAAACAAAACATATAACTGACAGGGTAATTCAAATAAAACTCACAACTAAAGGTTTTATATGTAATTGTAGATGGGTAATTCAAACATAACTCATAACTGAGGGATTCATTTGTAACTCACATACTTACGAATCCATCTGAACCGTCAGTTGTGTTTAGCACAATTCAATCAGGACCACCAGTTAGACCTTGAATGTTAGATACATATGTCGTATTTTAAATTTATGTGTGTGTAAGATGATTTAACTTATTTATGTGATGAAGTACGTCCGATTAGAGAAGTTGTTACGTACTTATTTGATGAGACATCCAACTATTAAAAAAATATGGGCTAAATTTTGTAGAAAATTAAGCTAATGTTGAACCTAAATCATTTCCAATAAATGTTTCAAATCGATGAAATTTCACTTATAAAATTAAATAAACTAGTATATGTGCCCGTGTCATATGAACGGTATCGGTATGAGATCAGTTCAATGAACGGTCGGGATAAACAAAACCTATAACTGACGTGGCAATTCAAACAAAACCCACAACTGAAGGTTTTATATGTAATTGTAGGGAGGTAATTCAAACATAACTCATAACTGAGAGGTTCATTTGTAATTCACATACTTACGAATCTATTTGAACCGTCAGTTCTGTTTAGCACAATTCAATCAGGACCACCAATTAGACCTTGAGCTATTTTATAATATAGATGTTAAATGGTCTTACAATATTTCCTCATCACTAAGTTGTTTGTGAAAATTTAAAACTAATTTTGAAAAACTAATGTATAGTGACAAGAATAACAATTTTAAAGTTTTGGTAATCGCATTGCAAGTTTTTGTAAAGTTGGGTGGCTCATATATCGGTTTTGCCATTAAAAAAAAGTACGGCAAAATTCTAGCCGGTCTCTTTTCCAAAGTTTTTAACCCCTCCAGTACCTCGTTTTAAAGGTCATTTTTTGAAATATTGTTCCGAAAATGCAATCGTCTCCTTCAACAGTTCCAGCAAACACATTGGATTCAAAAAATCACTATTGTTGAGCAACGAAATGGGGATCGACTTGATTCATTAAGTACGAAACTTTAATGAAAATTTTTTGTGTTGGAGGATTTTTTAGTAGGGACGAAGGCGAAGGATGAGGAATAAAAAGGCTTACGACGGAGGAAAGAGAAGAAAAAATCTGACGACATGGTCTGGTCCATTACGATTTTGAATCGTGGTGCAAATAGATTAGACAATTAAATTGATGAATTGCAGTGCAAATATTAATTATCGCGATGCAAATAGACTAGGCAATTAAAATGATGAATCGGGTGCAAACATTGATGTATCGCGGTGCAAATAAATTAGGCAATTAAAATTATGTGTAAAAATGAATGCAATTACACTGATGAATCGAGTGCAAACATTGATGTATCGTGGTACAAATAGAATAGACAATTAAAATGATGAATCGCGGCGCAAACATTTATGTATCGCCGTGCAAATAGACTAGCCAGTTAAAACGAATAATTGCGGTACAAAAAATTATGCAATTAAACTGATGAATCGTGGTTCAAAAGTCAATGCACTGCGACGCGTTTTCGTAGTGTACCTCATTCTCTTAAAAGATATCGTTTGCCCCAAAAAGTGTCTTTTTCCGGTTTGAAAAAAAAAATACTTTAGCGATTAATTTTTTCAGAAAAGTGACCGGTCCGTAATTTTTCCAAAAAATTATGCAACTTTTTTTTGGGGGGGTGGGGTTAAAGATTTGGGTGAAATTCTGGTCGGTCCCTTTTACAAAGTTTTTAACCCCTCCAGTACTCTGTTTTTTTTTAACCGTAAAAGACCACTTTTTGAAATATTGTTCCAAAAATGTCATCATCTCCTTCAAAAACTTCGGCACCGCGATTCATTTTTGTAGTGCGTCTCATGCTCATTAAGTGCATCATAGTTTTTTGAACCTCAAAAGTGTCATTTTCCAGTTTGAAAAAAAAAACACGAAACTGTAGCGATTTGAAAAAAAAAACCCTCATTAATTCTGACAATGTCACCAAGATCCTTCTTCGAACATCAAGAAATCCTTATAATTCGTTGCCGGAAAAAACGGTGGGTTTTCTATAAAGTTCTAAAAATCGTTAGGCGGTACACTAGCGTCTAGCGCTTAAGGGACTAGGCGAGGCGTAATTGAGGACTAGGCGGGGCCTACAATTAAGACACAATTACCATTTTTTTTTTTTGATAATTTACATCAAAGATCAAATACATTAACTACAAATTTAATTTTTTTTATATATGTAATTTTACCAAACATTTGTCTATATTTATAAAATGAACAAAAATATACAAATCTATCACTAATCACAATTCCCAACAACTCCAAAGCAATAAACCAGCCAAGTTTAGAACTTAAAAAAAAAATTACTCCGCTTACCTACTACCCCTACAACCCACACTCTAACCTATCCTCCCTAGTCCCTCCTCATTCTAAATTCCAAGTCCCGAGACAGTCCCCCTTCTTCTTCATTTTTTTCTTTTTTTTTTCTTCTATTTATCTGGCAGACCGGCAACCCCTTTTTCTTCCTTTTTTTTTTCTTCTCTCTCTTTCTCCGGCAGACCGACTCTCCTCTTTTTTCATCCTCCAATCTCTTTCTTCCTATATCTAACCCTTTAATCTATCACATATCTCAGCCCACCGAATATCCAAAAATCAAACCTCTTTTCTTTCTACCTCCCTCTCTTCCTCACCATTACCACTCCTTCTTCCTTTTCCAGTTCGCCCCCCTTTCTTCTCCGATCACCGCACGCCACAAAATCAAGGCTAAAAAATAATTTAAGGTCGGCGGGGTTTTGCGTAGGCGCTGATTTGCCCGATTAGGCGGCGACTAAGAAACTCGCGGCGGTGGAGAGACGTCTAGGACCTAAGCGAGTAGTTTTGGAACACTGGTTTTCTACCCACAAAAAAAAGGTGGGTTTGCATATTAGTTTGAGAGAGTGATTGAAATTATATTGAAATGAGTTAGATAGGGGGCCCCTTTTTTTACAAGTATCATGTTTAGACCATTAGAAAGAATACGCAAGCAACAACATCATTTCCTATTAACGACAAGGCAAAACACCAAATAGGCCACTCAATTTTACCCCTTTTTGCAATTCGGCCACCGAAAGTTTGAAATATCTATTTTGGCCACCCAACTTTTGTTCTGTTACAAGCGAACCCATTCTTTGGATGGACGTTAGATTTAACCGTTAAGTTATGTCAAATATCTATTTTACCCTTTTAAATACATTTTTTGTGTGATTTTAGAAACTCAAAGGGGTCCAAGTGTCTAACTGAAAAAAATAATCACATATGTCATTTGTATAAAGAGTAGGGGTCAAACTGTAATACAAAATAAAACTAAAAAGGGGAGTACATTATTATTCAATAAAAAAAAAGGGAAAAGAAAGGCGGCTACTCCTCTGCTCAAGCAACTTCCGGCGAATTCCTCCTTCTTCTCCGGCGAAGCTTCACCCGTCACCGCACCCATGGCAGGGACCTCTCTCTCACCATGTCTGCCAAATCCCAACAATCCATAGCCGGTCCCTTCACCTTCTCCGACCCATCAACATCTCCCAGCCGCAATCTTCATCGCCCCTATTTCAAGTTCACATCCACCCAAACTCGCCGGCTTCTGCCATCTATCAGCCGCCGTCTCCCTTTCTCAGTTGCAGATCCGGCAATCACCAACAAAGCTTCCACACCCACCATGTCTGAAACAATTCCCAATCTGCCTGTTCTCCCTCCCTTCATTCAAGCCCAACAGCCATCCCTCCCATCTCCATCCCACCTTCTGCGCCGCTCGCTGCCATTTCCACTTCCTCCTTATTCTCCGGCGAATCAGCCCTATCCGCCATCTTCAGTGCTGCCCCCCGCCAGTAATCTTCCTCCATCCATTCGCCCCATATCTCTCTCCTCTGTTCGATTCCAACCCCTATAACCTTCATCTCAAGTGCCGCCATCTTCTCAGCCGTTATTCACCCCCGATTTCGGCAAAGCAGTTCCCTTGCATCTCTTTCGCCGGGCGTCGACAAAAACATCAATCTCACAGCCGGCTTCAAATCTGTCATTTCCATCCCAGACACGGGTCTGTAATTCTGGCGAATACAAACAAGAGAAGCAGCTACATCGACACCAAAAGCCTCATACCCAGCAAATCTAGAAATATCCAACAAAATGAGCTCTGACGAAAGCAAAGATCTGCTAGATCTATCGAGCTAATGGTCCGGATCCTCTGTAGTTGAGAAGTACTGTTTTTTTTTTCTCCCTTTGCATTTGAGAGAATCGCAGAGAGAAGAGATGTGGATCTGGGTTGTTGGGTTTTCTTCCCAAAAGATGAAGATCAACAATAAACATTGTTGACCCATACATGTAACCCCTAAAGTTCTATTATTTATAGTTGGACTCCTTTATACAGAGGCAAAATCCGCCACATCCTCAATATGAGCCTCCCCTTGAGGCTCCTCACGTCGTCCCCTCTCACGTGGCTGGCACGGGTGATCAAAAAGAAGCGTCGCAGTAATGTTGGGTAATGTGCGAACTCTCTAAGAATCTGGAGTCCAAATAACTCCAGCCCCACTACACAATCCAATAATCAAAACTCGGGAAAACGAATCCCGAGTTTGTCCTACCTCTAATGAGGGTTTGAATCTGGGCATTGATCAGACGCCCTACATCAACAGACCCACTAGTTAGGAGAGTGTAGATCAAAACGGCCTTATGCCAAGTCACCGTGTGCTGGTGGCTGGAAGGCATAAGACGTGCACAGATAACTTTGAACACGACCTTGGCCCTGTTTGTGTGATGGGACTCGTCCATGGTACGGGGGCCAAACGATGGACCTTAATGAAAGGTTCAAACCGTTTCAGGTGTTGCGATAGTCACATTTAGCACCTCGAGAGGGACATCATTGGCGATATGGATACTGTACTGGTTAGTACCCCTCGTAAAATTAAGGGTGCCAAAATAATGGTTAATACTATATGGCGAAAAGTCGACATCCCTACCCCTAACAGAACTAGTGTCAAGCACCTCGCCAGAAATGGAAATACGCACGTTGGCGTAGAATTCACGGACAATGGCCACGATGGCCACGATGGCCACGCCCGGGGTTGCATAAAGAAGTGCCCAACTTCGCTGAGCGAAGTGGGCCAGGAGAGCAAAGTCTTTAGCCTTAAATCCCCTCTCAGGGATTACGCTCTTAGAGAGCTTCCTAGTGTAGCTCTCTGAGGCCTCAAAAGATATGAACCTATAGGGTTCATATTCTTACTCCTCCCCTTGGGAGCGGGACGAAGAAGATCCGTGGTTTCTATGCTAAGTGGCCATTACAGGGACAAGGAATTTCATTTAAAGTTAACGTCCTAGACTAACGAGTGTTAGAAAATGAGCTCGCTTGCAACAGAACAAAAGTTGGGTGACCAAAATAGATATTTCAAATTTTCGGTGGCTGAATTGCAAAAAATGGTAAAGTTGGGTGGCCCATTTGTGTGTTTTGCCTTAACGACAAAGACTACATTGCACCAAAATTCAAAGTTGGTTGGTCAAATTTTGGATACTGAAGGTAGGTTGTTCAAATTGTAAATCCCTACTATGATTAAAAAAGTAGTTATATCTATTTATAATACAATAAATTACTTTTTTCTTAAAAAGTAGTTATCCATATTGATAAACTGTTTTATATTGTTTTTTTAAATTTTATTCACTATATTTCTTATTTAAACATAATAAGGTTAAAAAGAGTAGTAAAAAACATGTGTAAGACGGTTTTACGGAAATTTATTATAAGACGGATCCTATTTACCCGATCCATAGTGTATTGATAGGTTGAGTTGTAAGAAGGTGAGACTATATCTTACGAATTAAGATCCGTAAGACGGTATTACAGGAGATTTACTGAAAAGAGTAAGTTTTTTATAAGATGATTTTACATACCTTAATTCATAAGATCGAGTTTCACTCTCTTATAACGCAATCTATCAACACACGATGAATCAAATAAAAAAAACTTATTTTACAAAATTAATTCGTAATATGGAACCTCAAAATACAAAGAATATTTTGATACCATTTTATGCGTGCGCCTCTTTTTATGGTGGGAAACACTTATTTGAGACGTTTCTTTCTCTAAAAAGGCATCCGATTTGGATGGATACATTAGATTTGTCGCCGAGTCAAAGATTATAGCAATGTGATTCACGAAATAACTTCCGATTCCTAACCAAAAAAGGAAATATGGTCTCCTTTTAATCTCAACCAAGTGTTCGGTTGGAAAGTGGAATTGGAAACTCTTGAACTTCTGCGTCGGACTTAGTCAACTGCTAAAAAAGGTGCATAATTTTTTTTTATAAAAAAATTGGTTTTATATTTTTTTTAGTAAAATTATTACGAATTATGTAAATATTCAGTTGAAAAAAATGCCCAGTTTAATTTAAAAAATCAAAATAGGACAATAATTTAGGATCATAAGAAGTATTTATTTAGTTTTTTTTTAATTACTTGTATACTAATGGAGTTTATCCAAAATACTTCATCTGTACCGGATAAAGAGTCCATTATTCTATTTTTTGATATTTCACTTAAAAAGTTAACTTTCAAAAAATAAGATATAAAGTGTTATTTTATTATTAATGATTTACTAAAAGTGTCTTTTTTTAATTAAAGTTTGACTTTCAAACGAATACTATTTACCCGAAACGAACGTAGTATATATTGAACTTAATGAAATATTATATAATGATATAAAAGTAGGAGAGCATTTTTCACTACTTGTCTCGATATGTATTAGTCATTTCTTCCAAAATTATTATTACGCTTTATTTTTTCGTCAGTTTCAAAATAATTGACTTATTTGAAATTTTTTTAGGATAACACTTTTATTACTTTACCTTTATTTTTCATCATATTTTAAGATTCCGTTTATTTTACGAAAAATATTTTCCTCATTTTATGGTGTTTGATAACCTCAAGAAACGGTAGTCAAAGTGTAAGCTATTCCGAATTAGCAGAAAATGAAGCTTTCTTTTCTAGAAAATGACTCACAGATTCATTTTTCGTAAGTCGTTTTCTAAATGTTCGAGCACTCTTCCGCCCCCTTCAACAATTACACATATTTATATATGCATAATATTTCACCCAACAAATAAATTGTTTAGAAATTTAAATGAAGTTTGTGCACACTATTTCTAAATTATAATATTAATAAAAACTCACTACATCCTAAAATCAGTGTAAACTATATTATTTAGAGACGTCTCAACCATTGTCCATTAAAAAAAACGTTTTTTTTTCCATATCAATTATTAATTTTTTTTATTTGTATTTGTGAGATTGAAAAAAGATTGATCTTATTGATTTGACATCACTAATGATACATTGAGGATTACTTAAAGTAAAATTACTTATTGATTTGATATCACTAATGATACATTGTTTTACTTAAAATTACTTTTTTGTATTTATTTATATATGGTTTTCCGTAACATTTTCTGTGTGTTTGTCAAACACCCGAATATATTTTCCAGCATATTTTCAAAAGATTTACCAAATATCTAAAAACAATTTTTTTTAATTTTTCAAAAATTATTTTATAAAAATCATTTTCCGTGAAACAAATATAACCTAATTATGAGCTACATAGACATGAACTTTAAAAAAAATTATTCATCAAACCAATGTTAAAAAACAATTTAATTTTTTTTTCTCAAATAACATGTCCAATCAAATATAACAATAATTTTGAGACAAGTTAAATATATTAATACGGATTGCATGAGTGAAAATTAGGGGTTCAAGCCTTTTGAGCAAGAGTTCTCCGTTTAGGGATCTTTTATACGCAGAAATTTTCTTCGGGAGAGGCCTCCCCTTCTAGCTTTGAACAGTTACAAACAAAACAAACTATCAATGAATTATAATGTTAAGAGTAGGTCTCCTATGATACCATCTTACGGATCCTAATTTATAATACATAGTTTCATTCTCTCACAGCTTAACCTTCAACACATCGGGCGAAGGCCAGTGGGATCCAGCTTGTAGAAAATACTAGTAAAACGTTTTTTCCTAAGTTTTTGTTAAATGTTATACAATCAGTGATAATTGGTGATGTTTTATACTCCTTCCGTCTCAAAATTATCGTCGAGATTGACTTGACGCACGGTTTAAGAAAACATATTTGTTTGGATTATTAATATTAATTTGTTAAGTAGCTTACTTTAAAACTTATGTTTATTTGACATATAATTAAAGTATGATGAAAAAGTAAGGATAAAATTACAAAAGTATTGTTCCAAAAAAATATTCAAACCAATTATTTTTTTGAAACAGAGGAAAAAGAAAAGTAAAACAATAATTTTAGTTCGTATGAAGTTTTTAATTGTGGAAAGTGAAAAATATTCCTTACGAAAATTACATACGTCATCAAAAAAATATTAGTCTACTGTTAACTTAAAGACAGTACTAGTTCGGTAGTTCCGATGTGTATATATATATATATATATATATATATATATATATAATGATAGATGCATATATTACTTCTAAATAAGACAACTTCTCGCCTAAATTATTTTACTAAAACTAGATTAACATTTACTCAGTCAAATATATAATATCTAGATTACATTTAATATATTATTTATAAAAAAACATTTATATATTTGTATACAATTGATTAGTCACAAACTAATTCAAGATTTCATTAATTGAATTCTCAGACCATCCAAACTTTTTAAAACTGTTTGAATTTTGTTTCTTTTCCTTCCAACCTCCCATATAAATATTTTATGTGAACTTTTAAATATTTACTCTACAAGTTTGAATACAAACTAGTTTTACGCTTGTATTTTTTGATATTAAATTTTATTCAAGCAAAATAAAATTAAAAGATTGAATTCCAACTACCTAAATAGAAATGCATCATTGTCTCAGTAATATAATTAACTCTGAATACATTATACACAACATTTGTTGTGTTATTTTACTGATTTTCCCTCTTTATCTCGTATCAAAATCTTTAGACAAGAACGATTTGTTAACATAAAAATCGTGATCTGATCTGAACCATACTTCAGGAAGTGTCACACGTGCAACAATGATTGATCTTAACTTTTGTTAATCGTCATTGTATATCATACTACCAATGATTGACCGTAACTTTTGTTTGACATACATTCTCGGGTTGAAATTATAAATTTATAAGTAATGGTTTTTTTTTCCAGCTTTCTAATATTTTAATCAACACACTTTTGTAGTGACTATCTTTCTTTTACATAAAAATAAAAATATAAGATTTTTATAATACATGTTGACTGAAGCCGGTTGTTTAAATTCATCATCTTTTATCTTATATAAGACGACATATTTTTAACATATAACATATTATTAAAATTTCGTTCTCGATTTATTAACATGTAAAATGAACAATAAAATTCAGATCTTGATGGTGTTGAAATATTTTGTTATATTAAATTCGGGTCTGATGGAAATAGAAATATATCTGTCTATTTATGCTTCATTATATTTTTATAGATTTGTCAATGCACTGGTTTGACTTTTTGTAAATTTTATTTTAGTTTCAAATATGTCAATAAGTTGTCTTTACAATTGTGATTAAGATTTAGGTCTGTTAAGTAGTATTTCGATATCAATTATATATTTATGATCAATTATCATTATTTTTCATTTCGTTTTTACTAATAGAGACAATGACATTTTTGAGATAAAGATTTTGTCTCTAAAATTGCTTGCATTCAAAATTTTAGTCCAAGCTTTTTACTGGTTAGTTGGTAAAAAAAAATATAATAAAATATTAGTGGATTTTTTTAAATACAAAAATGATTAGATTTTGGGAATCGAGCATAAAAATCCGAACAAATAACAATATTTTTGTTCACATTTGTTAAAACTTGTTTCGTTAGTTAATGTTCAATGTTTTTTTGTTTATCTACATGCTCGGGTTTTCTTTCTTTTGAAATTATAAATAATGGTTTGGGATAATCTCACTTTTGGTACCCCAAGTATAACCTAATTTCACATTTGGTACTCACTTACCAAAATCGGTAGGTTGCTAACTTGGGATAGCGAGGTTAGCCGTTAGATTTCGACGGTCAAGTAGTAACGGAAAGTACCAAAAGTGATGAAAATCACTTAACGTCTGTAATAAACTTTGATGAACAAGGTAACAGCGGTACCAAATGTAAAATTAGGTCTTACTTAACATATCAAAAATGAAATGATCCTACGAAAACGTTAACCTCACGTGACCATCTTCATTTTTTTTATGACTAATATCATTTAGTGTTTCAATTGACTATCATATCTTTCGTTACCTAATACCCTTTTGGTAGTCACTATCTACAAGATCCAGCAATCATTCTTGTCTTCGTATCTAAACATCTCTTTCATATGTGATTATCTACTTCGATTATCGAGATTTTTAAATAGAAGTTATGATTAAAGAAATATTCTAAATAAAGTAGACACGTTGTTTTAATTTGAGAAGTAAGTGGAAAGAGTATGGGGTTTGATTCGTCTGAAAAGGAAAGGTTTAGGTAGTGAGGTGTGAAATGAATCATAATTTAAGACGTTTCTTTCTTCCTAAAATCCGTCCCATTGCGATTGGTATTGTGCCCAGTCAGCAGTTGTGTCAGGAGATTCCCACTTGAAAAGAAGATTGATTGGTTCCCCCCATCTCTCTCTCTCTCTCTAACTTAAAATACTCCCTCTGCCCTAAATTATCGTCCTCCTTTCATTTTTCGTCCGTCCCAAAATAATTGTTCACTTTCAAACTTACCTTTTAACATCACTTTTATCACTTTACCCTTACTTTTTTCACTCTATTTTAATTATGAGCCACATATACATGGGCATTAAAGGAACTACACATTAAACCAATATAAATAATCAATCGATTATTTTTCTTAAATCGTCTTGGCAGACCATTGGCGTGGCGATTATTTAAGGACGGATATAGTAAAATACCATATAGGCGTCTCCAATAAGATATTTTTAGGCAATTTAAAAGGTAAATACTTATGTAAAATCGTTTTATATATATTTTTATAATATAGATCTTTTTTTATCCAATATCAAGATAATTATGAAATTGGTATAAGATAATAAAACTCGCGTAAGGCGGCCTTACAAGAAATCTAGTCAAATTCTTATATGGGAAAGAATTTCAAATCATGGAGACAATTCTTACCAAATTTTTTTGAGGTACGAGATTACGAGATTTTGGTATAATTACTAACAATAGTGCTTATTTCATTAGATCAAATCTATTTGGAGAGTGAGATGCACGGCGGTCTCCCAATGGGCGCATGTATCACACCGACGGGTGAGGCGCGTGAAGGGATTGGAAACGGGCGGCCCCACCTGTTCCTTACTCTTGAATTGCTTTGATTGTTTTTTTTAATGACTATTGTAACTGTTTTCAAAAGAGAAAAAAATTGAATTTTTCCACCTTTACTTCTTAATTTTTTTTTTTTCTTCTTTTTTGTTTTTCAATTTGACCGTTTTAACTTTTAAAAAAATTAATCATCCAATCTTCTATTTATAAATAACCCCCGTTATCCGATTTTTCTTCATTTTATCTTCTAAAAATTCACTCTTCATTCCCTCTTCTAAAAATTCACTCTTCATTCTCTCCTAAAAATTCACTCTCCATTCTCTTTATAATTTTAATTTTTTTATTCCAAATAGATGAAAATTCTGGTAATGATCAAAATTCCCAAAATCCTTCAATTCAAAAATTCAAATATTCTCGCTGCTACTTCCCAATTCCACCAAATTTTCCTAACTATCCAAAATTTTCTCAACTATCCAAATATACTCATCTATCCAAATTATTCTTAGTTTCCGAATTTTAGAAATTTTCAAGATAGACAAAATTTCTCACATTTTCAAGATACACAAAATTTCTCACATTTTCAAACTTTTCCAACGATCGAAAACCAATATTTCATGCAAGACCCTCCTCATGCATTTTCTTCATGAGTTAAATAAATAAAGTTAAATAAATATATTTATTTAAAAAGTATAAAAATAATAAATTAGTAGGAATATTTCAATAATGTTGAACATTATAATTTGTAAATATATCTACAACTATTAATTTACCTAGAGTATGTGTTACATGTGCTCCAAATAGTAAGAGTGAGCTTCACCTGTCACAATTCAACCCACTAACACACGCGCTGAGTTGGTTAACGAGATTTCTTTTATATAAATACCCATAAGATCGTTTTTTTCGAGTTTTTGTCAAAATAATTGAACAAGCCTGTTTCAGCTCGCTTGGTAGAGTTAGTTGCTCTTAACCCAGGGTCGCTGGTTCGAGCCACATGGTGGGCGCCTAGTAGCTCAAAGTAATCGCCATGTTTATCCTCAACACACATATTAAGAAAAACTAATGATA
>CM028381.1:633649-676090 GCA_013146195.2 Codonopsis lanceolata
GCTAGCTCAAATTCCTGCGGACCTGGCCTGAGCTATGAGAGTGATGCTACCCGCCCCCGACTTTGCTCGCCGCCCCATCAACGTAAATCCCAACAAAGTAGGCCTGGTTAGGCACTGTTTTTGCTCTGACCGTTTGTTCGCCGGTTCTCATTCTCTTCTTGTCGGGAAGCTTGTTTCGACCGTAAAGTCAACTAATGCCCAGGCCTGATCGCTCTCCGGCAAGTAGTCGATGTGGAATTTGTGAGTTCTATCGCCATTGAGTAATCCGCCCGACGAGTCGCTTCTATGGGATCTGGCGCTAGTTGGTGCATCCTGTATACTATGATTACATGTGTAAAAGTAAGCCCTTAATTCCAGGGCGGCTATGACAAGCGAGTAAGCTAATTTTTACGCATTAAAATAACGACCCTCAGCGGGGCGAGGGCTTTGGATACATAGTACAGGAGTTTTTGAATGTCGATTCTTCTCTAATTAACACTGCTGCCACGGCACAGTACGTGGCGCTAGGTATATATAGTGGGCTCTCAGGGCACGGGGCTGGCTGAGGGGTGGTTTGCCCAAGTATTCCACTGGCTGCTCGAGGGCTCTGCGCGTCGGCATTCATTCGAATCCTTTGTTGCTTGCAATTTTTGAAGAGCAGGAGGCATTTCTCCGGTGGCCAGGAGATGAGCGGCCAAGGGCAATTATTCTTCCGTTCGATCGTTGTATGTGCTTAATGCGGTAGAGGTGCTCCATGTCGGCCGGGGCACTGGATCTTTTCGGGTTTGCTTCTATACGCTGGTTGACCATAAACCGAGGAATTTTCTGCTCGAACCCCGAAAGCGCATTTGCGCCGGATTAAGCTTCATGTTGTGTTTCGGAGATTGGCAAATGTTTACGCCAAGTCGAGGTGTGGTCGCGATCTTTTGTTTTTAATGACCATGTCATCGATATGCGCTTCCATGTTCGCTTCCAGCTGCGAGCGAGAAGACTTTGTTGACCATACGATAGGTTGCCCTGCGTTCTTCGGCCAGAATGGCATCATTTTAGTAGCGATATAGGCCCATTGCCGGAATTTTAGCTTTGTCTTGCTCATTCATCACGACTTGATGATACCAGAGTATCGTCGTCCGAAGGCGAGCATCTCGAAACCGAGCAATGGAATCACGAGCATGTCAATCAGTGGTAGCGGATACGATCTTTCGGGCGAGCCTTATTGAGGTTGGTGAAATCGGCGCACATTCGCCATTTGTCGTTTGCTTTTCGACCATTACCACATTTGCTAGCGGTCGAATGCTGTATTTCCTCGATGATGTGCGCCTTGAGAGCTTTTCTACTACGCGGGATGGCATCACTTTTCAGGGAGTATTGCGCGGACGTATTGCCGGAGTCGGAATGTGGGGTCAACATTCAAGTCATGGCGCGCAGCGTCATCGGCGATCCACTTGCATGTCTTCGGCAGTCGAGGGCAAATACATCGGAGGTTCTTCAATAAGTCAATCGGCCTTTCAGAGCCTCACGGAGGCATGGCCTTCCGATTTTGATTTTACGCTCGGGGTAGGAGGGATTGATGATAATTTCTTCCGGCTTCGCCCTCAGGTTTGATATCAGGTTCATCCCGCACTTGCAGGGTATCCATCTCAATATCCTGTGTCTTTGGGCGCTTTGCCTTACGCCTGGAATGAGCTGGGGATGAGGCTTGTATGGGCTGGTCTGTGTCCATGGGATCATCTGCTTCCGGCTTACGCTTTCGATCTATGCGTTTATGGAGGTGGTAACAGTTGTAGTGTCGGGTACCTCTTTTTTCGCGGTTGCCTGATCGGGAAGGTCCACAATCAGCTTCTGCTTTTTCTTTTGGGAGTCTCTGACATACTCCCACATTGCCCGAGGCTTGCTATTCAATATACCTACTCCATCTTCTGTGTAAAATTTTGCTTTTTGGTGAGGTATCGAGGTGACCATTTGAAATTTGGCCATGGCCGGCGCGCCCAAGATGCAATTGTACGCTGATTTGAGGTCAATCACTAGGAAAGTGATCATTTTCGGTTTGTGCCCGAGTGCAGTCTCCCATGAACACTTTCGATGGTCCCTTTTACGCCCACTTGGTGATTAGTGAACCCTTCTAGTTTTCCAAGGTAGGGTTGTAGCCGGGCCTCTGCTAACTCTAACTCTTTGAAACAGGAATAGTACATGATATCTCTGCCCGCACCTGTGTCGAGCAGAACCCGGTGGACTTGCCATTCGTTTACCAGACATGAGATGACTAGTGGTTGCTCGGAGGCTAGAGGGGTACTCGCTAACTCGCTGCGGGTAAAAAAGATGTTGGGTTCCCCTGCACGGAGAATTCATCGCTCTGGAGAGTGAATATATATGCTTCCCAAGTTGCGTGTTGGATGGAAGCTCTTCCTGAATCATGTTGACCACTCCTCGAATTTGAGGGGCCTGGCCACCTCTTCCTCGTGGAGGTCTGTCTTGTCTTTCATTGTCCGCATTGTTCCCGTCGCCCTGGTGTTTCTTAAAGCGGTTTAATTTGCCCGCATTTATGAGCTTTTGTATCTCGCGTTTCAGTACTACGCATTCTTCTATAGTGTGCCCGGTGCCATGATGGTAGTCGCAGTACTTATTGGGATCCCTGGTATGGGCGAGCTCGGGATCAAGTGGATATGGGACGGGCAGAGCGTCCCCGATCTGGAGCATGATGTCCTCCCGCGTTGTGTTTAACGGGGTAAACTGAGCTTCTCTGAATAACTTTTGGCCGGGAGTAGACGACCTCCTGCTCTCTGCGTGGCGATTGCCGCCTCCGGTCCAGTCGGTGGCGTGGCCGTCTACAGGCCTTGTCCTTGTTCTTATTTTTGTGCCGCTTTCGAGCAGGTCTCGGTCGAGCAAAACAGATGGAACTTGCTAGCAGCTCAGCCTTGGAGGCTCCCGGGTTCATGGCCAACATTGTCTTCAGAGGCCCTGCTCTCATGTTGTTTAGATAGCAGAAAGTAATCTCGGGATCACTGGTTGCGGTCACCTGATCGAGTGTCTCTTCAAACCTTTTCAAGTAACTTCCATAAGACTCATGCTCGCCTTGCTTGACTTTAGCGAGATCGAATCGATTCTTAGGTGTTGGTCCAGCAGTGCCAAATTCTTCAAGGAATTTTTCCCTCAACATTTCCCAACTGCCTATAGATCCACGGGGAACCCTACCAAGCCATGCCTGTGCTTTCCCTTGTAGAGCTCCCTCAAATGCTCGCATTTTTAGAGCTTCAATATCTGTCACCATTCGAATTTGTGCCTCGAATGATCTGAGCCAGTCACTTGCCCGTGTCTTCCCAAAATACTTCTCAAATTGTGGGAACGTGATGCGCAGTGGCGCTGCTGATTTCGATTCGGCTGTGAAAGGGCTTCCCTCCAGCGGCTTGATTACACCATAGCCGGGCTTGGCCACAGCTAGGTTAGCCATCTGTTTTGCCATGTCACGCTTCATTGCTTCCATGCGTTCAGATAAGCGCTTCTCGGCATCTAAGTTGATACCCGATGAACGGGCATGATCTGATCTATGTTCGCGTGAGGCCGGCGGGCAGAAGGTAGGCGCGTAAGAAGCTTCCATCTCCTTGTCTATCCGCTGTCTACGCTTAGCGTGATATGCTTCTTTCTCAGCATGTTCGCGAGCTCTGCGGTGACTATGATTTTCACTGCGGGCATAGTAATTTTGCCCGCGGCTTCGTTTGTATGAGAAATTTGGGCGGCTATATCTGCTTTCCGCCTGGTCCTCTACTCGTTTTACCTCTTCAACCTTTTCTGACGGTACACGGATAACCGATTGAAGGCGTTTGCTTGGTGCGGGCAGACGTTGTGAGGCATGGCCATCATCAACGGCTGCAGGGACACTCAGAGTTGGTAATTCTAAGTCGGCCACTGGGACCGGGGCATGGCCCAAAGCCAATAGTTGTTGATTGAGCTTGTACATTCTGCTATAGTAATCTGCTTGGACTTGGAGAGCAGCAGCTTGTTCGCGGTGGGCTTGGCCGTGGATTTGCATGATCGGCATGGCCATTCTCCTTTAGCGATTCATTGCGCCCGAGATCCCTGCTCCCGGGCACTAAGTTGCTCATTGATGATCTCCCTTGCATCACGTTGGCTGGCATGATTCTGGCTAGCATGCTGGGACGGCTGCTCTTCCACGTATGGCACGTCCTTTCCATGCGCTGCTTGCCATGCGACAATCTTTGCTAGTCCGAACCCCTTGGGTGCTTTTGGGAGATCACCCGGCTTCCAGGTATTACTTTCGCTACAGTGTTTGCTATTCTTACCAGCCATTGCAGTTGGTGGTTATTGAGAGATTTGCACCGTGAGTCTTGAAAAAGTGGGATGTTGATTTCCCGGCAACGGAACCAAACTGATGTGGCAAAATCCTCAGCTTGGGCCGTCTGTTCTTTGGGTAGGATATCCGGGCTTGTAGGCGCTTCCTTCGAACCGGCCGAGAGCACGAAAACCCCGAGTAGAAGTGCAAGGCGGGCCTCGCGAAACCTCCTGCGTGAGAGTAAGTACCGTGTATGAGAACAGAATACCAGAACTCAAGGAAGAGGCAGAGTGTATGAGAGCATGTACCTTTGAGGTGTATGATGGAGGAGTATTTATTGGCCCTTGTGTGGTTGAATCCGGATAGGATTTGGTTTATGCAGTCACCTTATTCAACAAGGAGTGAAACTCTAGCTTTCCTGGTGATATACGAATGGCCGCGTGATATCAGGAATGGACAAGGCCAGTGTCCTTCCTAAATACGATAACTTATGGCCGTGTCTTGGCGGGCAACCCACTTGATGTCGTTTGCTTGATTAAGGATAGAGCGGGCAGGGCCCTGCTCGCCTGGATGATGTATATGAATTGACCTTAGTTCCCGGGTAAAGCCCCTGGTCGGACAGGCCGGGCCTATGTCCGACTGTGCCGAAGTCGGAACGTCATGCTCGCTGCATGGATTTGCTCTTCACATGCTCGCTGGGCCTGTGGGCCTTTCAAGGCTTATGCTCGTGACCGGCACGTGATGGTGGTTCGTGCTCTGCTCGTGACCAGATTTTGGGCTAGGCATATCAAGTTTAATTTAAAAAATCAAAATAGGACAATAATTTAGGATCATAAGAAGTATTTATTTAGTTTTTTTTTAATTACTTGTATACTAATGGAGTTTATCCAAAATACTTCATCTGTACCGGATAAAGAGTCCATTATTCTATTTTTGATATTTCACTTAAAAGTTAACTTTCAAAAATAAGATATAAAGTGTTATTTTATTATTAATGATTTACTAAAAGTGTCTTTTTTTAATTAAAGTTTGACTTTCAAACGAATACTATTTACCCGAAACGAACATAGTATATATTGAACTTAATGAAATATTATATAATGATATAAAAGTAGGAGAGCATTTTTCACTACTTGTCTCGATATGTATTAGTCATTTCTTCCAAAATTATTATTACGCTTTATTTTTTCGTCAGTTTCAAAATAATTGACTTATTTGAAATTTTTTTAGGATAACACTTTTATTACTTTACCTTTATTTTTCATCATATTTTAAGATTCCGTTTATTTTACGAAAAATATTTTCCTCATTTTATGGTGTTTGATAACCTCAAGAAACGGTAGTCAAAGTGTAAGCTATTCCGAATTAGCAGAAAATGAAGCTTTCTTTTCTAGAAAATGACTCACAGATTCATTTTTCGTAAGTCGTTTTCTAAATGTTCGAGCACTCTTCCGCCCCCTTCAACAATTACACATATTTATATATGCATAATATTTCACCCAACAAATAAATTGTTTAGAAATTTAAATGAAGTTTGTGCACACTATTTCTAAATTATAATATTAATAAAAACTCACTACATCCTAAAATCAGTGTAAACTATATTATTTAGAGACGTCTCAACCATTGTCCATTAAAAAAAACGTTTTTTTTTCCATATCAATTATTAATTTTTTTTATTTGTATTTGTGAGATTGAAAAAAGATTGATCTTATTGATTTGACATCACTAAAGATACATTGAGGATTACTTAAAGTAAAATTACTTATTGATTTGACATCACTAATGATACATTGTTTTACTTAAAATTACTTTTTTGTATTTATTTATATATGGTTTTCCGTAACATTTTCTGTATGTTTGTCAAACACCCGAATATATTTTCCAGCATATTTTCAAAAGATTTACCAAATATCTAAAAACGATTTTTTTTTAATTTTTCAAAAATTATTTTATAAAAATCATTTTCCGTGAAACAAATATAACCTAATTATGAGCTACATAGACATGAACTTTAAAAAAAAATTATTCATCAAACCAATGTTAAAAAACAATTTAATTTTTTTTCTCAAATAACATGTCCAATCAAATATAACAATAATTTTGAGACAAGTTAAATATATTAATACGGATTGCATGAGTGAAAATTAGGGGTTCAAGCCTTTTGAGCAAGAGTTCTCCGTTTAGGGATCTTTTATACGCAGAAATTTTCTTCGGGAGAGGCCTCCCCTTCTAGCTTTGAACAGTTACAAACAAAACAAACTATCAATGAATTATAATGTTAAGAGTAGGTCTCCTATGATACCATCTTACGGATCCTAATTTATAATACATAGTTTCATTCTCTCACAGCTTAATCTTCAACACATCGGGCGAAGGCCAGTGGGATCCAGCTTGTAGAAAATACTAGTAAAACGGTTTTTCCTAAGTTTTTGTTAAATGTTATACAATCAGTGATAATTGGTGATATTTTATACTCCTTCCGTCTCAAAATTATCGTCGAGATTGACTTGGCGCACGGTTTAAGAAAACATATTTGTTTGGATTATTAATATTAATTTGTTAAGTAGCTTACTTTAAAACTTATGTTTATTTGACATATAATTAAAGTATGATGAAAAAGTAATGATAAAATTACAAAAGTATTGTTCCAAAAAAATATTCAAACCAATTATTTTTTTGAAACAGAGGAAAAAGAAAAGTAAAACAATAATTTTAGTTCGTATGAAGTTTTTAATTGTGGAAAGTGAAAAATATTCCTTACGAAAATTACATACGTCATCAAAAAAATATTAGTCTACTGTTAACTTAAAGACAGTACTAGTTCGGTAGTTCCGATGTAATTATATATATATATATATATATATATATATATATATATATATATATATATATATATATATATATATATATAATGATAGATGCATATATTACTTCTAAATAAGACAACTTCTCGCCTAAATTATTTTACTAAAACTAGATTAACATTTACTCAGTCAAATATATAATATCTAGATTACATTTAATATATTATTTATAAAAAAACATTTATATATTTGTATACAATTGATTAGTCACAAACTAATTCAAGATTTCATTAATTGAATTCTCAGACCATCCAAACTTTTTAAAACTGTTTGAATTTTGTTTCTTTTCCTTCCAACCTCCCATATAAATATTTTATGTGAACTTTTAAATATTTACTCTACAAGTTTGAATACAAACTAGTTTTACGCTTGTATTTTTTGATATTAAATTTTATTCAAGCAAAATAAAATTAAAAGATTGAATTCCAACTACCTAAATAGAAATGCATCATTGTCTCAGTAATATAATTAACTCTGAATACATTATACACAACATTTGTTGTGTTATTTTACTGATTTTCCCTCTTTATCTCGTATCAAAATCTTTAGACAAGAACGATTTGTTAACATAAAAATCGTGATCTGATCTGAACCATACTTCAGGAAGTGTCACACGTGCAACAATGATTGATCTTAACTTTTGTTAATCGTCATTGTATATCATACTACCAATGATTGACCGTAACTTTTGTTTGACATACATTCTCGGGTTGAAATTATAAATTTATAAGTAATGGTTTTTTTTTCCAGTTTCTAATATTTTAATCAACACACTTTTGTAGTGACTATCTTTCTTTTACATAAAAATAAAAATATAAGATTTTTATAATACATGTTGACTGAAGCCGGTTGTTTAAATTCATCATCTTTTATCTTATATAAGACGACATATTTTTAACATATAACATATTATTAAAATTTCGTTCTCGATTTATTAACATGTAAAATGAACAATAAAATTCAGATCTTGATGGTGTTGAAATATTTTGTTATATTAAATTCGGGTCTGATGGAAATAGAAATATATCTGTCTATTTATGCTTCATTATATTTTTATAGATTTGTCAATGCACTGGTTTGACTTTTTGTAAATTTTATTTTAGTTTCAAATATGTCAATAAGTTGTCTTTACAATTGTGATTAAGATTTAGGTCTGTTAAGTAGTATTTCGATATCAATTATATATTTATGATCAATTATCATTATTTTTCATTTCGTTTTTACTAATGGAGACAATGACATTTTTGAGATAAAGATTTTGTCTCTAAAATTGCTTGCATTCAAAATTTTAGTCCAAGCTTTTTACTGGTTAGTTGGTAAAAAAAAATATAATAAAATATTAGTGGATTTTTTTAAATACAAAAATGATTAGATTTTGGGAATCGAGCATAAAAATCCGAACAAATAACAATATTTTTGTTCACATTTGTTAAAACTTGTTTCGTTAGTTAATGTTCAATGTTTTTTTGTTTATCTACATGCTCGGGTTTTCTTTCTTTTGAAATTATAAATAATGGTTTGGGATAATCTCACTTTTGGTACCCCAAGTATAACCTAATTTCACATTTGGTACTCCTGTTACCAAAATCAGCCGGTTGCTAACTTGGGATAGCAGGTTAGCCGTTAGATTTCGACAGTCAAGTAACGGAAAGTACCAAAAGTGATGAAAATCACGAACGTCTGTAATAAACTTTGATGAACAAGGTAACAGCGGTACCAAATGTAAAATTAGGTCTTACTTAACATATCAAAAATGAAATGATCCTACGAAAACGTTAACCTCACGTGACCATCTTCATTTTTTTTATGACTAATATCATTTAGTGTTTCAATTGACTATCATATCTTTCGTTACCTAATACCCTTTTGGTAGTCACTATCTACAAGATCCAGCAATCATTCTTGTCTTCGTATCTAAACATCTCTTTCATATGTGATTATCTACTTCGATTATCGAGATTTTTAAATAGAAGTTATGATTAAAGAAATATTCTAAATAAAGTAGACACGTTGTTTTAATTTGAGAAGTAAGTGGGAAAGAGTATGGGGTTTGATTCGTCTGAAAAGGAAAGGTTTAGGTAGTGAGGTGTGAAATGAATCATAATTTAAGACGTTTCTTTCTTCCTAAAATCCGTCCCATTGCGATTGGTATTGTGCCCAGTCAGCAGTTGTGTCAGGAGATTCCCACTTGAAAAGAAGATTGATTGGTTCCCCCCCCCCCATCTCTCTCTCTCTCTATCTAAACTTAAAATACTCCCTCTGTCCCTAAATTATCGTCCTCCTTTCATTTTTCGTCCGTCCCAAAATAATTGTCACTTTGAAACTTACCTTTTTAGAACATCACTTTTATCACTTTACCCTTACTTTTTCACTCTATTTTAATTATGAGCCACATATACATGGGCATTAAAGGAAACTACACATTAAACCAATATAAATAATCAAGTCAATTATTTTTTCTTAAACTGTGCACCGGGTCAAGCATGACGATTATTTAAGGACGGAGGAAGTAGTAAAATACCATATAGAGCGTCTCCAATAAGATATTTTTAGGCAATTTAAAAGGTAAATACTTATGTAAAATCGTTTTATATATATTTTTTATAATATAGATCTTTTTTATCCAATTCAGTATTAATGGATTGAGCTATAAGATAATAAAACTCTGTAAGACGGTCTTACAAGAAATCTAGTCAAATTCTTATATGGGAAAGAATTTCAAATCATGGAGACAATTCTTACCAAATTTTTTTGAGGTACGAGATTACGAGATTTTGGTATAATTACTAACAATAGTGCTTATTTCATTAGATCAAATCTATTTGGAGAGTGAGATGCACGGCGGTCTCCCAATGGGCGCATGTATCACACCGACGGGTGAGGCGCGTGAAGGGATTGGAAACGGGCGGCCCCACCTGTTCCTTACTCTTGAATTGCTTTGATTGTTTTTTTTTAATGACTATTGTAACTGTTTTCAAAAAGAGAAAAAATTGAATTTTTCCACCTTTACTTCTTAATTTTTTTTCTTCTCTTTTTTGTTTTTCAATTTGACCGTTTTAACTTTTAAAAAAATTAATCATCCAATCTTCTATTTATAAATAACCCCCCGTTATCCGATTTTTCTTCATTTTATCTTCTAAAAATTCACTCTTCATTCCCTCTTCTAAAAATTCACTCTTCATTCTCTCTCCTAAAAATTCACTCTCCATTCTCTTTATAATTTTAATTTTTTTTATTCCAAATAGATGAAAATTCTGGTAATGATCAAAATTCCCAAAATCCTTCAATTCCGAAAAAATTCAAATATTCTCAGTTTTTCGGCTACTTCCCAATTCCCACTAAATTTTCCTAACTATCCAAAATTTTCTCAACTATCCAAATATACTCATCTATCCAAATTATTCTTAGTTTCCGAATTTTAGAAATTTTCAAGATAGACAAAATTTCTCACATTTTCAAGATACACAAAATTTCTCACATTTTCAAACTTTTCCAACGATCGAAAACCAATATTTCATGCAAGACCCTCCTCATGCATTTTCTTCATGAGTTATATAAATAAAGTTAAATAAATTTATTTATTTAAAAAGTATAAAAATAATAAATTAGTAGGAATATTTCAATAATGTTGAACATTATAATTTGTAAATATATCTACAACTATTAATTTACCTAGAGTATGTGTTACAGGTCTTAAATAGTAAGAGGGAGCTTCACTCTGTCACAATTCAACCCACTAACACACGTTGAGTTAGGTTAACGAGATTTCTTTTATATAAAATACCCATAAGACTGTCTTTTTCGAGTTTTTGTCAAAATAATTGAACAAGCCTGTCTAGCTCAGTTGGTAGAGCGCAAGGCTCTTAACCTTGTGGCCGTGGGTTCGAGCCACATGGTGGGCGTCTAGCTCAAAGTAATCGTCATGTTTATCTGAACACACATATTAAGAAAAACTAATGATATATTATAAAATAATAAAAGTATTTTTCCAAAAAAGAAATTTTATAAACATGACAATTTTTTAAGAACTATTGGGAAGAAAAATATTCTTAAAGAATAATATTCTTAAAATGTGTAGATGACTGTGAGACTCAACTAATAATTGGTATTAAGAATAAAATTGATGGAGATGCTCTAAAATACTCTTTTCTCAGCCTTATAACAATTAATCTCGTGTCATTGCATAATTCAAGTGAATAAACTATATTACGAAATAACATTATTTGAGTTCCAACCTTCAAATTTAGCTCACAGTTTGAGATTTCAGAATATGTAATTCGATTAAAATATTCACGATTATGTATCGTTCAAATTTAACTCACAGTTTGAGATTTTTAAATATGTATTGCCCATTGATGTGATGTAATTAAAAAAATTACATCTTAATTTTTATATGACTATTTAATTGAAACCACAAAAAAAACATGTATCTCTTTCAACAATATAACTTATATATTACATTTCAATTTTCAATTACATAAATAATTAACAAAAAAGATGAGAAAATGTTACTCTAATTTGAACATGACATAAAATTCTCGATATTCTTACTTATTTGTAATGGACCATCATAAAATGTATTTTTTTTTAGTTTATTGAGTTTTGTCTTTTTTTCCAATTATGTGGTGTGCATTCATCTGATATTTACAAAATCTCAAACATACATCAATTCATTTACATACTGTCTGCTTCATACATTAAATAAATTCCATACTGACACCGTGTCATAAACACGAACACAAAATCTAGTGATAATTTAAACTAAAACAAACCCAAACTAAAAAACAAACAAAGTCAGGCCCATGAGTATTTTTTATTTGTTTTTTTAAAATATTATAGAACTGTATTTCAAGATCTATTAAAAACAATCATAAGTATTTTTATTTACCTATTTTTTATTTATAATAATACTAAGCTATTCAATATTTTTGAATAAATACAATTTTTACGAATTATTTTTATATATTGATTTTGTTTGTAATTAGTTATATGCACATGGACTCTGTCTGGCTTATAAATAACTTGCCTATAAATTTGATTTCTACTTTATTTTTGTGTAATATTTAATAGTTATATGACTTTGGTATCTAATTAGTTATATGTCATTTATATGTCATTTCCGAATTTAATTCTCCAAATAAAAAAAGTAAACTCAATTGGAATAGTTTCTATCAACATTATTAAATGACATTTTTCAAATTCAATTTCAAAGGTAAATATTTAAGTAAATCTGTCTTACATATGTTTTTTTGTAATTCGGATTCTCCTTACTCAATCCACTGTATATTGATGAATTGAGTTGTAAGATACTAAAAACATGTAAGGCGGTTTTCCAGGAGACCTACTTAAATTCTTATATAGGTAAGAATTTCAAATCACTGGAGGCAAAATTCTTACCAATTTTTTTGAGATATGATATTACGAGATTTTGGTATAATTACTAACGTTAGTGCTTATATCATAGATCAAATCTATTTAGAGAGTGTGATGCACCGCGTTCTCCCAATGGGTGTATGCATCACACCGATGACGCATCGGGTGAGGGGCGTGAATGGATTGGAAACGGGCGGTCCCACCTTTTCCCCACTCTTGAGAATTGTTTGATTGTTTTTTTTTAAAAATAAATTACTACTGTAACTATTTTCAAAGAAAGAAAAAATTGAATTTTTCCACCTTTACTTCTTAATTTTTTTTCTATCTTTTTTTTTTCAATTTGACCGTTTTAACTTTTTTAAAAAATTAATCATCCAATATTCTATTTATAAATAACTCCTCAGTCTCCGATATTTCTTCATTTTATCTTCTAAAAATTCACTCTTCATTCCCTCTTCTAAAAATCCACTCTTCATTCTCTCTCCTAAAAATTCACTCTTCATTCTTTTTATAATTCTAATTTTTTTTTAATCCCAAATAGATGAAAATTCTAGTAATGATGAAAATTCTCAAAATCCTTCACTTCTGAAAAATTTCAAATATTCTCAGTTTTTCGGCTACTTCCCAATTCCCATCAAATTTTCCTAACTATCCAAAATTTTCTCAACTATCCAAATATACTCATCTATCCAAATTATTCTCAGTTTCCGAATTTTAGAAATTTTCAAGGTACACAAAATTTCTCACATTTTCAAGCTTTTCCAACGATCGAAAACCAATATTTCATGCAAGACCCACCTCATGCATTTTCTTCATGAGTTAAATAAATATTTGAATATGAAATATAATAATTAAAATTAAATAAATTTATTTATTTGAAAATTATAAAAATAACAAAATAGAAGGAATATTTCAATAATGTTGAACATTATAATTTGTAAATATATCTACGACTATTAAACAGAGCTCAGTTTTTATTTGGAAAAATATAAGTTGAGTTCGGACATAATTTACCTAGAGTATGTCTTACATATCTCAAATAGTAAGAGGGAGCTTCACTCTGTCACAATTCAACCCACTAGCGCACGGTGAGTTGGGTTAATGAGATTTCTCTTACATATAATACTTATAAGACAGTCTTTTTCATGTCTTTGTCAAAACAATTGAACAAGCCCGTCTAGCTCAGTTGGTAGAGCGCAAGGCTCTTAACCTTGTGGTCGTGGGTTCGAGCCCCACGGTGAGCATCTTCTTTGTTGTTGTGGGGTAGTGGGTACATATACATTTTTCAATTAAATATATATTTAAGCAAAACAAAAATAAAATTAAATTAAACGAATAAATTAAGGAGCAGTAATATTAAAGGCAACTATTTAAATAATGATTTAAATTTACATCGATAATCGGTATTATTATAAATTCTGAAAAATTTCCTTATATACAACATTTATTGTTTTATTTGTTGGTTTTCCATTTTCATCACATATCAATATTTTCAGACCAGAACGGTTTGTTACCCTAGAAACGGCAACATACAGTTGACCATGGCTGAAAACTGACTTCTTTAGGAAGAGTCCTACATGAGACATAGATTGACCTTGACTTTTGTTAATTGTCATTGTATACGATACTACCAATTAAATACGAATCATATCAATTACATTCAATGAATTTCACACACTGGTTAAGAAAGTTGGAATTTTTTTTTAAATTTCTCTTAACATCCGTCTATAAATGATCATATATAGATTAAAAAAAGTTTTTAATTGTTCTTAACATCCGTCTATGAAGATGATGATTTTGGCAATTAAAAGGAAAAATAACAGGTGTTTCACACCAAAGCAGAATACGTGTTTTCTTTTAGAACAACACAATATCACTATTATTAATTGCTTGTTCTCTTGCTGTCATATATTTCCATATTTTTGTCCAAGTTAATATAAACATCAGATGATTATGGTTTTTTAAATTGTTCACGTGTGGTTTCAGTTAGTATTGGAGGCCCATTTATATGTAGAGGGCAACCTATTACTATTCGTGAGCCCAATTGTGATGCTCGACCCATCTTGTGTGCGGCAGCAACCTCTCACACAAAACTGGAAGCAGCCACGTTTCTACCTTTTGTGCCGTTGTACCCTATCTAGCCGTCATGTAAATAGCCACCTTCGGTCTCTACTCAACCATTTATCTCATCCTCGCTCTCCTGTCCAAAATATCTAGGTTAGATATCCCCTCCGTAAACCATTCTTTGTGAGTCTTGAGATCTAAGAGAGGGTTCTTTGTGAGTCTTGAGATCTAAGAGACGGTTTTGGGTGGGTTTCTGTGGGGTTTCAGTTGTCGGACATGGCTGGGGTTTATTTGCCGACATATTATTGGTTTTGGGTGGGTTTCTTTGATCTTTCTGCTTCTCAACATGCGACCTGCGTACTGCTTTTGGCTTCTGCTTCGTGGATTTGCCAGACGACATGTAATTTTTGTCTTCCCAGTTCTCGTCGTTTGGTCACTGATGCTGAATGTTGATAGATCTATGTAAATCAGATCTATATCTTTTTTGGTTCCAGAATCACGCCGTCTGTCGCCAGCGCCCTTCGACCTTCAAGGCTTCAGTTATCTTTTTGTTTCTCTCCCTGCGACCTGCGTACTGCTTTTGGGTTCTGCTTCGTGAATTCGCCAGACGCCAGGTAATCTAAATCTTCCCCGTTCTCGTCGTTTTGTCACTGACGCTTAATGTTGATAGATCTGTGTAAGTAGGTATAGATCCATCAGATCTATATCTTTTTTGGTTGTGTTAGTAGATATTAGATCTATGTAACATATCATTTGCTCTGGGAAAGTTATCCGAGTAGTGATAGAGATAAATAAAGTATCTTTGTGAACATCAGCAACTTGTTTTGACCATAATTTGTAAGTTTGCTTAAATGTTATGTGAAAGCGTAGTCATAATACTCTTGGCATCCATTTGGTGTGATGCGTCTGTGATGGAAACTTTTGTTTTTCCTGTAGCATTTTAACCGACCCTTAATTAACATATTTGGAGATGAACTTGATAACTAATAGAATCTATCCAAGCACATAAGTCATGGCTAAAGGTCTCATCATAATATTCTTGTGAAAAAGCTTTCCATCTTTAACTGAACCCTCAGCCACTCTAATAACCTCAACGTGGATCGAATCCCCATGAGCCAAAAGTATTAGCTTTTGGGTTTCTGATCTAGGGATCCTAGAAGCCACAACATGAATTAGGGTGTTGAGATGAATTAATATCTTAGAACTTCTTGTTTTCCCCACTCCTGGTGTATATTAAGTCCAGGTAATCTTATTATGATCCAATAGTAACTAACTTAAGGGTTCCTGATCTAATCCATATTGTATATATGTGATTGGTTGGTCATTACATACATGACTTAATATGTGATGTCATCAATTAACCAAACACATGTTTGTAGTTAGATATACTGAAGCAAATTACTGTTTGTACCAAGTCTAATCTTCTTTGACAAAACTCTTTTGAACAAAAGTCTCCATAAATTCAAGGGTTTCACTGAAAACTTCATGGCCAGGAAAACTTATTTCTATTGCCCTGTTAATTTTACTTTTATTGAAAGGAAGAGGGAGGGGGGTCCAATCATGGGGAAACTATAGTATGATTTAATTTATCTTTTAGGTACCAGTATTCCATTTGATCACTTGGTAGTTCCTTTTTGAGCTTATACAGACTACAGATTTTTCTATAGCTCTTTCTGTTTCTCTAACACGTGTGAATTTTATGGTAGGGGTGGTGGTTTTATATCATTGGAGAACTTGTACTTTGCTAGGAATTTCCCGGTAGGCCTCTCTCTCTCTCTCTCTCTTCATTCAGACATGGGATCAACTATAGTTAATCCAATTGTACAAAAAATCTGCTGTTAATCCTTTCTTTCATAGAGAAGTGTGCATTGTTATGTCTACGATATTATTAGCAAAAATTGTTTCATGATCAAGCAATTTGACTCTTACGGCAGATGGTTAGACACGTTATCGCTTTGTAGTTTCATGTACCAAACGTTAATTAACATGGTGATTGGACAAGGATGAAATGCTTTTAAATCTTACAGAATTTTCAACTCAATGCGGAAGAATCAGATGTTAAGTTATCAATTTATTTGTTTACACACTAAGCATATATATATGAACCCGCTCTATTAGCAAAATATCAAAGTTTGTCACCATGTTTGCTTTTTCCTGAAATTTTTGGCATACATTGGGCCCTCTTTATTCTAAATTTACTGTAATTTTCTGAGCCATGCATTTGTGTTCATTATAAGCATGTATTTTTGTACATGTCAGTTCATTTTTCATTGCGGGTTTTCCTCAAGGTGAGCTAAGTTATACTCATCTTTCCATCCCAAAAATAGCCCAATTTCTTACAAAGGATACTATTTTACTACAATTTAAAGAAGGTATGGGTAAGTAAAGATGTAATCTTAAAAAGTTTTTGTCAAGTGACTTTTTTTTTTTTATTGGGATGGAAGGAGTATATGCTTATAATTATGAGAGTTATACTTGTCAAAGCATGGATGAACTTCATGATTGAGATTAAAATTGGGCAAAGGATGAATTGTTTCCTCATTATCATTTGTGTTGTTGTGGTAGGATGCATTGAGGGCATTGTGGTATGCTGCGTTCCCAGGAGAGGAACTGCATGGGTTAATATCAGAACAATGGAAGGAAATGGGTTGGTAAGGGAAAGATCCTTCAACAGATTTTAGGTACCAGTATTCCCTTTGATCATTTGGTAGTTACTTCTTGAGCTTATACAGACTACAGATTTTTCTATAGCTCTTTTTGTTTCTCTAACACGTGTGAATTTTAGCTTTGGGTCTATGTAAGAAAAGCTAAATAATTTGTTTCGCGTGCCAAAACTTTATATTTAAACATAAGATAATTAACTGTTCTTCGGGAAATCATGTACATCCTACTGAATTCATATCATGGGACTTTCTTACGGACAAACCATCTTAACTTGTATGTATTTGTGAATTCAGCTAATGACAATTAACTTTCTTTCCTTGCCAGAAAACAATTTCCATTTTGTAATTCTTAGTAATTGTGTCCTCTTGGCATAATTTCCTTTTCATTCACATGACCCTCGTTACCTTCATTTTTTAATTTCTGAATCACAGTTTTTAAGTCATATGCATCTTGAATTCACTATCTTGTGGTTCAAATAAGCTTCTTCTCATATTAAGTTTATCCTTCAGTATTCAATTCGATTTCTTTGTTTGTGTGTGCGTGGGGGCGTTCTTTTTCAAATCCATGATTTCATGTGAAAGATTCTCCTTGTAACAGTCAAATCATGACAAGAAAGTTTAGAACCTGGTGTCAAGGCAGTGTGATGAGTAAGCCCCAGATTTCCACTTGTGTTGGTAACACAGAAGTACCCAACGACATGTAACTTGTAAGAATTAGCTAGAAAGTGGGAGCATAAACTTGTGAGAGTCACACTTGGTATGCTGGCCAAAGAAGTTTCTATAGTTTTGTAAAGTTGTCAGAAGATCACAAATTCTTGAAAATCTTATGAGAAGTGAATTGAAAACAACACTTCAGTACTGTTATGGTTAAAAGCTCTTCTCTAGTGCATCATTTCCATAACTTTTGTTTAGTTTTCAACTGATCGATATTTGGTTTTCGGTGTTGGGTTGCACAAAATGTGTCTAAAATATCGTATCTTCGAAATCTGAACAATTTTTCTATACTGGATCAAGAGTTCCATGGCTATGTGTGTATGTTTACTTGTTCAGTAATTTACTTGAGTGCAGATGAAGGTATATTCCAAGAGGTATATTTGTCAGATCAGATTCGAGAACTTAGGGAATCTATAGAATTGCCTCTAATGAATCCCGAGCTCTTCTTGAGGGTGGGCATCAAGCCTCCTAAGGTAAACTGCTATCAAATTTTAGATAAATCTGAAAAGTTGTGCATATTTTGCAACATATATGACTGGATGTATCTTTTCCAGTCGTCTTTTATGGTAGGGGTGGTGGTTTTATATCATTGGAGAACTTGTAGTTTTATTCTTTCATAGAGAAGTGTGCATTGTTATGTCTACGATATTATTAGCAAAAATTGTTTCCTGATCAAGCAATTTGACTCTTACGGCACAAACCTGCAGAGTTTACCGTCTGAAAAGCTGGATAATGTTGTCCAGATTATCAAGAAGAGGAACCCATCACTTTGGAATTATGATGATGAGATTGAAGTTGATATTGATACTTTTGACACTGAAACTCTGTGGGAACTTGATAGGTTTGTTACAAACTACAAGAAGAGTTTAAGCAAGAACAAAAGAAAAGCTGAACTTACTAATCCAGAAATCCCAATAATTCAGGAAGATGTCCTGGATAAGGTAAATGTGTTTGTCTTTTAATGATTTTTTCACCCCAAAGATCTACATTCCATTGAGAAAGGCTTTGATTTAATCATGAATCTTTCTTGCTATTTTTAGAACCCAGAATCAACTGTGGTAGAAGTAGAACCTCCAAAAGAAGCTGAAACATGTAAAAGTGTTTTTGAACATGACATTTGTGGCATTTTATTTAATAATTGGTTTCGTAAACACGACAATTATGGCATTTTATATGATGATAAAATTATGAGACCTTATACCTTGAGCAGACGAAAATAAGACTTCCTCTCTGTCTCCTGATCAAGTGGAAAAACAGGATGCTCCAGCTAGGTCAAGCAGCTCAGACAATCATTCTGGATCATCTTCAAGTGGTATTATCATGGATTTCTTTCGTGCCAGCCGCACCTTAAGAGTCCAATCTGACCTACCTTTATGAATGTCTTTTAGAAGGAATGCAATGATTGGCGGCATTTCTTATCTCAGCTTTTCAGAAAATTCTTTTTTCGTATTGACAAGTAGTATTTTGTGATTGTAGTTTCTATTTCTATAATATCCTAAAAAATTACTCATCAGTCTAAGATCCTATATATAAGTACATGTAAATGTGAAAAGTCTTTTACTATCTTTGGAAGAGACAGATATTGATAGATAAGTGTTCACATTCATTGTATACTATGTGTTCACATTCATTGTATAATTTTTAGATGAACATTAATCAATGCAGTAATAACTGTTCTAGTTCCCAGGTTCTGCCGGTTCTGTTGCAATTAATTTTAATAAGGTTCTGTTGCAATTAATTTTAATAAGGTAAAGGCCAAAAAAATGTTTCTATTTTGGTAACTGAATTAGGGCGGGAAATTTCCTCTTTTAGACTACATGGCTTTTATAAATATATAAATTTGATCAAAACAATCTCAATCGTTACAAAGAAAATAATCGTCATGTTTATCTGAACACATAGATTAAGAAAAACCAATGATATTATAAAATAATAAAAGTATTTTTCCAAAAAAAGAAATTTTATAAACATGACAATTTTCTTAGAACTATTGGGAAGAAAAATTCTTAAAGAATAATATTTTTAAAATGTGTAGGTGACAGTGAGACCCAACTAATAATTGTTATTAAGAATAAAATTGATGGAGATGCTCTAAAATACTTTTTCATATCTCTGCTAGCTAATCGCTTCTCGCTCAAGGACCTTGGTGATCTTCACTACTTTCTTGGGGTTGAAGTTGTTAAGCGCCCAAGTCGTCTCGCTCTCCCTTCGTGGGTACATAGGCGATCTCCTTGCTCACACATGTATGACCGATCGCCCGCTACGCCCATTGCTACCTCGCCTACCTTCACTCTTCACACTGCACCGCTTTCGCATCCGGCATTTTGAGCAATGGTAGGGAGTCTTCAATATCTATCTCTCACTCGGCTTGATATTGCCTTCGCTGTCAACAAACTCTCTCAGTTCATGCATAGGCCGACCATTGAGCACTGGAATACAGTCAAGAGAGTTCTTCGGTATCTCTGTGGCACTATTAATACGGGCATCCTCCTTCATCGCCAGTCTCCTCCTGCTCTCCATGCCTTTACCGGGATCGGATCGACAAAGAAAGATGACTACACATCCACCAATGCCTACATTGTCTATCTTGGAAGTAACATGATCTCTTGGAGCTCCAAGAAACAGTGCACTGTAGCTCGCTCCTCGACTGAAGCTGAATACCGGGCAGTGGCTGCCACTACGGCTGAGGTCAGGTGGATTATGTCTCTTCTTGGTGAACTCGATCTCACCTCCTCAACTCAACCAGTCATTTACTGTGACACTGTGGGCGCCATGAGTCTCTGCTCGAACCCGGTTTTTCATACTTGCATGAAGCATGTGGCCCTGTACTTTCATTTTATTCAACAACAAGTTCAGGATGGGCTTATGCGAATTTTCCATGTGTCCTCGACCGATTAATTGGCCGATGCCTTGACCAAGCCTCTTGCTCGCTAGCGGTTTCATCAATTACTCCACAAGATTGGTCTCTCCTCTCGGACGTCCATCTTGCGGGGGCATATTAGAGAATAATATTTTTTTAGTATTCTTATTTATTTGTAATTAGTAATTAGTGGTAATTACATTGTAGAGTTCTTTCCTTATTATGTTACCTTCCTTGTATAGGTTTCTTATACCCTACTCCAAGTGTAACCCTAATTGTAACTCTCCCTATAAATAGGTGATTCAATGAATGGAAAGGTTATGCCGTTATTCCTAAACTTTATTTCATTTAAGACCCTCCTCATGCATTTTCTTCCTGAGTTAAATAAATATTTGAATATGAAATATAATAATAAATTAAAGTTAAATAAATTTATTTATTTGAAAAGTATAAAAATAAGAAAGTAGTAGGAATATTTCAATAATGTTGAACGTTATAATTTGTAAATATATCTATAACTATTAAACAGAGCTCAATTTTTATTTGTGAAAATATAAGTTGAGTTCGGACATAATTTACCTAGAGTATGTCTTACAGATCTTAAAAAGTAAGAGGGAGCTTCACTTTGTCACAATTCAACCCACTAACATACGGTCAGTTGGTTTAATGAGATTTCTCTTACATAAAATACCCATAAAACTGTCTTTTTCAAGTTTTTGTCAAAACAATTGAACAAGCCCGTCTAGCTCAGTTGGTAGAGCGCAAGGCTCTTAACCTTGTGGTCGTGGGTTCGCCCCAGCCCCGGTCGGTGGGCGTCTTCTTTGTTGCTGTGGTGTAGTGGTTATCACGTTTGCTTTACACGCAAAAGGTCCCCAGTTCGATCCTGGGCAGCAACAAATTTACATTAATTTTATTAACGGACAGAAATCTACGAGATAGCTTTGATTGTTTTGGACATAAAAGAGAAATGACGGAGTTTGCCTATCCTCAAAGTATGTGGATATTAAAACTCTAATTTGATCAAAACAATTTCAATCGTTACAAAGAAAATAATCGTCATGTTTATCTGAACACATAGATTAGGAAAAACTAATGATATTATAAAATAACTAGTTTTTTTAACCGGTGCGTTAAACGCACGTCAATTAAATCATACATAAACAAACTAAAGAGGATAAAAAATCTTAAATGATAAAATAAGAAGAATCAGTTTATTAACAATTACACATAAGTATATCACTAATCATTATAGATTCTAAAAGAATTCTTTATACACAACATTTGTTATTTTATTAGTTGGTTTTTCATTTTCACCGCATATCAATATCTAATTTTTCAAAAAGAGACCTACGGCTACGTGCAATTATTAACTTTGACACTTGTTAATTGTTATTACATATGATACCAGCAACGGTAATTGTCTTCTTTGAACATGAAAGACATTCTTACATCGGATGAAGTTAATCACAATTTTAGGATAAAAATATTTTCTCCAACATTGCTTCCTTTCAACAATTTTGTTTCAATAATATGATTCTCAAGATTTATGATGATTAGTCTTGTTCCATGACACGACCCCGCAGCATGGTCAATGTTTCTCAATAGCATTACTGGAACACCAATTTTAAGTGTCAATTCATAACCCGACAACCCTGAACACTTTATAATATTCAAAACTCTGTAGAATGAATGTTTTCGAACAAATTTGATTTTTTTTCGCCATGCAAATAAAATCTGAACTCAAATAAGTTCTTCATTTTGAATGATTACTTTTATTAAATTATATTTGTATTTTATGAATAAATAAATTTCTGATAAAAAAATAAGCTAAAATAAAAAGATAACGAAATTATTTTAGTAACCTCAGTTGAAATTATTTTTAGTTTTATTGACTCCGTAACTATTATTTTTGTTCCATCAAATATTTTTATTTTACTAACGTATTTTTGTTTTACGTTTTTTTATAAGAATTTTTTTAAAACTTTTGTGTCGTAACTTATTTTATTTTACTAACCTTTGCATTAAATTATTTTTGTTTTGTTGATTCTGTAACTTATATTTTAATAGTGGCTTGTTCCATAAGTATACCATTAGTCCCTGAACTTTGACCGAAGCCATCATCAGTCCCCAAACTTCAAAAAGTTTCACCATCTTTGGTGGTTTGGATGATGACTACCACCACATCGTGGATGTGGTGGAAGGTCGGCGCACTCCCATCTCGTTTGATGATCTCCATGAAAAACTCATCAATCGAGAACTACTTCTGAAGCAATCACAGCCCGCGTCCTTCTCCCATCCTGGTGTTGTTGCTATCTCAAGGAACCACGGCTGCACTCCTCGCAAGCTCGGGTAGCTCCCGCTCAACCTCGGCAACCCTCCCAGCCAGCCTCGGCTCGCTCCCGCTAATACCGACCTTATCTTGGTAAGTGTCAGGGCTATCGCCAACAGTGCCATACGGTTGCTCGTTGCCCCAACTTTCAATTGGTCGACACTACATCTCTGCCCGTTGACTCCAACTCAACCAGCAACCACGCCAGGCACCCTCGGGCACATCTTGCGACCACAGTGGACACCGGGACTCCGACCTGGCTTCTTGACAGTGGAGCTTCTCACCATGTTACAAACGATCTTCGCAACCTCCATCTTCACTCCAACTATCCGGGAACGGATGACATGGTCATTGGTGATGGTACATGTCTATATATCTCCAAAACAGGTTCTTCTATCCTCCCCACCCTTGCACACACCTTTACTTCAAAAAATGTCCTGTTTGTTCCTAGCATGAAACGCAATCTCATATCCATATCTTAATTCTGGATATCAAATAACACGTCTATTGAAGTTCTTACCATCTTCTTTTCATGTGAAGGATCTACTGACAGGGAGAATACTGCTGACCGGACAGTCTAAGGATGGTGTGTGTGAATGATCGACCATAGCTCCTTTTCCTCGCCCCTCTGCTTGTGTCAGCTCCAAAGTCTCCCACCAAGATTGGCATCATCGCCTGGCCATGGCCATCATCGCCCCGTGCAAAGTCGATACTCTCTAGCCTAGGTTTTGCATTAGACATTGCTCGCAATCATATTCATTGTAATGATTGTCTTTCTAATAAAAGTCATAAACTTCCTTTTCGTCAAAATACAATTTTGTCTACTCTCTCTCTTCAAACTATTTATACTGATGCTTGGACCTCCCCCCTTCCCTTTATTGATGGGTTCAAATACTATGTGATCTTTGTTGACCACTATACCCATTACATTTGGATTTACCCGCTCAGACTCAAATCTGAGGTCGCCACCATCTTTCCCAAGTTTAAAGCCTTGGTGGAAAACTATTTTACAACAATCATTGTCACTCTTTACTCGGACAATAGAGGCGAGTACATAGGGCTTGCCCGGGATTCTGGCTTGGCCGCCTACCTGTCCACCCGTGGTATCTCTCACCTCACCTCGCCCCCTCACACCTTGGAACACAATGGGTTCTCGGAACGTCACCATCGCCACATTGTCGGCGGTCTCTCCTACTACTCTCGTGCATCTCTTCTGTTGTCTTTCTGGTCGTTTGCCTTCCAAACCGCGACCTATCTCATAAATCGGCTACCAACACCCACTCTTGCTCACCAATCTCCCTACCATAAAATTTTTGGCTCTCTGCCCAACTACTCCAAACTTCGTGCCTTTGGTTGTCTCTGCTACCCTTGGCTCCGCCCTTACTCTGCTCATAAACTCGCTGCTGGTCCACTCCGTGTGTCTTCCTTGGTTACTCGCTCACTCAGAATGCATATCTCTGTTATGATCTGAGCACCACCAAGCTGTACATTTCGCGTCATGTTCAATTTGTTGAGTCTACCTTTCCAATGTCCACCCCGGCCACCAGCCCCGCTCGCCTAGATACCTATGCTAGTGTCTCTTGGCTACCCCCTCATGAACTGCTAGGCCACTCATATCTGTTGTCATTTGCTCACTCCTGCCTCCCCGCCGGTTTCTCCTCACATTAATCGAATGTGGTTGATCTCAACTTCGACCATACATCGGCCTCACCCACCCTCACCACTACCGCGCACGAGTCCTTTGTTGGCTGATCAACCTTCCTTGACAACCAGATCCATGCCCGAGGCTAGCATTACACCCACTTGCACCATGCCCGCTGACCCTGTTCCTGTGCCCGCTGAGACTGGTCCTATACATGTGCCCTTGTCCGCTGAACCTATTCATGTGCCCGATGCTTCTAGCACTTCAACCATAGTTACTCGATCTAAAAACAATATCTACAAACCCATCACCAAACTGAGTCTTTCGGCTCAACTGGCAGCGGACAGTGAACCAACATATGTCACTCAGGCCATGAAAGATGAGAAGTGTCGTCAGGCCATGTCTGAGGAGTTTGATGCACTAGCTCGCAATGGAACTTGGGAACTAGTCCCTTCGGCAGATGCTCGTAATATTGTTGGTTGCAAGTGGATCTACTGCATCAAAAGACATGCTGATGGCACTATTGATCGCTACAAAGCTCGCCTAGTGGCCAAGGGTTGACTATCACAAGACTTTCAGCCTAGTGGTTAAGCCGACCACTGTTCGTCTTGTTCTCTCATTGGCCGTTTGTCAAGGATGGGATCTTCGACAACTGGATGTGAACAATGCCTTTCTTCAAGGCAATATGCCCGAGGAGGTATTCATGGCTCAACCACCTTGGTTCACAGATAAGGACAAACCTCAACATGTGTGTCGGCTTCACAAGGCTATTTATGGTCTCAAGCAGGCTCCCCGAGCATTGTATAATGAGTTGCGTCAGTTTCTAGTTGTCTCTGGCTTCAAAAATTCGGTGGCCAACACATCGCTGTTCATCCTTCGTACTATGGGCAACATCATCTATCTCCTTGTCTTTGTGGATGACATCATTGTCACGGAGCCCGCTGCAGTTCAAACTTTCATATCTCTGCTCGCTAATCGCTTCTCGCTCAAGGACCTTGGTGATCTTCACTACTTTCTTGGGGTTGAAGTTGTTAAGCGCCCAAGTCGTCTTCTGCTCTCCCTTCGTGGGTACATAGCTGATCTCCTTGCTCACACATGTATGACCGATGCTCGCCCAGTAGCTACGCCCATTGCTACCTCGCCTACCTTCACTCTTCACACGGGCACTGCTTTCACAGATCCGACAGAATTTTGAGCAATGGTAGGGAGTCTTCAATATCTATCTCTCACTCGGCTTGATATTGCCTTCGCTGTCAACAAACTCTCTCAGTTCATGCATAGGCCGACCATTGAGCACTGGAATACAGTCAAGAGAGTTCTTCGGTATCTCTGTGGCACTATTAATACGGGCATCCTCCTTCATCGCCAGTCTCCTCCTGCTCTCCATGCCTTTACTGATGCGGACTGGGCTGACAGCAAAGATGACTACACATCCACCAATGCCTACATTGTCTATCTTGGAAGTAACATGATCTCTTGGAGCTCCAAGAAACAGTGCACTGTAGCTCGCTCCTCGACTGAAGCTGAATACCGGGCAGTGGCTGCCACTACGGCTGAGGTCAGGTGGATTATGTCTCTTCTTGGTGAACTCGATCTCACCTCCTCAACTCAACCGGTCATTCTTTGTGACAACGTGGGCGCCACGAGTCTGCTCGAACCGGTTTTTCATACTTGCATGAAGCATGTGGCCCTGTACTTTCATTTTATTCGACAACAAGTTCAGGATGGGCTTATGCGAATTTTCCATGTGTCCTCGACCGATTAATTGGCCGATGCCTTGACCAAGCCTCTTGCTCGCTAGCGGTTTCATCAATTACTCCACAAGATTGGTCTCTCCTCTCGGACGTCCATCTTGCGGGGCATATTAGAGAATAATATTTTTTTAGTATTCTTATTTATTTGTAATTAGTAATTAGTGGTAATTACATTGTAGAGTTCTTTCCTTATTATGTTACCTTCCTTGTATAGGTTTCTTATACCCTACTCCAAGTGTAACCCTAATTGTAACTCTCCCTATAAATAGGTGATTCAATGAATGGAAAGGTTATGCCGTTATTCCTAAACTTTATTTCATTTAAGACCCTCCTCATGCATTTTCTTCCTGAGTTAAATAAATATTTGAATATGAAATATAATAATAAATTAAAGTTAAATAAATTTATTTATTTGAAAAGTATAAAAATAAGAAAGTAGTAGGAATATTTCAATAATGTTGAACGTTATAATTTGTAAATATATCTATAACTATTAAACAGAGCTCAATTTTTATTTGTGAAAATATAACGGACATAATTTACCTAGAGTATGTCTTACAGATCTTAAAAAGTAAGAGGAAGCTTCACTTTGTCACAATTCAACCCACTAACATACGGTGAGTTGGTTTAATGAGATTTCTCTTACATAAAATACCCATAAAACTGTCTTTTTCAAGTTTTTGTCAAAACAATTGAACAAGCCCGTCTAGCTCAGTTGGTAGAGCGCAAGGCTCTTAACCTTGTGGTCGTGGGTTCGAGCCCCACGGTGGGCGTCTTCTTTGTTGCTGTGGTGTAGTGGTTATCACGTTTGCTTTACACGCAAAAGGTCCCCAGTTCGATCCTGGGCAGCAACATATTTACATTAATTTTATTAACGGACAAAAATCTACGAGATAGCTTTGATTGTTTTGGACATAAAAGAGAAATGACGGAGTTTGCCTATCCTCAAAGTATGTGGATATTAAAACTCTAATTTGATCAAAACAATTTCAATCGTTACAAAGAAAATAATCGTCATGTTTATCTGAACACATAGATTAGGAAAAACTAATGATATTATAAAATAACTAGGTTTTTTTAACCGGTGCGTTAAACGCACGTCAATTAAATCATACATAAACAAACTAAAGAGGATAAAAAATCTTAAATGATAAAATAAGAAGAATCAGTTTATTAACAATTACACATAAGTATATCACTAATCATTATAGATTCTAAAAGAATTCTTTATACACAACATTTGTTATTTTATTAGTTGGTTTTTCATTTTCACCGCATATCAATATATAATTTTTCAAAAAGAGACCTACGGCTACGTGCAATTATTAACTTTGACACTTGTTAATTGTTATTACATATGATACCAGCAACGGTAATTGTCTTCTTTGAACATGAAAGACATTCTTACATCGGATGAAGTTAATCACAATTTTAGGATAAAAATATTTTCTCCAACATTGCTTCCTTTCAACAATTTTGTTTCAATAATATGATTCTCAAGATTTATGATGATTAGTCTTGTTCCATGACACGACCCCGCATCATGGTCAATGTTTCTCAATAGCATTATTGGAACACCAATTTTAAGTGTCAATTCATAACCCGACAACCCTGAACACTTTATAATATTCAAAACTCTATAGAATGAATGTTTTCGAACAAATTTGATTTTTTTTCGCCATGCAAATAAAATCTGAACTCAAATAAGTTCTTCATTTTGAATGATTACTTTTATTAAATTATATTTGTATTTTATGAATAAATAAATTTCTGATAAAAAAAAGCTAAAATAAAAAGATAACGAAATTATTTTAGTAACCTCAGTTGAAATTATTTTTAGTTTTATTGACTCCGTAACTATTATTTTTGTTCCATCAAATATTTTTATTTTACTAACGTATTTTTGTTTTACGTTTTTTTTATAAGAATTTTTTTAAAACTTTTGTGCCGTAACTTATTTTATTTTACTAACCTTTGCATTAAATTATTTTTGTTTTGTTGATTCTGTAACTTATATTTTAATAGTGGCTTGTTCCATAAGTATACCATTAGTCCCTGAACTTTGACCGAAGCCATCATCAGTCCCCAAACTTCAAAAAGTTTCACCATCTTTGGTGGTTTGGATGATGACTACCACCACATCGTGGATGTGGTGGAAGGTCGGCGCACTCCCATCTCGTTTGATGATCTCCATGAAAAACTCATCAATCGAGAACTACTTCTGAAGCAATCACAGCCCGCGTCCTTCTCCCATCCTGTCTTTGTCGGTGTTGCTATCTCAAGGAACCACAGCTCGCATGCTCGGCACTCCTCGCAAGCTCAGGTAGCTCCCGCTCAACCTCGGCAACCCTCCCAGCAGTCCTCGGCTTCTGCTCCCCGCTAATACCGACCTTATCTTGGTAAGTGTCAGGGCTATCGCCAACAGTGCCATACGGTTGCTCGTTGCCCCAACTTTCAATTGGTCGACACTACATCTCTGCCCGTTGACTCCAACTCAACCAGCAACCACGCCAGGCACCCTCGGGCACATCTTGCGACCACGGACTCCGACCTGGCTTCTTGACAGTGGAGCTTCTCACCATGTTACAAACGATCTTCGCAACCTCCATCTTCACTCCAACTATCCGGGAACGGATGACATGGTCATTGGTGATGGTACATGTCTATATATCTCCAAAACAGGTTCTTCTATCCTCCCCACCCTTGCACACACCTTTACTTCAAAAAATGTCCTGTTTGTTCCTAGCATGAAACGCAATCTCATATCCATATCTTAATTCTGGATATCAAATAACACGTCTATTGAGTTCTTACCATCTTCTTTTCATGTGAAGGATCTACTGACAGGGAGAATACTGCTGACCGGACAGTCTAAGGATGGTGTGTGTGAATGATCGACCATAGCTCCTTTTCCTCGCCCCTCTGCTTGTGTCAGCTCCAAAGTCTCCCACCAAGATTGGCATCATCGCCTTGGCCATCCATCTGGCCCCGTGCAAAGTCAGATACTCTCTAGCCTAGGTTTTGCATTAGACATTGCTCGCAATCATATTCATTGTAATGATTGTCTTTCTAATAAAAGTCATAAACTTCCTTTTCGTCAAAATACAATTTTGTCTACTCTCTCTCTTCAAACTATTTATACTGATGCTTGGACCTCCCCCCTTCCCTTTATTGATGGGTTCAAATACTATGTGATCTTTGTTGACCACTATACCCATTACATTTGGATTTACCCGCTCAGACTCAAATCTGAGGTCGCCACCATCTTTCCCAAGTTTAAAGCCTTGGTGGAAAACTATTTTACAACAATCATTGTCACTCTTTACTCGGACAATAGAGGCGAGTACATAGGGCTTGCCCGGGATTCTGGCTTGGCCGCCTACCTGTCCACCCGTGGTATCTCTCACCTCACCTCGCCCCCTCACACCTTGGAACACAATGGGTTCTCGGAACGTCACCATCGCCACATTGTCGAAACTGGTCTCTCCCTACTCTCTCGTGCATCTCTTCTGTTGTCTTTCTGGTCGTTTGCCTTCCAAACCGCGACCTATCTCATAAATCGGCTACCAACACCCACTCTTGCTCACCAATCTCCCTACCATAAAATTTTTGGCTCTCTGCCCAACTACTCCAAACTTCGTGCCTTTGGTTGTCTCTGCTACCCTTGGCTCCGCCCTTACTCTGCTCATAAACTCGCTGCTGGTCCACTCCGTGTGTCTTCCTTGGTTACTCGCTCACTCAGAATGCATATCTCTGTTATGATCTGAGCACCACCAAGCTGTACATTTCGCGTCATGTTCAATTTGTTGAGTCTACCTTTCCAATGTCCACCCCGGCCACCAGCCCCGCTCGCCTAGATACCTATGCTAGTGTCTCTTGGCTACCCCCTCATGAACTGCTAGGCCACTCATATACGCTGTCGGCTGCTCACTCCAGTGCCTCCCCGCCAGTTTCTCCTCACATTAATCAGAATGTGGTTGATCTCAACTCGACCATACATCAGCCTCACCCACCCTCACCACTACCCGCTACGAGTCCTTTGTTGACTGATCAACCTTCCTTGACAACCAGCTCCATGCCCGAGGCTAGCATTACACCCACTTGCACCATGCCCGCTGACCCTGTTCCTGTGCCCGCTGAGACTGGTCCTATACATGTGCCCTTGTCCGCTGAACCTATTCATGTGCCCGATGCTTCTAGCACTTCAACCATAGTTACTCGATCTAAAAACAATATCTACAAACCCATCACCAAACTGAGTCTTTCGGCTCAACTGGCAGCGGACAGTGAACCAACATATGTCACTCAGGCCCTGAAAGATGAGAAGTGTCGTCAGGCCATGTCTGAGGAGTTTGATGCACTAGCTCGCAATGGAACTTGGGAACTAGTCCCTTCGGCAGATGCTCGTAATATTGTTGGTTGCAAGTGGATCTACTGCATCAAAAGACATGCTGATGGCACTATTGATCGCTACAAAGCTCGCCTAGTGGCCAAGGGTTGACTATCACAAGACTTTCAGCCTAGTGGTTAAGCCGACCACTGTTCGTCTTGTTCTCTCATTGGCCGTTTGTCAAGGATGGGATCTTCGACAACTGGATGTGAACAATGCCTTTCTTCAAGGCAATATGCCCGAGGAGGTATTCATGGCTCAACCACCTTGGTTCACAGATAAGGACAAACCTCAACATGTGTGTCGGCTTCACAAGGCTATTTATGGTCTCAAGCAGGCTCCCCGAGCATTGTATAATGAGCTGCGTCAGTTTCTAGTTGTCTCTGGCTTCAAAAATTCGGTGGCCAACACATCGCTGTTCATCCTTCGTACTATGGGCAACATCATCTATCTCCTTGTCTTTGTGGATGACATCATTGTCACGAGCCCGCCGCAGTTCAAACTTTCATATCTCGCCGCTAATCGCTTCTCGCTCAAGGACCTTGGTGATCTTCACTACTTTCTTGGGGTTGAAGTTGTTAAGCGCCCAAGTCGTCTTCTGCTCTCCCTTCGTGGGTACATAGCTGATCTCCTTGCTCACACATGTATGACCGATGCTCGCCCAGTAGCTACGCCCATTGCTACCTCGCCTACCTTCACTCTTCACACGGGCACTGCTTTCACAGATCCGACAGAATTTTGAGCAATGGTAAGGAGTCTTCAATATCTATCTCTCACTCGGCTTGATATTGCCTTCGCTGTCAACAAACTCTCTCAGTTCATGCATAGGCCGACCATTGAGCACTGGAATACAGTCAAGAGAGTTCTTCGGTATCTCTGTGGCACTATTAATACGGGCATCCTCCTTCATCGCCAGTCTCCTCCTGCTCTCCATGCCTTTACTGATGCGGACTGGGCTGACAGCAAAGATGACTACACATCCACCAATGCCTACATTGTCTATCTTGGAAGTAACATGATCTCTTGGAGCTCCAAGAAACAATGCACTGTAGCTCGCTCCTCGACTGAAGCTGAATACCGGGCAGTGGCTGCCACTACGGCTGAGGTCAGGTGGATTATGTCTCTTCTTGGTGAACTCGATCTCACCTCCTCAACTCAACCAGTCATTTACTGTGACACTGTGGGCGCCACGAGTCTCTGCTCGAACCCGGTTTTTCATACTTGCATGAAGCATGTGGCCCTGTACTTTCATTTTATTCGACAACAAGTTCAGGATGGGCTTATGCGAATTTTCCATGTGTCCTCGACCGATTAATTGGCCGATGCCTTGACCAAGCCTCTTGCTCGCTAGCGGTTTCATCAATTACTCCACAAGATTGGTCTCTCCTCTCGGACGTCCATCTTGCGGGGGCATATTAGAGAATAATATTTTTTTAGTATTCTTATTTATTTGTAATTAGTAATTAGTGGTAATTACATTGTAGAGTTCTTTCCTTATTATGTTACCTTCCTTGTATAGGTTTCTTATACCCTACTCCAAGTGTAACCCTAATTGTAACTCTCCCTATAAATAGGTGATTCAATGAATGGAAAGGTTATGCCGTTATTCCTAAACTTTATTTCATTTAAGACCCTCCTCATGCATTTTCTTCCTGAGTTAAATAAATATTTGAATATGAAATATAATAATAAATTAAAGTTAAATAAATTTATTTATTTGAAAAGTATAAAAATAAGAAAGTAGTAGGAATATTTCAATAATGTTGAACGTTATAATTTGTAAATATATCTATAACTATTAAACAGAGCTCAATTTTTATTTGTGAAAATATAACGGACATAATTTACCTAGAGTATGTCTTACAGATCTTAAAAAGTAAGAGGAGCTTCACTTTGTCACAATTCAACCCACTAACATACGGTGAGTTGGTTTAATGAGATTTCTCTTACATAAAATACCCATAAAACTGTCTTTTTCAAGTTTTTGTCAAAACAATTGAACAAGCCCGTCTAGCTCAGTTGGTAGAGCGCAAGGCTCTTAACCTTGTGGTCGTGGGTTCGAGCCCCACGGTGGGCGTCTTCTTTGTTGCTGTGGTGTAGTGGTTATCACGTTTGCTTTACACGCAAAAGGTCCCCAGTTCGATCCTGGGCAGCAACATATTTACATTAATTTTATTAACTTTGATTGTTTTGGACAAAAATCTATCCTCAAAGATGTGGATATTAAAACTCTAAGATCAAAACAATTTCTTTGAAAATAATCGTCATGTTTATCGAACACATTTGGACATAAAGAGTCAATTAAATCATACATAAACAAATAAAGAGAATAAAAAATCTTAAATGATAAAATAAGAAGATTCGGTTTATTAACAATTACACATGTATATCACTAATCTAGATCTAAAAGAATTCTTTATACACAACATTTGTTAAAGTATGTGGACTTTATTAATTGTTAACATATGATCTAATTGTCTTCTTTGGACATGACATTCATACATCGGATGAAGTTAACAATTTTAGGATAAAAAATTTTTCAAATTGCTTCCTTTCAACAATTTTGTTTCAATAATTATTCTCAAGATTTATGATGAAATTTTCAATGTTTTTTTTTGGAACACCAATTTTAAGTGCAATTCATAACCCGCAACCACGAACACTTTATAATATTCAAATAAAAATGTTTTCGAATGCAAATAAATCTGAACTCAAATAAGTTCTTCATTTTGAATGATTACTTTTATTAAATTATATTTGTATTTTATGAATAAATAAATTTCTGATAAAAAAATAAGCTAAAATAAAAAGATAACGAAATTATTTTAGTAACCTCAGTTGAAATTATTTTTAGTTTTATTGACTCCGTAACTATTATTTTTGTTCCATCAAATATTTTTATTTTACTAACGTATTTTTGTTTTAGGTTTTTTTATAAGAATTTTTTTAAAACTTTTGTGCCGTAACTTATTTTATTTTACTAACCTTTGCATTAAATTATTTTTGTTTTGTTGATTCTGTAACTTTTATTTTAATAGTGGCTTGTTCCATAAGTTTACCATTAGTCCCTGAACTTTGGTCGAAACCATCATCAGTCCCCAAACTTCAAAAAGTTTCACCACTGATCCAAGTAGGCTTTTTTTTCTTCATCGGAGGTGCCTAGCCCTAACGCCATTTGTTGATTTCCGTTAAGTGAACATAAGCCACTCAGATGAACAAAATAAGGGGGTTATGTATAACATCATCAAAATAAGGGGGCAAAGTGAATATAAACTACTCTCTCTACTGCCGCTATGTACGTGCTGGGCAACGAGAGTTGATATCCATAGTCTCGCTGTAGCCGTCGAAATAACTGAGATTGATCGCCGTTTAATCCAGTTTTCGTACTTTGTGGTCCTGTTGACCTTGGCGGTGGTGATGAAGACTCTAGCGGTAGGGAAAGAGGTTTTGAGTTGTATTATGATGATGGAAGCCGTTTGGGATCTAGTCTTTGCCCGCGACCATGTTGGAGTATTTGATGGGGTCAGGGTTTGACCGATTGATAGATCAGCTATCGCATATTGAAATTAACGGACTTGGTCGGTCGGTCGGAGCAGCCGCCGACGTCGAATGCCGCAGTTGAATCGCTACCAACGATTGAAATATCTGACGGACACATGAACACCGAATCACACTGTGCGGTTTGTAAAGAAGCATTCTCTCTCGGCTTCAAAGCTCGCAAAATGTCGTGTAAGCACATCTACCATTCTGATTGCATTCTACCTTGGCTATCTCTCAGTAACTCGTGCCCTGTCTGCCGTCACGAGGATCTATAGAACCAAAACGGAATGGAGAGTCAGAGTAATTCTTGTCGGTTGTAATCAGAGACAAAGGCCCATAATATGGAAGGAAATTCAGGGGCAAAGCCTTCAGTATCACCCTTGAAGGAGAAATCGGGGTCGAAAGAGAGAAGGCAAACACAAAAGATGAGGACTTCTCAAATCAAGATGGAATGGCGAGTAAAAGTAATTCAAATGGGGTAGAATCAGAGAAGAGAAGTAGGCTGATAGCGCGGAGGGAAATTCTAGGGCGAACCATTCAGTGTCACCCTTGAAGGAGAAATCAGAGACAAAGGCGATTGTACCTCTTCCGGAGCAGGTGGGAAATGAGAACAAGAGTATCAAAAATTAGAGATGAGTTATTTCCACCCGAATTCCTTTCATCTTCTTCCATCCTCCCTCTTTCTTCCTCACTAAATCCACCACTAATTGACCCACCATCGCCACCATCCCTTCTGCCGCCACCACTCTCGCGAGCTTGATGAGCTGCAGCGACACCATCGCCGGAAATGCCCAGTAGACCAGGAAGAAGAGATAACATAGAACATATTAGGGAAAAAAATTGAAATGAAAAAAGAAAATTTTTAATGATGTTATACATTGCCCCATATTTTGATGATGTTATACATAACTCCCTTATTTTGTGCATGTGAGTGGCACATGTTCACTTAACGGAAATAAACAAACGGTGTTAGGGCTAGGGACCTCCGATGAGCAAAAAAGGCCTACTTGGGTCGGTGGTGAAACTTTTTGAAGTTGGGGGACTGATGATGGCTTCGCCAAAGTTTAGGGACTAATGGTATACTTATTCCATTATTTTTATTTTACTAACCTCTTATATTTTTGTTTTAGTTACTTTTTTTTTTGTTTAAAGAGAGAAAAATGTTTAAACATAATTAAAAGAGAGGAGATGGTGGTGATGATAAATTAAATATGGAGAAGACATGAGAGAGAAAGAGAAATACAACCAGAAGATAGAAGATATGAGAGAGAAAGAGTGGAATGATAACTCAAAAGTCACCAACGAGCTCTAGCTCAACTGGTACTACTCACTTCTCCTAACGGAGAGATTGGGTGTTCAAGTCTCACTAGAGAAACCCTGGACTTTACAACTCTAAGTAGAGAGGTCGGGTGTTCAAGCCTCTTCAGAGACATCGTTGTTGTTAAAGCCTTATCCAAATGCCCCATTTAGCTACTCACTTATCTTAACGGAGAGGTCGAGTGTTCAAGCCCTACCAAAGGCACCTTGGTACTAAACTACTCTCAACCGAGAGGTCGGGTGTTCAAAGCCTTGCCAGAGGCACCATTTGTTCGAGTCACACCAAAGGCATCATATATATATATATATATATATATATATATATATATATATATATATATATATATATATATATATATATATATAATTGTAACATTTCAAGGTAGTAAAAAATAATAAAAAATTAAGGGTTGGAGTACGGTCTTTGTCCCCGCCAACCTTTTAAAAAAAAAAAAAAACTCAAAAGTCAAAAATTCAAAAGTGTGATTTTGGAGGTGACTGTGACAATTATATATATATGTATGTATTCTTCCAAAAAAGAAATTTTATAAACATGACAATTATTTTAGAACTATTGGGAAGAAAAATTCTTAAAGAATAGTATTTTTAAAATGTGTAGGTGACAGTGAGACCCAACTAATAATTGATATTAAGAATAAAACTAATGGAGATGCTCTAAAATACTATTTTCTGTGCATAAGTAATGTGAAGAGCATGTATTAAGTGGAACCATTTTATGGATCCTAACTCGTAAGACAAAGTCTTAGTTTCTCACAGTTCAGCCTACTACAATATAATATATCTAATTAAAGAGGTATATCTTACAGAAAATATCATAAGACGGTTATTCCAAAGTTTTTGCATAATTTGAACGAACTTTAGAGCATCACCAGTGCAATCGTACATTTGATCTTATTTGGTTGTGGGTAATTAACACCCTCAATCATGTGACAATTTTTCTTTCTTCATTCACATACAATCAAAATGGACATCTCCAATGCAAATATGAATTTCTTAGGTGGCAAGCATTACACCATTAAAATAAAATTTGACAAAAAAAAAATAAATGAGAACAACCAATAAAAAGAGTTTTTTAAGAAGAAAAAATGATGACTAGGGTGTATTCACACCCCTCAAATAGAATGTGAAAAATTAACATTGTTATCCAGAATGTGAATAAATTTGGTTGACACATTATATTCACACCCGTTATCCACATTTGTATTAGAAAATTTTATTTTTTCAAAAATGATATAAATCATACGTGACATGCATCTAATTTTTTTCACATCCACGTTAGTATTGTTGATGCTCTTATCACTCAATTGACAACTTGCGGATTGTCTAGATTGATAACTTTACAATCCATAATTATATAATCTACATTTTTATGGATTAATTTGGTTAGATTGTAGATTAAGCCACTATTATTGATTACTTTTTAGGGGATTTGAATTAATATAATAAAAATTACTTTTTTTGGTTAATATTTAGGAAAAATATTGTTAATAACACTAGTAGCTTATTTCCTATATATAACCTAGGTAATCTAAAAAAAGTTAAAATCTCGCCAAAATGCATTTATCAAAAAAAGAAAGTCATATTTAACAAGTATTATTATAGAGTAGCTATGATACATTGATAACACAAATTTGATTCATTTATTACATAACTCTCAAGATTTATTGAAAATGTGTAACTATGTACGTGTCCCATTAAAAGTTCTTTCCCATTGAATGATTTTGTAAGGGTTGAAATGTGATAATTAAGGACATTTCATGCCCAAATTTTATCTTCCCTAATTTTTATAATATTATTTTGTTGTTCCTTTTTTTAATGGTTGAAATAGTAATCTATAGGCTCAACAATTAATATTGTCTTAAAAGGAATATTTTCAAAATTAAAAAAATATATTTTTTATAGTGTCGTACCCTATAATTACATTCACTTTTTAATCTTTACATTTTAATTATTTTTTAATTTCTATATATTGCAGTCATATTTATTTTTATAGAGTTTTGTGCATCGCACGAGTGAATTACTATAAATGGCTGAAAAAATTAAACAATTAAATCGACAATATCATGGGTTGCGAAGAATTTAAACAAGATTTTGAAACCAATTCAATTCCTCCATTTTAATATAGTAACCAAAATGACATATTGGGAGATTATCTAGAAAAAATTATCCATCTAAAATTTATAGATATGTTAAAATATTTCGAAAAGTTATTGTACTAAAAAAATCAAGTAAATTAAAATTACACACGATTTATTAGAATATATTCACATAAATGATAAAATATCTAGAAAGATGATAAATATTTGAAATATTATATCCATTTCATCGCATCTAAAAATTTTATAACCAAAAAATTGAAAAAAAATCACAAATACACAAGGGCTTTAAAAAACTACTTATTATACATATATTTATAATAGATATAATTTGTTTTTCTTAATTTGTGTGTGAAGTCAAACATGATAATTATTTAGGATCGAAGGCGTATTAAATAGTAAATACTCCTTTGAAACTTGCATCATACTTTTAAGCCCTATTTTTTTGTAAAACCATCTCCAACAGTTTGGTGCGAAAAGTGCACCAAATTTTTAAATTGGTGCAATTTATGCACCAAATTTTTTCTACAATCTCCAACAGTTTTACTTCAAAGTTTACTCTAAAATAAATATTCCAAGTATATTCTTCATTATTTCATTATTTCATTTAATTTGTATTCCAAGTATATGTTTTATTTCTTTTAATTTGTATTAATGTATTTTAGCAAAACAAATGTATTATTTATTGAATTAATATTATATTAAATTAAATATTATGCATTAAAAATAATAATTAAATGAAAATTTAATTGAGACTAAAATACAAACATATTAAAATTAATAATTAAATGCAAGACATTAATATTATATATAACTAATAACTAACAATAAAAATAAAAAGAATTGAATAAATATTTTGGATTATTTAAACCAAAACATTAAAGTAGCATTTAAACTAAACAACTAAACTAACAATAATAATAAAAACTAAAATACAAAATAATTATTTAAACCAAAAAAAAGCAGAGGGAAGATGAAATAGAGAAATATGTGCGCCGAAGATGAAGTGTTTGGAGCTTCACTTCAAAATGAAGTAACTTTTAAAGTTGTCATTGGAAAGATGAATAGTGGCAAAACACTTCATTTTGAAGTTTTGAAGTTATCATTAGAGATGGTTAAGCATTTAATTTTATTTTCTTAGTTTTTGAAAATACAAAAAAAATACTAAATATACAAGTTTTTAATTTAAACAAATCAGACTCTTTTTTTTTTTTTTTGTAGGTTGTTCTCATCATCATGTTTTTCTTTATTTTTTCGTTTTGATATAATCTTCATTTTATTCTAGTATAATTTAATTAAAAGAGATATATGCACGTACATTAAATGCAATGGTGTAAAACTAGTTTCTCTTAAACACAATTCCTTCAATATTTGAAAGCACCTAAATTGAAAGAGATTAATTTCAAAACCTTAAGAGAAAGAGACTAACCATATATATAACAATTTAATTAAGACTTATTAAATAATATATTCCATAAAATTGCAAGAAAAAATATTTAATAAAAAAAAGAAAGAGAAGGGTGGTTTATCATCAATTCCGACTTAAAAAAAAGTTTATGCATAATTATATATAGGTTATTGACTTGATCGAAAACAAATTATTTGATGTGTGCAATAAATCATACTCCTCCGTCTGATTTATTGCTTTGGGATTGTTAAAATTATGTATATTTTGTTCATTTTACAATATAGACAAGTGCTTGATAAAATGACAAACATAAAAAAAATTAAATTTATAGTCAAGGTGTTTGATCTTTGATGTAAATTATCAAAAAAATGGCCTATCTAAGACTAGTCCCTAGGCTAGTGTGCTGCTAGCGGCCAACGATTTTAGACCTTGCAAATTGTATTATTAATATTAGTTTGATGTGTAGTTTACTTTAAAATCCATGTGTATGTAGCTCATAATTAATGTGAGATGAAAAAGTAATGGTAAAGTAGTAAAATTGTTGTCCTAAGAAAGGAAAGTTTCAAACAAGACAATTATTTTGGGGCGGACAAAAAAAGGAAAACAGTGCAATAATTTTAGAACGGAAGGAGTAATATTTATTGTTATTTTTCATAAGTTTTTGCATAGTTAGAAAGAACAAACGTATGACTCGTTTGGTCGAGTGTTCGGCTTGAAACACAGCGTTTTCATTTTAAAAATGTTTGTTGGGGTGTTTTAATACGGAGGGTTTCAAATATGATGTTGCGTTTATGAGCGCTCCAAATTGGAGCGGCAGAGGTTAACGTTGATTCTAAAACGCTGTTGGGTAATGATTTTCCGATATTACCCATGGTAGGTTTATAAGCATTTCATCCCTAAATTTTCTCTCACCTCCCTTGTGTATTGTCTCCATTGCTCTGCGTTCCTCACAACTTCATGTATGTCTCTTTGAATTTGATGAACTTTGAATTTGGTTTCACTTTTTATTTGGAATTCGAATTATTTCAATTTCCTCTATGTATTTTCTTTAGTTTGTTCTATCTTGGGCCGTTCCTTGCGGTATGTAGGATATCTGGGCTTATGTGAAAGTATGATCTAGTTGAAAACCTGTCGAAAGAAGAAACTTTAGAAGGAATGCAAGGCAGGGCCTCGCGAAACCCCTCAGGCGTGAAAGTAAGTCTATAGCTTGTAAAAAGCAAAATGACAAAGTTTCGGTGTGTAAAGTGAGCGTACTTTTGAAATGAAGCTTTGTAAGGTATATATAGCCCTTTGGGAGTGAAATACGGGCAGAGTCATTACTATGGAGAGATCATAGGCCTTTATGATCATAAATGCGGGTTGACCGTGTAACTGACGGAGTCGTAGCTTAAATCTCGGGTTTGAGAGTAATCCGACAGTTGAGTTTGGAATGAATATCTGGTTTATTCGATCAGCCTTGCTCCATGCTCGGTCAGATCGGTAAAAAGATTACTGGCCATGATGTATGTAGGATGCTTACCCCAAGTTATCCTGCGCGGGTGACCTCTTTCCTATTCCCTGTCTTCCACGTGCTTATCACGTGAAGGCACATGTGTTTGGCTTGTAACTGGGATTTGGGCCAAGCTCATCAGTGGCCCCCTGCTCTTTGTTCGCTGAGTATTTATGCTTAGTGCGAGGAGCATGTTTATAATTATCTGTTGTAGCTTGAGCTGGGGAGCAGAACACTTGTCTATTTTTCTCGTGATCCAGGCGAGGGGAGTTTCTTTGTTGGTAACAGTTGGTGTGTTTGAAACGCCGGTTGCACGAAGCTAAAAATTTCTCGTAGGCTAATGTTGGCTAGGAAGAGTCATGATGGAACGTAGTTTTGCGAGGTTTGCATTAATGGCGGGTTTGTTTGGGTGTGTCGCAGCCGCCACTATTCAAAATTTGGATGGCTTTTGGGCGCGTGATTTGGGTGTCGTTTCCCCCAATTGTCTCCTATAAAAGGGGGAAACCTAATCGTTTTCCCTTTTTTTTTTAGCAAATTTCCAGTTCAAAACTCTCTCTAATTGTCGGCGCCTTCTTCTAGTGAACTTTGCTGCTCCGACCAATAATTCTTTCTGCAAACTGGACCGTTATCAAATCTTTCCCTCCAGCAAACTCGTCCCCATTCAACACACAATTAAGTGTCCTTTTTTTTCCTTTAAGTTTTCTTTTTCTGTATTTGCCTGGAATTTTTCTAAGTTTTCTGTGTTTCTTCATGTATGTTCTTCACATTCATCCTTTCTGGATTGATTTTATGGGTTCCTTCTTCTAGATTAGGGTGATTCTCAGGGAAAATCAAGGAATTTCGGGGAAAAATATCATTTCCGTTAAGGTCTTGTAATTAAGATCTTCCATCGATCACTTGTAGGATGTCTTCTCCTCTTCGCCTATTTGATGAGGGTTCTGATCATGAGCAAGAGGCATACGACTATGATCATGGTGCTCAAGAAACCGATGTACCAACAGATTCTGAAAAGACTGGGTCTGATGTACGTGTTTTTTAGGGAAGGAATACCCAGAAAGTCAGCAGCCAAGCTCCTACGGGAAGGGTTGTGAATAATGTAACCACCGATCAAGATGAGGTGGATGAGGCGAGCTCAAGTGGGATCCCCTGCGATGAGGAATTGGTCAGGCGACCTCGAGCGGGGACGGAGACACCGTAATGAAGATTACTATAACCTGAGCTCGCTTGCTCACTGGGAGTCAACTGATTCCGTAATTGAGGTCGGGAATTGGTTTAGCTTGATTGGGATTTCCGAGGAAGATTATTGAAGAGTTCCTTATGAGTCCGAGATGACTCCTGCTCAAATGAGAAGCAAGACGAAAAGAATAGTCTTCTTCTACGACTTCTTCCGCGTCAGGATGCGTTTTTCGTTGGACCTTTTCATTATCGAGTTCTTGAGAGAGACCAATGTTGTTCCATGTGATCTCCAACTCACCACTATGTTAATCTTGATTGCTTCAGTAGCGACACACGCGACTAGTTGGGTTTGAACTAGAAATGACCATACTGCCAAACTCTTCCAATTCACAAAGGATAATAGATCGGGTAGGATTACGTCGAAGGTACGGGCTTTGAAGTTGTTCTTGAGTTTCCCCGGTTCTGAAGTGG
>CM028381.1:676190-885808 GCA_013146195.2 Codonopsis lanceolata
TATTTCAACTCCCATTCTTCCCAATTTAAATCAAAATATCTCATTGCTACCACTCCAAATGAATAACCAACAATCCTCCCAACAGATATAATATTTTTAGTCAAATACAATTTCACCATTTAACTTAAGTATAACCAGAGTATACTTAACAATTTTAACAAATTTTCAGCATGAAATTATCCAATCGCAAAAATAAATTAACTTAGACAAGTTGAAACATAATTCTAAGGAAACGCATATTTTCGATTAATTATAAAACAATTATATTCCAAACTAAAAATATCATCGACTAATTTAAGTTGTTCCATCCGAAATTACGTGAATGTACTAGAGAAATTAAATTTTGCACCCAATCTAAAAGAAAACAAATAGCAACACTTTTCAAATTTGTCACAACCAAAAAAGGAGATAGCATCAATTTCTAGCTCCATACCATTTACTGTTTAAGAATCCAAAAGAAATTTCGAGAAATTTACTTTAAGCAACACTTCCCCTTAGTAAATTATAAACAGAGAACCACCTTAATTTAACTAAGAATAAGAGTGTACATGGCTGCCTATCAGACACACCAACATCAAATTACCAACAGGGGATCCAGATTTTTCAAAAAATTAATTATCAAACTATCTCTGTCCAATAATTCACAAGAAAATTGCAACATTTAAATCTGGGAATTGCCTTGGGATGGCAATTGGGGCAGAGAGATGGGAGGATGGCTGGGTGCAACGAGAGTAATGAACGATGGTTGCGGCTGGGCTTGAACGGAGGCATAGATGAAGGGGTTCATTCGCCGGAGAAGAAGGAGGGTTCGGCTGGAGCTTGCGATGTGGAGGATTGCGATGAGAATAGGGATTCGGGTGAAGAATTTGAAGTCGACACCGGAAGTCTGGCTGGGTAGATTTGGGGCGTGACTGGTAGGAGGAGGGCATGGCCGGATCTGGCAGAGAAAATAAAGGCAGCGCTGGAGAATGGGATTGGAGAGTGATTGGGGTTGAGAGGCGGCTGTGGAGAAACGTTTGGGTGATTTGAGCTGGGTTTTGGGGCTGGGCGAAGGGAAGGCTCGATCTGTTGGGCGATGAAGATCGCGGCTGATGAGAAGTGGCTGGATGCAGGGGGGCGGCAGAGTTGACTCGCCGGAGATGAGGATTTGGGGCGGCTGGATTGATGGAGATGCAGGATCCGGTGAAGACGGTGAAGGGGCTGGGCCGATATGGGAGATGGACGGCTTCGTTTGGGTTGAACTGGTAAGAGGAGGGGAGCGATTTGACGGCTGGGCTGATATGATAATTCGCCGGCCATGGAGGATGGCGGTTGGAGCAGAGAGATGGAGGATCGAGAGAATACACCGGGGAAGAAGATGGGTTTGCGGGAGAGAGGAGAGAGGAGAGAGAAGAGAGAAAAGAGATGGCAGCCGTCTTTCTTGTACTTTTCTTTTTCTTTTTTATTTATTTCTTCTTTTAATTTAATAATGTACTACCTGGTCTCCCTTCCTTACGCAAGTAACCTAACTTTCTGTGCACCTTGCGATCGCAAGGTCAAAGGGCCTTGCGACCGCAAGGTAGTTTCATTTAAGCCCCTGAACTTTTATTATTTCTTGAATCAGTCATAAATTGTTTTATTAATTTCAGTTGAACCCACAAAATAAATCTTTTGAAGCAACCTTTAACCTGTTTAAATTAAAATAAAAAATCTACAAAAAATTAAAATAACATTATTAAATATTAATGCATATAAATACATAAAAATAAAATCTTTTTGTGAGGGTGACACTATTAACACTCCCTATAAACCCACAACTCGAGGAGACTCTTACGAGTGACTCAAAAAACAACAAAATAAATACAAAGAGATAAGGGTTAGAAATTGTTCTAAGTTATAGTCGTTAGCTTGACTTAACTCCTTTCTTTTCATTAAGAAGGCATCGCCGGATCACTTAGGAATGCACACATTTTTGGTCCATAAAATCTACCACTCATGTAGTGTCTTAATTTTAGTCCATTGAAGCCAAATACTTCCTTGGCAAAATTTTCCTTATATGATGGCCATCTAATTGATTTGGGAACGGGTAATTTCACACCTAAATCTTCTAATGTAATCCTATCCGGAATTTCCTCCAATTTTTCATCATAACATTGCTCATGCATTTCTAAAATAGGTTCTTGATTCTCTTCAAGAAAATATGAAGAATGCGTCCCTAACTCCACATAAGTGTCTAGCGGAGAATCAATTGGAGGGCAATTTTCAATGTCAATCTCCGAAATTTCTTCGGGTTCTTGAGAACAATGAGGTGGTACATCAATTTGGGAAAAATCTTGGGATTCTATAATTAAATCATCATCTTTTTCAATCGGCTCCTCTACTACTATCAATTCTTTTTCCTTAATATTTGTGTTTTCTTTACCCCTTTCTTTATTATATTCCCACTTAGAGACTTCCATAGGTATCTCTTCATCTTTAGAAATCAACTCCTTCTCTCGCACTTCTAGTCTTACTTTTTCATCTTTTTCTTGATTATATTCACTTTTATCTTTTTCAACTTCTTTATCAGAATTATCTATTTTATCAGGCATATCAGAAGGTTGAATAGGATTACTTACCTCTTCTCTTTCTTCGTTAACTTTTGCAAGTCGATTCTTTAAATTTTCTATCTCTTCTAGCAAATATTTCATAAGGGCAGCTTGGCCTTTACTTGCTCCTTCTAACTTTGGAACTTCTTCATCTAAAGGTGTTGAGTCATTTACTTGATATTGTTTCTTTAGCTCATTTAAGCACCCCTTTTCGAATTTTGCCAAAAACTTATAGTTTTGTTCTAGTTCTTGCATTTTAAGGTAAGACGAATAAGAATAAGGTTCATTAACAATTGAAGCTTTCTGGATTGCATATTGGGTTTTGCGAGTTTTAATTAGTTCTTCCATATATGCAATATCTTCTGACACACTGGGATCACTAGGCGAAGAAAAAGAGGGTTGATGACAATAAGAAGGTGGTTCATTATAATAATTATGCGAGGAAAAAGAGGGTTGATGACAATAAGAAGGAGGCTCATTATAATTATTATGATAGGGCGGAAGAGATGGATGATTGTGATAATCCCTTTCATAACTATTAGGAAAAGATGATTGATTTATTCTAGCATTTCGGTAGGCATATTCATTTGTGGATCTCATAGGTGCGTAATTTTCCATACCCCAATGATAATTATTGTACATCATTTTTTAAAGAGTTTTTTTTTATTTTTTTTTTATTTTCGGAATTTATTAATTTTTTTTTATTTTCGAAATTAATATATTTTTTATTTTTTTAAGAATTTTTTTAAAAAAACGAAAATAATAAAAGAAAAGCTAAATTAACTAAATCAAAATAACAAATCCCCGGCAACGGCGCCAAAAACTTGATCGATGTTTTATTTAATCTTTTTCCTTGCAAGTGGACAAGACTATTATAGAATAGTTTTGGGAAGCAAGGGTCGAACCACAGAGATTTGGATTTGATTATAGTAAATTTAACTAATCTAATAAAAAAACAGTTATTAATAACTAATGGGGTTTTTGGTTTTTATAAATTAATTTAACTAGAAAGCAATAAAATAAACTAATTAACAAAGCATATAAATATGAGATAAGTCAAAGATTTATAAATTGACTAGGAATTAGGATTCACTTTTATCTAATCTATTGTTTATTTAAAAATAATTATCATTCAATTTCTTGGGTTCGTTCACAAAAGATAGATATAGACTGTTGAACAATTGGTTCAGCCTCCATCCCCGCAAAATTCATCCATTCTATATCCTAAGCACAAGAACATGTAATCTATCTGTCACCTAGATTATGATCTATCTGTCACCTAGATCATGTATGAACCTGGTCCTAACTTATCACTCTCGTGCATCGATAGGTCCAATTTATTGTGATGGTGAGCCGATTAATGCGACATATGCACATTGGTCATGCAGTTATCCGCACCTCTAGGCCTTTATTATTTGCGATTACATTCATTTGTTCAAAGCAAAATAATATAGGGATTGATAAACACCACAATCAACAAGAATTAAATGAATAAGAATTAATATAAAACAATAGATTCGATACAAGTTACCTCCAATTCCTAGATTATGGAGTTAGCTCTCCATAATTGAGAGTACAAAACCTTGAACCATTCTTGAATAATCTTTCTTCATAGACAAAGAAAAATAATACATAACTTCTCTCTCTTTTTTTTCCTAACTAAAGGGATCTATTTATACCTAATTAATCCTACAACAAAGAGGAAAATGAGATACATTATAATTAAAACACAAAAAATAATTAAACTAGGACTTCACAATTCCCAAGACAATTGGAACTCTTCAAAAGTGGCGGCTGATTTTTGGTGGAAAAATCTGATTTTCAGCTTTTTCACTTCAAGTTTCCAGCTTTTGCAGTTTGGTCCCTGAAGTTCTTCAATTCAACATAAAATGCCTATATTTCGCACAATTGTTCCAAAAGTCCCTAAAACTATAAAACAACACTAAAACACATATTAGACAACAAAAACATCGAGAAATAGCATAATTTAAGTCGGAATAATACCTAATAACTGCGTATAAAATACAGTCATCAAATATTTAATCTTTTAAATATTGATCCTTCCATATTGATCACTAATTTCAAGAAGCACACACACTGGAGACCTTGCGGACGCAAGGTATCCAGCACCTTGCGACCGCAAGGTAGGCAGAATGCGCAAAATTCGGGTTTTCACACAGTCATTCGATTCAAGCACAACTCCCAGTATATATAGAAGTCGGATGCCGAGCCTAAGCTCGGCCGGAAGCTCTCTTTACATAGATTTTAGGTAGTTTTAGATTGTATAACATAATTAGGTTTTGTAATTTCAAGTATTGAAGATCAAATCATGTCTTCCATCATCTTCATGTGCTGTTCATCGTCTATGATGAACTAAATCATCACTAATCTAGGAGGTGGGAGGTAACTTGTATCGAATTTATGTTTTGATTCTCATATTTATGTCTATTCAATGCTTGTTGATTGTGTTGTTTATCAATCCATTTATTATTTCGCTTTGAACAAATGAATGTAATCGCAAATAATATAGGCTTAGAGGTGCGGATACCTGCATGGCCAAATGCATATGTCGTACAATGGCTCACCAACACAATAAATTGGACCTATCGAAGCACGAGAGTGATAAGTTAGGACCAGGTTCTTACATGATCTAGGTGACAGATAGATCATAAATCTAGGTGACGACTAGATTACGTTCACGTGCTTAGGATATGGAATGGGTGAATTTTTGCGGGAGGAGAGGCTGAACCAATTGTTCAACAGACCATATCTACTTTTTAGTGAACGAACCCAAGACATTGAATGACATTATTATGAATTGAACATAAAGGAGATATAAGTGAAACCCAGAATCCTAGATTTCCACTCACCATAAGATCTTCATATCTGTTATTACTGTCTAATTAGTTAACATCTATAACTAGTAAATTAGAGTAGAATTAAACATAAAACCCCCCTTAGGTTAATAATTTGCTATCTATAACCGCACTGTTCGTGATCACTTGTCTCTGTGGGTTCGACCCTTGCTTCCGAGTCTATTCTATAATAGTCTTGTACACTTGCAAGGAAATAGATAAAATAAAATAACGATCAAGGCGTAGCAGCCTTTGATAAGTAGCCCCGGTATCTTTTAGCTCAGACGGCATGATATGATAGCAGTAGGTTACTCCAAAGGGGTGGTAAATGAGGTCTTTTCTTGGTCTCCTGCTGCCTTTGATTTGACTATAACTCAGCATGTCGTTGATAAAAAAAACTGTTGGGCTTGGGAATGATCACTATATTGGACAGCCAGATCGGGTATATATATTTTTTATTTCTTTTTTTTTATTACTATTTTTTTTCTTTACCCCTTTTTTTTTGTATTTTTGTATTTTTTTTTTTTTTACCCGAATGAAGTTGACGTGCGGCTGTTTCATGCTTTCCTTTTAAACTTGTAGTGACTATTCTGTCTTGATGCGGTGGAGCTTTTGTCTGATTGGCCGAGCATCCGGATATATGGGAATCCGGTGTTTGGCTATGGCTGGGTCTACCCCTGACACATCTTCATAGGACCAGGTAAGCATGTCCACGAACTTTTCGATGAGATCCATGAGTGTTATCCTTGCAGGTAGTTGTCGATTCTGACTTCTTTTGATTTCATTGTCCAGCCCCCAGATTGATGGTGGATCAGTCTTGATTCGATTCTTTGTTGATGATGTCTCTGGCTCTACTGACTTTACAAGCTCAAGAATTTTCTTTTCTTTTGGGTCCTATTAAATGACTCATTATTATAATTATTTAATGTGTCTTTTAATGTAGGTGCAACTAAGAAATAAGCAAAGACGTTTAGATTATTATTAAAAGCACAACGTACAGGGTTTATTACATTATTGAGGACCTGGGGTTTGAGATCCTCAATTTTAGGGAGCGGATTGGTAGATGACCAAATCCGTAAAGCTAGGGAAAGGAATAGGGGTACTCAATTTTAGGGATCGGATTGGTAGATGACCAAATCCGTAAGGTTAGGGAAAGGAATAGGGGTAATATATCCGAAGTAGTCCACCAGATCTGCGGGTGTCAAAAATGGGTCGGTCGCGGTATACTAGTTCTGCAGAGGCTTATTAGAAATTGACTCAAACTCAGCATGGAGCCCTTTTTTTTTTTTTTTTTTTTTCGAAGTGCCTTTATCCAACATACCAGTGTTCCCCAAATTCCCCAAATTCCCCAAATTTTCATTAGAAACTTCTTGGTTTAAAATTTTGAGCATCATGACTTTCAAATTTTCGATGTCAGCCTCCATTTTGGCGGGCGGAAGAGTTGGGTTTTGGTAGATCTTTGCCGCGGGGTTAGGGAAGGTGGGTTAATTTACGGTTGTGGTGTCGGTAGGGTTTTGGGCTGAATATGGATATTGGGATGGTGAATTCAGGTTGGTGGAGCTTGGGTAGGATAAGGGTTTTGGGTTGGTGGATTTTGGATGGTTTCGGGCGGCCAGGATCATTATAAGGTAAATAAGTGGTAACTTGGCCTGGCGGGTTATAATTTTGTGGGTCCATATTTGGGCTGTTCTGGAGTGGGTTGGTTAAGGGAACATGGAGGTCATTTGGGCTTTGAGGAGCTTTGGTGCTTGGGGAAGGATATGGTGGATAGGACGGGTAAAGGCTGATATTTGGGTAGTATGGACTTGGTGGAGGATTGAGATTTGGGGTAGTGGCAGTATTTGGTGGGTTAGTGTTTGGCTGAGGAGATTGGATATGGAGGGACATGGAAGGCTGATGCTCCTTGGGGGACTGTGGCGGATTGTTCATTTTTTTTTTTTTTTTTTTTTTCTTGCCATACTTGCTTGGATGCATACTTTATAAGGCGATTACGCCCATGTCGTCTGTTTCAATTGGCGATACTATCTACGCCTTTCCAAGTTCGGGCCAGGTTTCTGAGGAAAATGGGTTATGGAGGTATCAGGAGGCTGGCTGAAGGCTTTTTGGGTTTGGAGTACAGCGTGCCTTTTTTAGTATTTTATTATTATTTTCATGTTCCCTACAATTGACCGGATAAGCGTCTGCTTTATTTTGACAGTCTCAGGACTTTTCCTGGAATAGTGGATTCTTTCTCTAGAGTATAGGACCAACGTATTCCACCTGCCTTTCGACTCCCCAGGACTAGACTGGTCCCAGGCGAAGGGCCTATATTCTTTCCAGGATCCACCATCCGAAATGGACTAGGTCGAGCATCTGAGAATTATGAATCAGCCCCTGTTTGTATATATATATTTTTTTTTGTGCGCAATTACTATGTATATTTTTTTCGAACTTGCGCATTTTTTTTTGTCATATATTTATATTTTTTCTGATTTGAATTTTTTTTTTTGACAGGGGCTGACCCACAATTCAAAGATGCAAAAACCGGTCGGTCTGCGAAGTGTCCTGAAAAACTATATGCATTCTAACGTTGGCTTATGCAGGGGGTAGGGTGGTCATGGTGTAGGGTAACAGTTCGGAATATATTTACATGCGTGCACGTGTGTGCGGTATCTAGAAAGCAGTAAAATCTTTATTTATTTTACAGATATGTAACAGAAAATAAAGCAGTTATGGCCTGTCTTGCTGTTTGTGTGGATTTTCTCGGCTTTTTTAGTTTGAGCGCGAGCAAGCAAGCACATCACATTAAGAAATAGAAAGAAAAGTGGGGAAACTATCTATCCCTATTAATTACAAATTTTGGTCCTATGCCCCCAAAATAAAATGACATAATGAATGCAGAGATGTACAAATATACAGAGTTACTGAATAAAGTGAAAAAGAAAAAAATGAACTGAAAGAAATAAATGAAAGAAAATAGAGCCGGAAGTAAAGCCCCAGCTTTTTTGTTGTGCTGCCCGGAATTTATTGTAATATATGGTAGATATATTTTTTTTTCGAATTTTTTTTTTTTGCATATATATTTTTTTTTTTGATTTTTTAATACTCTCGAACATGTGCATGAATGATATCGGAACGAGATCAGGCTGATGGAGGATCATATCCACAAATATAGCCACGGCCGTAATGGGAACACTTTATTGAAATGCGTAAATTAATATAACGAGCATACTGCAGTCAAAAACAAAGAAAAACAAAAAAAAAGGTTTTATTTTATAAGTCTAGCCCTCCATTTTATTTAAAATAAAACAACTCCCAAAGAGTCGCCACTTGTGTGAGGTTCCTGGGTGCGACCGCGCCCCGGGATAGGGGTGCGCGTGCGTGCGGATGCGGGACACCACTTGCCTCGTTCCACCCTCCCTTGTTTAGGGAAGACGAAATCCAAAGTGCGAGAGGAGTCTTTGTCTATTTTAGCACGTTGGAATGTGCCTCGGTTGCCCTGAGTGGATTTTGTATCCAAAATGGGAACTAAAGGTTTCCTCATGTCAGGTTATCCCTTATTTCGTGGATAACAGGATATGGGAATGCATTACCTTTCCATTCTCATTCTCCCCTTTTATCTGTCAGGGGAAAATAGAGAAGTGCAAGAAAAGATATTGCGACGCCCCCACTTATGGATTTATTAAAATGACCTTATGGCCCAATCAGATCGCTATGGGAGCTATGTGTTTCCCGCATCAAGTTATCCCTTGTTTAGGGGATACCAGGATATGGGAATACATCACCCCTCCATTCCCGTATCTCCCTTTTTAGGGAGAACAGAAAGTGCAAAGAGGGAATGTTGCGAGGCCCCACTTGGATCGAAAGTTTTAGAGTCGCCACCTTTATTTTAAGGCAAAAATAAAGGAAAACCGAAAAGAAAACCGAGATTTTAGAAAACGGGTTCGGGGGCTAAGTTACGAGTTGGGAAGGTGCTAGGCACCCAACTCGCCCTTTCGGTCTCAAAGCGTTTTTGGCTGAAATATGCTCATTGTTATATTAATCTAGCAAATAAATAAGGTCTTATTTTGACAAGGGAAAATTAAACAGATACATTCGTGGCTACATTATTTACGGACTCGCAGCCACCTCCTTCCAATAATTACAAACACATTTAAGAATATTTGGCCATTATAACGGCTCTTTTACATAATTTTTCATAATCTAATCCGGGCAGCACAACGGCTTATATTGGCTACATTGTGCCGGATTTAAAATACAACTTTTTGAAAATAAATAAAAGAAAGAAAATACAAAATAAAATAAAAATACACCCTTAAAGGTATTACCTTTTAGAGCGGTGGTGTGCTCGCTTTGTCCTCCTCGGGAGAGGGAGTCTTTTTTTTGCTTTGAATTGAATTGAACTGGAATTGAACTGGATTTGAACCGGATTCTTTGCTTGATTTGATTGATGTTTTGAGGCTTGGGCTTGGTCAACTCGAGGCGAGTGACAGCTTTATTTGGGTTGGTTTTGGCCTTTTCAGTTGGGCGGAACCTAGACTTAAGTTTTGACTTTTTTAGCTCGTTACTCGGGCAGAGTAACGGCAGGGTGTGTGTTTATGTGTATTTTCGTGTATGTGTTTTTGTATTTATTGTGTGTGTGTGCGAGTTGTGTGTGTGCCGAGAGGGAGACGGGTGGAGGGAGTATATGTGTTAGTGCGTGAGTTGAGGAAAAGGGCGGCCTGGCTGTGACTGTGAGAGTGAGGGATTATGAGAGAGTGGGATTATATGTGAGAGAGAGGGAGTAGATCGTGGGCGTGGGCCGGCTGGAAAAAAATTGAGAGAGAGAGGGCGCTGGAGTGAGAGATAGTGATAGTAATTGTGTGGTGAGAGATTGAGAGAGAGCTGGGAGTGAGGGAGTATTTATATGTGAGGGATTGTTTACTTAGTGGGTAAGAGATGGGGGGGAACCGGCTGGAGGGGCGGTTGATGCCTTTTTTTTCCTTTTCTTTTTCTTTTTGTCTCTTTTTTTGTTTTTTCGTTTCTTTTTGCTTTTCTTTTTTTTCTTTTGTTTTGTTTTCTTTTTTTTTGATTTCTGTTTTATTTATCTTTTTGATTTTCTTGTATCTTTATTCCTGAAATATGCAAGAAATAATTAGTAGTCTATTTTGTAATATTTAATTGATAATATAAAATAGGGGTACGAATTTGGGGTGTCTACACCAGGTTAGTACTTCAACTTAGTCTATTAAAGCGGGAAAGGTTTCTAAAAAGAAAAAGGGGCTGAAAGTCAAAAAGCGTTAGTACTTTGAAATATCATAACTCACAACTTTTTCGCTTAAAAGATTTTTTATATTAACTTTGAACCGTCCTTTTCGACACTTTACGAAAACCCCCTTTCTCTCTAAAAATTTCTCTTTCTAATCAAACCCTCGCTCTCTCTCTGCAACTGCTCCCTCCATTTCAAATTTTTCATACTTCTTCTTCTCTACAACGACAATGGTAAGCATTACACGACTCTCTGATTTGCTATTCATTAATTTTTGTTTAGTACTTCCTCTTTTGAGTCATTTTTTCGAATACAAAAAGACGCTTTTGCGTATCTGGTCATTTTGCCATTGTTGTTTTTCAAAACCTTGAATCTACAGTTTTTTCTGAGCTCTATGTACACATTACTCTTAGAAATCATCTGTTATATGTTTCACTGGTTCAAACTGTTCAACGCACTCAAGGGTTTCAAAATTTTTCATCAAAAATTTCGATTAAATTTCACAAAAATGAAATCCTTGATTGTCTTTTATGAAAATTCAAAACCCTAATTTCTAAATGTGTTTCTGTAGGTGAAAACATCTACAATATCAAAAAGCGATAACTGGACTATCATTCCTCCTAGTCTGGACATCAATTTACCAGGATACCCTCGATATCCTGCCCCACACGATATCAACATTTCTCTCGATCCTAAACTGTACGTACCCGACATGTGCATAGACCTCAACTCTGTCAGCACATTCACTGCCGGAGTCAAAGCGTGTGAGGACTTGAACGCTTCGGGGATTCTACCTCTCTTTTGTCTCAATGACAGGGACTACATCATCCTCCTTGCTGAGGAATTCTACCAAAGAATGGTCATCAACCCTAAGTCTCCGTCTACTATGCGTGGATGGATTAGAGGACGACCAGTCTCTGTCACTGCCAAGACAATTTCACAAATTATCGGTGTACGCTATGGTGGTGTATCTGAAATAACCATTGTTGAGGCTAATCATGCCTGGGACGCAATGAGGGGAATCAATGTTCCAAGGGAACCTCAAGGCAAAATGCTGAGGAATTTATTCCCTTTGGATGTTTACTGCTCAAGCCATCTGCTCGACAAAGGTCTTCTATTCAAAAGCGGGGCACACGACATGTTCACAACCCAACAGCTGAATCTCACCAGTGTTGTATTCCTACATACCCAGCTCAACTACGGTGCTATTATATACAATGAGCTGAAACAGCATGTTGAGAAAGTGAAGGACAACCCAAGCCTCAAACGACCCTTTGTGAGGCTAATCAACGCCCTTCTTCGAGCCTCCACAGATATCAACTCTTCCATTAAGGAAGAAGAACTTATTTTGGTGACCAAGGACAAGCAACTAACGGCCACGTTCTTCAACAAATATGCTGAATATGAGAATAAGCGACGGCAGCAACGAGGACTTCCCAATGTCTCTCTTGAAAAAGTTGTCAAACCAACGCCACTGGTCGTCACACGCTTCAACATGGAAGCATATGATGCTGCAAGCAAAAGCCATCGAAAAACAGCCAAAAAATTCAATGCCCAACTTGCTAAAGACATTCACCAGGTAGCAAAAGATCTGGCTGATAAGTCTGAGCTGTTACTAAAGAAGAAGATAGCTGCCAAGGCCAAAAAGGCCAGGGTGGAAGCAGAAGAGGCTGAAAAAGAACAAGCCAAGTGGATCCGGCAAGAGCTGCAGATCGACAGACATGACAAGTCTACTGGCAACTCCTCTGCAGCTGCCGGTACGTCTTCACCTTCCATCCCAGAACCACCAACCTCATCTACACAGCCTCCTCACCAACCCAAACGAAAACCCTCTTCTAAACAACCCTCACCTTCACCAAAATCTAAACGCAGGAGACTACGTAAAACTATACCAAGCCTGCTGCCAGCTGACACTTCAGCCTATGCCAATGACGCAACTGAACCTTCTATTCAGTTGCCAAGGCAGATAAAGAAGTCTGCTGGCACCCACTCATTTCTCACCATCCAACCCATTCCTACTAAGTTATCTACTCATAAGACATCACCCCCTCCGAAGGAGTCTATCCCTCAGGAGGAGCCACCCACACAGGAGGAGCCAATCCGAACACCCTCTCTATCTCCTCCTCCTCCTTCACCCTTCAATTATTCACCAAACCCACCTACACCTACCATACCCTCTCGTACCCCAACCATCCAATCCACACCCATTAAACCGCTAGATTCTGCTGCCTCCAAGTTTCTCTTTGAAATTTCCTCGATAACAGAATTCTTTCCCCAACCTTCATCCCCACCTACCCCACTTAAACCAAAATCCCTTTTCTACTCGGCCCCTTCTTTCTGGTTCTCAACCGACCCACTACCAGAAACTTCAATGCTCAGTGACAACTCAGACACTGACATTGAACTTGACCACCCTCCAACCCCTCCTCCCTCCCCAATCACCATTTCCTCCTCACCCCGTACCATCCCTTCCCGCGACTCGACCTCTACCGGCTCTGCCAGTCCACCTCTCCACCATCCCTTTCGACACACAACCACTGCCGACGCTACCACTTCTACCAGTAGTGCCCATATTCATATTAGCCTGACCACGTCTCCAACTTTATCAGCCAACTCTGAGATTTTATCTCGGGCGCTATTTACACCGGAGAATATCTCCAGCTCATCGAATTGCGCGCGTCCAGCGGTTGATAAAATCGCCCTCCTTCACCAATTCCAGGAAGACGTGTGGACAAGATTTGGACAAATGAAACACGAGTTTACTGACGTCAAAATCAACGTCGAAGCTTAACGTAATGAATGTGCGCGAATGGTCTCATCTATTTTTCACGACTTGTTCCACGCACATTCATTACGTTAAGCTTCGACGTTGATTTTGACGTCAGTAAACTCGTGTTTCATTTGTCCAAATCTTGTCCACACGTCTTCCTGGAATTGGTGAAGGAGGGCAGTATTTCTATCAACGCTGACGAATTTCGGGGCCGATTGTAAATAGCGCCCGCATCGATGATGAATAGATGAAGAACTGGACTATCGTTCTCGATCCACCAGACCTCCTACTTCTGCCGATGATGAATATGTCAGAAGAACCGAAGAACTAGAATAGCAACGAAAAGAAGCGGAAGCAGCAGACAAAGGCAAAGGGAAAAGTCCATGGTAATTATGTATCCTTTTTTCTCCCTTAACCTTTGTATCTATCATAAAATTTTGAAAACTCAGATATATTAAACTTCTTGTTTAAATACAGAAGATTAATTGTCTTTCAAAAATTTGTTTACAGTTCAATTAGTGCTGTTTCAATATCTGCGTAGAATTTAAAACATTCAGTTTAAATCCATAATTGATCTGTTTACTAATCCTTGTGCTACTCTTCACTTCTCTTCTGTTGAAAAGCACTTAGATTAGATTTTTACACTTGAGATGTACTTCTGTTTGATAGAGGCATGACTGCAATTATATATAAAAATTCCTCTTGACATGCTATTATCTATCAAATAGTTGTTTATAGCCCTCACTTGTAAGTAATGATGATCAGATGCAAATAGGAGGAGATTGTTGTTTCTCAATTGTATTTTGATTTACATTTGTTCATACATTACATTTGTTTTATACATTAGTGGCTAATTGGGCTGCGTATCAATTAGCGTGGAAACTATGTATAGAACCTTGCTATAGGATAGTTTATTTTTAGGCTTCACATGTTCAGCGGAAGACTTCAACCTTTCTTCAGCGGAAGACTTCAGCATTGCTCCAGTGGCAGACTCTGTCTGCAGGTGTTCAAAGCATGACGTGTCCAGCCTTCCAAAACCTAGTGGATTAATTCAAATTTGTCTTTTATCATTTCGAATTTGAATTCAAACATCCCCAAACTTCTCAGACACGCTTAAACAGCTTCCGAAAAGCTGGAAGACTTTCACCCTATGAATAGTGACAAAGCAGGTGAACAGACTGACACTTGCAGGTCTGAAATTCTGATTATTCGGCTACCAACTCCTGTAAACAACTCTGCACCACTCCCTGCTCAGTATCAGTAAGGACGAATTCTACAAGACAACTCCATACATTTAATGCATTCAACCTAATAGAGCTGTTACTTTTCGTCTTTTCCAACGGATCTCTAGAATGCTCCTGCTATAAATACTGAAGAAACAACACTATCCGTCCTGAAATGCTCTGATATTCAACAACTCTAAGTCTTTATACTCAGTGCATTCAAGAGATCATAAACTGATCAAGAAGCCCTCAACAAAATCAAGAAGATTTGCCTCTACATTTATTTTAAACTTCTTATTGTTGTCATCCTTAAACTATTCTTTTGCACGAATTGAATATCTTGTTTATCTAGATATTCAATTCCCTAACCCCCAAACACAAGTCAAATATTTTGTACACGATCCATTAGATATATTCATTGTAATAGAACTAGTGGAAAACATAATGCACATTTTAAATCCAAGGTTGACTGTCTTGGTGGTGGACGTAGAACTCTTCACAGTGTGAACCATATCAAACACTTGTGTTCTTCCTTTACTGTTGATCATTCCCTCACACTGTTTCTTATTTCCTTTACTCTTTAAAACAACAGACTTGAGTATTCAGTCAAGACTACCGATAATCCTTAATCGGCAGACTTGAACTGTCTTCCTTACAAGACTTCCGCTGCTTCAATCTCTTTGATAGATTGCAATTGCTTGTTTTAGGAACATACTTAAGAAAATTTTAAGTGTCTAATAAGCTATTCAACCCCCCCCCCTTCTAGCTTATTATTGTGCCCTTTGGAACCAACAATCTCATAAAAAAAATGTGTCATTTTGTATTCAAAAATATATTTTGGCATTTTTGGTGTCATTAAAAAAAAATGTATGTTTTGCATTTAATTATATAATGCATTTTTACATTTTTCTTGTATATAAAAATACTCATGCATCATATTAGCAAGCATCCCATAAAATTTCTATTTTCGCATTTGCGTTAAATAAAATGATATATGCATGCATTAATCATTCATCATTTTGCATTTATTGCCTAATTAGCTGCATTTCTAGCAATCGCATAGAATTAAAAAAAATGTCGCAAATCATAAAGAGAAAATATTTCCACGGCATTTATCATGTCTATGCAGCATAAGCATTGCATAAAAATGAATTTTATCGCATAAAATGTTCATGTCATGTTTTGCATGCATCCAAAAAAAATATCCCAAAATATGCTCGAAGAAAAAATGCATCATATTCCAAAAAGTCTATTTCATAGGCATGCATCATATTAAAATATTTTTTGTCCTAGAGCATGCATCATATACCCAAGTTGCATTAAAAATATAAATCATGCATTGTATGGTCAAATAGAGCCCACTAGTTAAATTACGCATCGCAAAAATAAATTGCATAAAATTCATGAATAATCACCAAATTGCATCATTTTAGCATATATATTGCATGCATAAGCATTATAGGCAGGATCAGGAGTGCTACAAAATGCCAAAGCAGTGCAAAAGTCTAGCAGATCTCATAAATTTTCCAAATGAGTTAAGAAAAAAGAAAAACATATAGCCAAATGTGGAATATTTGATACATGTGTGTTCCAATCATAGTGAATGTTACCCCAATTATCTTTGGAGTAGCGATATTTGATGTAATTCCGGACCAAAGGAGGAAGTTCCTTGCTCCTCCTGCCTGATTCCGGGTGCATGGGAGTCTTCCCCTTCCTAGATCGAGACGAAGAAGCTATCTGCTAAAAGAAACACCCAAATTGACGGAAGGAAAATGAGAAAAGGAAAGAAGCTGGCAAAGAAATGAAAGAAACAGAGCCAACGTCGCAGCAGAAAACAGAAGAAGAATGAAGATGAAGAAGAGAAGCAGTGCTTCGACTTCTCCCAGCCCCGTCCAATTATAGGAGGAAAAAGGAAAATTTTCCTTTTTTCCCCTCTAAAGTTTGAAAGTTCTGCACTTAGGTCCTCAAAATTCCAAATTTGCAAAATGACCCCTGGAGCTTAACGAAAAGTTAACAAAGTTAACTTTGTTAACCAATATTGGTGGTCATCCATCCAAAGGCAAAGTAAAGCTCATATTCCCAGTAGATCAGCCGCAAAATGAGAAGAAAAGCCAGAAAAATTGGCGGCAAAGGTAAGATTATGTAAAATAAAAAATAAAAAAGGAAGCAAAAGAAAAAAAAGAAGCAAAAAAATGCAAGCATGAAAAATTAAAATTAAAAAAATGCAAAGTAAAAAAAAAGAAAGAAAAAAATGCAAAGAAAGAAAAAAGCAAAAGAAGAAAAAATGCAAAAAAAGAAAAAATGCATGCAAAAGAAGAAAGAACAAAAATGCAAAAGAAGAAAAAATGCATGCAAAAGAAAAAAATGCAGAAAAAAGAAAATACATATATGTGCATGCAACGAAGAAAATTTTTCCAGCTGAAGCCAGAAATTGAAGCAGCAAAAAGGAAGAAAATTTCCAGCTAAAGCCGGAAATTACAGCAGCAAAAAGAAGAAAATTTCCAGCTGAAGCCGGGAATTGCAGCAGCAAAAGGAAAGAAAATTTCCAGCTGAAGCCGAAAATTGTAGCAGCAAAAAGAAGAAATTTCCAGCAAAGGTCGGAAATTGCAGCAGCAAAAAAGAAAATTTCCAGCCAAGGCCGGAAATAGTAGCAAAAGAAAATTTCCAGCTCAAGCCGGAAATGCAGCAGCAAAAAGGGGTAAATTTCTAGCAAAAGCTGGAAAAGCAGCAAAGAAATGATTCCCCAGCATAAAGCAGTAAATGCATCAAATGCGGCAGAGGTCGCAAAAGCAAAGCAACGGTAAAGAAAGGTAAGTATTCTACCTTTTCCATGCATTTGTGTCTGTGTTTGGAAACTTTCCCTAAAGGGGCTGCAACCCCGGATTAGAGGGAAAGGCTTTGTTCTCCGACGAAGGCTGAGTTCCTGAGGAGGCGATGCATTCCATGCATTTGTGTCTGTGTTTGGAAACATTCCCTGAAGGGGCTGCAACCCCGGATCAGAGGGAAAGGCTTTGTTCTCCGACGAAGGCTGAGTTCCTCAGGAGGCGATGCATTCCATGCATTTGTGTTTGTGTTTGGAAACTTTCCCTGAAGGGGCTACAACCCCGGATCAGAGGGAAAGGCTTTATTCTCCGACGAAGGCTGAGTTCCTGAGGAGGCGATGCATTCCATGCATTTGTGTTTGTGTTTGGAAACTTTCCCTGAAGGGGCTACAACCCCGGATCAAAGGGAAAGGCTTTGTTCTCCGACGAAGGCTGAGTTCCTGAGGAGGCGATGCATTGCATGCATTTGTGTTTGTGGTTCAGAAACTTTCCCTGAAGGCAATCCTGGGTCAGAAGGAAAGGCTATTGTTCTCCAACGAAGGCTAAGTTCCTAAGGAGACATTGCATTCCGCCCCGCATTGTTTGTTCGCTTTTTGGGGAACTACGTTTGGTCTGATTCCTTGTATAAGGATACGTAGGCATCCTATTTCAGTAGACTCGACCATCGCAGCGCTTGTTTGTCGGCATTGTAGTGCGAACTACGTTCAGTATGATTCCTTGGATAAAGATACGTAGGCAGCCTATTTCGGTAGGCACAACATCGCAACATGCTTGTTCTAGCATAGCCCGAACTACGTCTGGTCTGATTTCCTTTATTAAGGGATACGTAGGCAGCCTACTTTAGTAGGTCTGACCATTAGAGCATTTAATTTGCATATTTGCTTAAAAACTTCGATAACCTTCTATAACCAACTAAATATGTCTAGGATATGGAGGTTTGGTTAGCATTATAAACTGTTGCATTATAACTGCTACCTACTGCATCTCTCCCCCGTATTAATTGCATGAAATTGGAGAGTCTATTTCTTATCAACAATGTTCGTCTACTCAGTAAGCCTTGGGTTACCCGTAGACTCCATCGTTGAAGGGCTCTGTAGACACCCCAATTTCGTAACCCTGACATGCGATATCAAGACCTGTTAAAACTTAACAAATGTTGAGTTACAGAGTTTAAAAATGCAAAAGGCAAAGCAGGATGCGTAAATCAGTAAAATGCAGGGGCTAAAATATCAAAAATGGGCTGAAAATTGAAGCTGGGCGCGGTAAAAAAGGAAGCTTGGTGCGGCGCCCATAATAGCTTATGGCAGCGCCCATTTTCTCTACAGTGATTCCCAAACTGCTACAGAAGTTCTACAGTCGCCGCAATGTGTAATCCGTCGAGCACACTGTACAAGGAAATGATGCGTGAAGAAGGGAATTTTAATTACCTCGATGTCCCTCGTCCAGCCTATAAATAAAGGCCCCGGGGTTCGCTTTCAGGACACATAGAAGATATCGAAAATTCCCTAAAAGCTCTCAGCGTTGTTATTACGCTGCAAGATTTGTGAGCGATTGAGCGATCCTACTATAAAGCCTCGAAGCCCCTGCCAAAACTCCTCCAAAAGCAAATCCAACAGGTCAAAGTGATCCCTAACCCCCCAGTTAGGTATCCATGCACCCTATTTCCCCGGTCCAAAAACCTCAGAAAGAGCAGTTGCTCTGCTCGAGTAAAAAGGCCAAATCAGCCAGAAACAAGCCCTTGTTCTGCCCGATTTCCGCCAGCAGCAAGCAAGCAGCAACATAAAAGCAAGCAGTTGCTCCGCCCGTTTTACGGGTCCTAAAAGAAACTTTCGGAAGCAGTCACTCTGCCCGAACCGCAGCAGCAGCAGTAGCAAAGACAGCAAAAAAGACTTCCTCTCTCGAAAAGGACAGAGCAAGCACACCACACTCTAAAAGGTGAGCCTTTAAGGGCGTTAAATTATAAAAAAAAAACTATTTTCCATCCAGCCCAATGTAAAAATATAAGCCGTTGTGCTGCCCATATTATTTTAGAAAATTGCATTTAAAAGAGCCATTATTATGGCCAAATATTTTTAAATGTATTTGTAATTATTGGAAGGAGAAGGCTGCAAGTCTGTAAATAATGTAAATATGAATGTATTTGTAGGTATTTAATGCTTTATTTATTTGCTAGATAAATATAACAAAAAGCATACTTTAGCCAAAAACCGCTTTTGAGACCGAAAGGACGAGTTGGGTGCCTAGCACCTTCCTAACTCGTAACTTAGCCTCCGAACCCATTTTTGCATTCTCTGGTTTTTCTATTTTTGGTTTTTCTTTATTTCTTCCTTAAAATAAAGATGGCAACTCTAGCAAAACATTTTGGATCGCAGTGGGGCATCGCAACATTCCTTTCTTGCACTTTTCCGTTTTCCCCTAAAAAAGAGAGAATGAGAATGAAAGGGTGATGTATTCCTATATCCTGGTATCCCCTAAAAAAAGGATAACTTGATATAGAAAACCCAAAGCACTCATCTTGATCCGAAATAGGCCATAAGACAATTTTCATAAAGTCTGTAGTGGGGCCCGCAACATCCTTTCTTGCACTTTCCATTTCCCCTACACAAGGGACGATGTGAATAGAAGAGTGATCCTTTCCTATATCTTGTTATCCCTTAAAAAAGGGATAACCTAACACATAAAACCCATAGCTCCCAAAACGGACCAAAAAAATCACTGAAGTCACCGAGGCGTATTCAACGCGCTATTTTGACAGCACCCTTTTTGCATTTTTAATTCCGTCTTCCTCTAAACAAGGGAGGGTGGAATGGAAAGCGTGGTGTCCCGCTTCCGCACGTACGCGCACCCCTATCCAAGGGTAAACGGGGCGCGGGCGCATCCCGGGGAACCTACAACCGCGTACCCAAGGTCAAAGCCACAGACTAGACTCGACCCCAAGCTCCGGCAACCGAGCAACCGAGAACAAAGACAAACAGAGAAAAAGAACAGAGGGTTCACTGATCAGAACCCAGAGAAGACACCCAAAACCCAACCAGACCACTCAACCTCTCAGTACTCACAAGACGGAACAGAGCTCATAAAGGGTTCGCTACCACCGTCACTCTCCACTCGGACGGAACAAAGCTCACAAAGGGCTCGCTACTATCGTCACTCACCACTCGAAGCTCACAGAGAACATAGGTGAAGGAAGGAGGAAATCTACCAAAGATATACAGAGTAAAAGGACTGATTTAATGGAGGCTCTTGCTCACTGTCTCTCTCTTTGATAATGCCTTACACGGCTCTGCACTCATAGCTCACACACTCACGCTCTGCTCACAGTCCCCTTTTGCAAAATGACGAAGGCAGCAGCAATTATATAAAGGGCGGCTGAATCCAAGGCAGCAAAAACGGTTACACAATTTGGGAATAAAGTGGATGAGTTGTCATCCACAATCCCAAATTCAAATACCACCAAAGGGATTAAAGGGGCTGCACCAATAAAGGGACGGGCTACACAAAGGAGTTGGGCCAAGCTGATTGGGCTTAGGGAGATAAATGAAAGGCTGCCACAATACCTAATTTGGGCCTCCAATTTTCTTACAATCTCCATCTTGGAGCAAGTACCGGTTCACACCATTGAACTCGAGGATATATTAACAAAAAGGTTCATAATTGCCTTATCCCTGCACTTGATCCAACACAAAGGAGGACCAAAACAGGGAAAACACTTAACTAATTAAACACAAAGCAAAATTAGTCAAGACACCATGACTGTTCACAAAGAACTATCCATGGATTTCAAGGAAATCACCACCGCTAACACAAAGTAAGCCAATCTAACTTATTCTCACACACAAAGTAAGAACAAGAAAGATACCACGACACACACCAAGTAATGTCGAGGATTTTCAGGTAACCAAAACAAACCATCAATCACAAGAATCAAAATCAAACATTTTAAAACTAGATTGAATTTTTGTTACCACCAAAGGTTTAACCTCCCAATCGAATTGGCAACTAAAGCAAGCTTAATCACAATCCCTTGTTTTCGAGAAAACCCTTTTACAACCAACCTAGCTTTAAAAGAAGCAAGTTCATCCACACGAAGGGGCACCAAAGTCCAAGAATGGTTCACATGCAAAACATTAACATTATCCATTAAAGCATTTAACCAACCACTAGGATTTCCAAATTTTAAAGCACCATTGTTGTAAATTATGGGATCATTCAAATTGTTAAAAGAATTGAGCATACAAAACACAAATGAGGAAATGTGAAAATTTCTATCAAAACTAGACGGCCTCCTAACAAAAGGTCTAGGCCTACCACTAGCAAGTTGATACGCACCTAAATTTTCAAGTCTAGGAATTTCCATCACATTTTCTTCCACCTCATTTTGTTCACATTCTTTATCAACGATTTCAGGATTAGCAAGCACAGTTTTACGATTTTCCACAATTTCAGTTTGCATACACGAATTCACATCAAGAGAGTCCAACACATAGGGTTGCTCCACCACAATTGGAGCCGGGGGAGGGTGTGCAACAATAGCATTAAAAGGTTGAGCAGACAATAAGTAAGGAAATTCAGTTTCGTCAAACTCTACATCCCTACACATGACAAGTCTCTCGTCATTCTCATCTCTCATCCACAATCTATACTCTCTCACCCTCTCCGAGTACCCTAAGAAAACACAACGAATCGATCGAAGTTCAAGTTTGTTATTCTCTCGATGAATGTAAGCAGCACAATCGAAAACATGCAAGTTCGAAAAATCAATTTCACAACCGAAAAACACAACTTCAGGACATCTATTACCAAGCGGGATAAAATGGACCTATTGTGCACATAGGCGGCGGACACAATCGCCTCTCCCCAAAAGCCTATGGGAAGACCCGTCGAAGCAAGCATATTCCTCACCCGTTCTAACAGAGTTCTATTCATACGCTCGGCCAAATTGCAATCGAAAGATATTTCATGATAAATCCCACTCTCAACGCAGAATCTCTCGAACTCACCGTTATAGAACTCTAACCCCTTATCCGTCCTAAGTTCCTTGATTTTCTTTTCGGTTTGATTTTCGATCAAAAGCTTCCATGTTTTAAATTTACCAAAAACATCACTTTTATCTTGAATATGAAAAACCCAGACTTTCCTTGAAAAGTCATCAACAATAGATAACCAATATCTATTCCCACCATGCGAGGGCTCACACATAGGACCCCACACATCCGCATAGATCAACTCAAGATGATTTTTAAAAGAGAATTTTTCCAGAGGGGGAAGCAAAAAACTAACTCTTTGATGTTCACAAGTCACATAAGTATTACACAAAGGCACACAAGAAATCTCATCATTAACAAAACATCGATTTTTGTGAATAATTTCTAAGCCTTTACTACTCAGATGTCCAAGTCTTTTATGCAACAAATCAAAATTTTCATTCTTAAAAGCATTTGTTTGATTTTCAGTAAAAGACACCGGGACAGCATTGCAAACATACAAACTCTTTTGTTTTTCAGCTTTAAAAATTACCAAATTGCCCTTAGTAATTTTCATCATACCCTTACCCCATCTACACTCTAACCCATCATCTTCTAATGTGGCACAAGACATCAAGTTATTGCACAAATCAGACACATGTCTCACATTCTTCAAAGTAAAAACATTTCCGAATCAAATTTCAAGCAAATATAACTGATTCCAGCAATAGGACAAATTTTCTCATTGGCCGCAGAAACAAAACCAGTTTCTAATTCTTTGTAAGAGCAAAAAAATGTTTTTATAAGGTGACATGTGATATGAGCAACCAGAATCAACTAACCATTCATTTTCGCAAGAAAACATGGAATGCATAGAATTCAATGCATCATCACATAATTCAGTTACCACAAAAACATCCACACCGTTCTCACAACAAGCCACATTACAATCGTTATGCTAGTTCTAATATTGACTTTGATTCATGTTTTTCTTTTTAGGATTAGGGCAATCTTTCCTAAAGTGTCCCATTTTTCCACAGTTGTAACATTTCCTACCTTTAGTTCTCCATTCAGACCTACTCTTGCTTCTATTTATTCCATTTCCAGAATTCTGATTTATGCCTTGGTTTTGATTTTGATTGTTTTCCCGTTCATTGTTTCTTTTTCCATTAAAGGGTTCCAATCCATAAGTCGATGAGGCCATTTTGAAAAAATTACCACAAAAACAATAGAATAATCAAAGTACCACAGAACAGCCACAGAATATCCAAGTTTCAAAAAACAGATTTTTAAAACTCAAGAAAACAAACAAGTAGCAAACATATCTAAAACAACACTAAACAGGATTTAAGGAAGAAACACCAACTAAACAGGAGAAATAAATAACACTAACGAAACCACCAAAACATATAACAAAGCACCAACCCAAGCTAAGAAATAACAAAATATTTCTACCAATCTAATACTGAAAGTAAAAGACAAGTAAGGGTAACTGAAGCTCACCAAGAAACTCTAGGAGAGAGTTTCTAATATATTTTGGATTGAAGGGGACTCTACCGACTCACGGTACAAGGACGGGGGTGGCTCTGATACTACTGTTGTGTGATTGCACCACACTGATAGCCAGGAACAGTCTCGTACAGAATCGGAGTAACCTGATTAATTATAGACCCAAAGATTAAATAACGGATAACACTAGTTATTACAAAATAACTAAACAATCTCTCTATCGATTACAAACCGGGGAGGGGATAACATTTAATCACCGGTGTCAAAATAGTAAATAACAATACTGAATAATATGGTTAAAACAGTCCAGTATTTCCACCAATCTGTTATGAAAGAACAGAGAGGAAATACATTGTGGGATTAAACAAAGAAACAAAGCTGCATAAACAAAAAACGTTAGTACACAGATAAATGGCAACATAAAATATGAAGGAGCAACAGACGAGAGCACAACGTCGTCGTGTACCCAAGACACGACTCGCCGTAATCGGTCGAAGACCTCGGCTAGCCTCTCGTCGGCTCGGACACCCTTTCACCGGCCATATCCACCAACGAGTCCAAACATAACCAGCACACCGCGTACCCAAGGTAAAAGCCACAGACTAGACTCGACCTCAAGCTCCGAAAATCGAGCAACCGAGAACAAAGACAAACAAAGAAGAAGAACAGAGGGTTTACTGATTAGAACCCAGAGAAGACACCCAAAACTCAACCAGACCACTCAACCTCTCAGTACTCACAAGACGGAACAAAGCTCATAAAGGGCTCGCTACCACCGTCACTCTCCACTCGGACGGAACAGAGCTCACAAAGGACTCGCTACCACCATCACTCACCACTCGAAGCTCACAGAGAACATAGGTGAAGGAAGGAGTAAACCTACCGAAGATATACAGAGTAAAAGGACTGATTTAATGGAGGCTCTTGCTCACTGTCTCTCTCTCTCACTGCTCTCTCTGATAATGTCTTACACGGCTCTGCACTCACAGCTCACACACTCACGCTCTGCTCACAGTCCCCTTTCGCAAAATGACGAAGGTAACAACAATTATATAAAGGGCGACTGAATCCAAGGCAGCAAAAATGGTTACACAATTTGGGAATAAAGTGGATGAGCTGTCATCCACAATCCCAAATCCAAATACCACCAAAGGGATTAAAGGGGCTGCACCAATAAAGGGACGGGCTGCACAAAAGAGTTGGGCCTAACTGATTGGGCTTAGGGAGATAAATGAAAGGCTGCCACAATACCTGATTTGGGCCTCCAATTTTCTAATATATTCAATGTATCATAGAGATCCTATGTTGTATAAATAGGCGTAATCAATCATTGAATAATAGATTGAGAATTATTCTTTCATGTATCACACAACACTTAATGACTGTTAGGTTGAAGCATACTTATATTTACCCTTGTTTAGCAGCAAAAAAACAGTGAATGTGGAAAACTGAACAGAAACAATGAACCATGTGGGAGGATTCCATCTATGAGCTTTCAGGTGTGGTGAAGATAAGTGATGATCACGAGGCTGTACAGTTCGTAAGCAAAGGTAATAAGCCCGATATCTGACAATAAGATTATGATGCGCTCTCTGTCATTAAAGATCAAACTTCGAGGATCATAATGGCTGGCAAACCTATTATAAGGTCTTCATGCGGCTTTCACTGTTAGATAAAGATACCAACCTAGAGTGAGTTTGACGAGAAGGGTGAGTGCTCGGCCCAGTGGGTTTTGAAGGTAATAGTTGGCCTTGGTTTGGATTTTTGTTTTGGGTTTAGGCACGTAAATCTCATCATGCTCAAGGGAACCCGTGTTGGCATGGTGGTAGCCATGACTAATTTTCCATGATAAATAAGGTGTTAAGAGGGCAAAATGCATAAATCTTATGAGGTGGGGGCATGAAGGGCATAAAACCGATAAAATGTTAAGAGGGCCGAATGAAGGATAAAACCGATAAAATCCTCGAGCAAATGGGAATCACTGAAGGCATGGTGGCCGCAGTCATGAGCAACGAGCCAGAGACCCATCATGACACAACCTTGAAGAAACCTCAAACCAGTAAAGCGACCAGGCTAGGTATTGGAGAGTACTATGAGGGAGTAGGGGGACGTAATTGGTGGCAAGGTAGTAAATGATAGTAATTGCAGTGAGGTCGTAAACGAGATAGGAGAAAGAACGAAGGGTCGATCGTTTGAAGCAATGGGGTGGTAATAATGGTATGGCTTTCTTGATATCTCCTAGCATAAATGGAGGTGTCATGGTGGGAGCTCGTTTGAGAGTTTCTCAGGTCTATGCCTTCATTAGTATATGCTTTTCCCTAAACTCTCAATATCTTGGCATGCCTTTATATAGTGTTTTTATTTTATTTTATTTTAATTTTCCTTTTAGGCTTTGAGACTGGTCCAAATTCATAACTTTGCTAACGTTACAACTATTTATAATTTTCCTTACCAGTTACCACTAAGTTTTGAAAAAAACTGTTATTTTGGAGGAAGACAGCCATGTCTTTATTCATAAATGAGTTGTAAGAAAAATTGTATATAACTTTAGTTGTAAGGATAACATTTTCGTCAAAATATGAGCACCTCTCCTCCAAAGTTTAAAGTATTATTCAAAGCATAAATGTTTCATATGTTCCTAAATTATTATTCTGATCGACTATTTTGAGTCAAACTAATTAATATTTAAATAAAATATGACATATTTTTTTAAAATCATGAAACATAGAATTTAAATTACCAAAATATATTTCAAATTACGTATTTTATAATTTAAATGACATACATCAAATTTTTATTTAAAAAATAACTCATTTACCTAAAAAAAAACAACTATTTAAAAATGGACAGAGTTCTAAACAACTTGCAAGCTTCTTCATGTTTTTATCCTTTCTTTTTTTGCACAAGTGAAACGGATTTCGTTTGGATAAGTTTAACATTCTCCAATTTTGGATACATAGGCATTATCATTATAATTGAAATGTTAAACTGTTGTTATAATAATTTAATCTCTTCTATTGATAATGATAGTACATAGAAGTCACTTATTTAAAAACTTTTAAAACTACCATCACTTTCTAGCCAAGACGTGATATCTTCTATTATTAATAATAGGTAATAATAAGAAAAATATTCATATTTAAAGACTTTTAAAATCAATATCAATTTATAACAAATGTAGATACATCTCTTTCATAGGTGATAATAGTGAAGTCTTTTATTTATTATTTGTATAACCAATGTGAGATACATCTATTTTTTATAATAATAATATTATTATTTTATCTAAATACTTTTAAAACTAACATTTAGAAATAGGGAGAAGTATCTCACATTGTTAGAATATGAATAATGATTTTAAAAGTCTCAAAATAAATATTTTAATACCATAAGGTCTAAAATTTAAGGTATCTACTAACGCAGATATGTTAAAAAAAACTTTCAATTGAATGAAAATTTATTTTTCTTTTCATTTATGACAATGATGATAAAAATTGTACAATATTATTTTTATTTTTATTATTACTATTACTATTGCTATTGCTTTTTTATAACAATAGTGCTATTATTATTCTCAAACATTCATGTGTGACTCATTGTTTCTCGATCATTACCTATTAATAATATAAATTAATAATAAATAAAATAATGAGATATTAATCTCTTCTATTGTTAATAGTAAAAGTCTTATATATATATATATATATATATATACACATAAATTTACAACCAATATTATTTTCAAACCAATGTGGGATACAACTCTTCTATTAGTAATAAAATGTTAGATTTTTAATGACTTTTAAAACCAAAATCAATTTATAACAAATATGTACATCTCCACTAATATTACCAATATAAAAGATGTATCTTACATGTGTTATAAATTGATGTTAGTTCTGAAAGTATTTTGATAAAATATTTCTACTTTAATCACCATACAATAGATGTATCTTATATTGTTTATAAAAAAATGTTGGTTTTAAAAGTCTTACATCAAATACTTTTACTCTTATTATCAATAAAAGATAAGTATCTCACATTATTTAAAAATAAATGTTGGATTAAATTTTTTTAGATTAAAGACTTTTTGTTACAAATATGATAGATGCATGTATCCCATATTGGTTACAAAATATTATACTATTATTATCAATAAAAGAGATGTATCGTACATTGGTTACAAATTAATGTTAGTTTTAAAAATATTATTATTAATAATAGAATAGATGTATCATACATTTGGTAGAGAGTAATGTTCGAAGTCTTTAGATATAAAAATTCAATCATTATTACCAATAGAAGATGTATATCTCACATTGGTTAGAAAGTGATGTTGATTTTAATTTTAGATAAAAGACTTTTACTATTATTATTAATAGAATAGATATCTTACATTTGATAAAAAATGATGTTGATTTTAAAATTCTTTAGATAAAAAGCTTTTACTTTTATCATCAATATAATAGAAAAGATGTATCCCACATTATAATAGACGTTGGTTATAAATTTTTTAAGATAAAAGACTTCTACTATTATTACCAAATGAGGATATGTATTCCGCATTGGTTAGAGAGTGATACTGATTTTAAAACTCTACCATTATCAACAATAGAAGAGAAGTATTTCACATTAGTTATAAAAGTAATGTTGGTTTAAAAAGTTTTTAGATGATGTATCTCACATTGGTTATAAATAAACGTATATCACATTATTTAGAAATGAGTAATGGTTATAAAAATCATTAGATAAAGATATTTTTATGTCATTAGCAATAGAAAATATGTATCCACATTGTTTAAAAATGGATGTTGATTAAAAAGTCTTTTATCTAGTACTATTATTACTAATATAAAATATGTATACCACATGGTTAGAAAGTGGTGTTAGTTTTAAAAGTCTTTAGATAAATGACTTCAACTTTCATTACCAATAAAAATAGAAAATAAGTATCTCACATTGTTTAAAAATGAATTATGATTTTAAAAGTTTTTAACAAAAAGATTTCTACTATTATTATCAAGTTAGATGCTAATTTTAAAAGTCTTTAAATCAAATATTTTTACTATTATTACTAATACAAAATATGTATCTCACGTTAGTTAGAAGCTTATGTAAATTTTAAAAATATTTAGATAAAAAAATTGTTTAGTTAGTAGTAACAGTAGAAAAAAAAATATAACCATGGAAGAGATTAACAATCTAGTTATAATGTCCAAAAATTATATTATTATTACAAAAACTATATATATCTCATATTGTACCTGTGCGGAGCACGAGCTAAATAACTAGTTCAAGTTAAAGGAGAGTACCATCTTCTCGACCTGAACTAATTGAATTAATCTAAAAATCAAACAAATTTAACTAAGAATTCAAGCCTAAAAATTGTATTCAACATTGATTAGAAAATTATGTTAGTTTACTTCAACTATTATACTCTCTTCGTTCCAGGAAAAGAGTACTCAACTATTTCACTTATAGATGTTTTACTTAAAGAGTCCATTTTTAAAAAATAAGACATAAACATGTCATTTTATTATTAAAGGAGTACTAAAAATGTCATTTTGTTTAAAAAAAAAGTATAACTTTAGTTATGTCTCATGTCAATAGAAGATATAGATTACCTAATTGGCTCCTTTCACGAAATGCTAGGCTTCGTATTGGTCTGAAATATATCAATTTCACATCTGACAATTATCATTTCTAGTGAATTTCTAATGATATATGTAACCATTAAAAACATATTCTCTATTAAGTTAAAAAAAAAACCTTTGCCTATTTAGTAAAAAATAAAATATAATAAATATTTATTTTAGGACGAGTAAATTTGTAACCTGCTTACTTAAAGCACAAATGTAGATCCGAACTTTTTGGATATGTAATCTATGAGAAGTATATAACTTTATTTTTAAGGAAATAAAATTATAAATATAGATCCTAACTTTATAGATGGATTTAATTTAATTTTTAAAAGATCTGGGTAAACACTAAGTCAAAGTATTTTAACAGGGATGGAAGAATTTTTTTTTAAAGTAAAATGTCAAAGCTAAACCATATATGTTGGGCAAAGGAATACAATATATATTCTCCATGTACAATACAATAGAACTTTTGAAATTTAAATGATGCTCACAAGCAAGATTGACACAAATATCAATGAATGTAAAAGGACATTTTATATAGATTAGTGTGAAGTGTAATGATACATTTAATTTTTTCCAGATAACATGCAAAGTTTTACCTATATTAATAAATGGAGAACCTTCTATTTTTTGAAAGAAAGTTTTGACGGAATATTTCCTTTTATAGATGCATCTGTCTTTATATATATATATATATATATATATATATATATATATATATATATATATATATATATATATATATATATATATTATAAAAAAATGATAATTATGTCTTAATTCTAGCCCCCACCTAGGCCCCAATTACGTCCCGACTAGTCCCCTAGACGCTAGGCGTTAGTGTGCCGCCTAACAATTTTTAGAACCTTGGTGTCAGTAGAAGATATTAGATTACCTAATTGGCTCCTTTCACAAAATGCTTCTTTCTTTTAGTATTCCCTACTAGGCTGCATATTGGTCTGAAATATTTCAATTTCACATCTGACAATTATCATTTCTAGTGGATTTCTAATGATATATGTAACCATTAAAAACATATTCTCTATTAAGTTTTTTTAAAAAAAAACTTTGCCTATTTAGTAAAAAATAAAAAATAATAAACATTTATTTTAGGACGAGTAAATTTGTAACCAAAGTTGAGTCTATTTAGAGATGTTAAAAAGGTCGAAGAACTGTATGATCAACCCTGCTAAATTATAATCGAAAAGGATTAGGGTCAAAAAATGATAACCCTATTAAATTCAAAACTTGTTCTATTAGGATCATAGCCCTACTGGATTAGATATGTAGGGCTAGGATCAATCGGATTAAACTTCCACGCACATTGCTCTCAATGGTCTTCCCACGTTTTAACTTGAAAAGTCGAATTCTGATCTAAAATAATATTGTTGTAGGGGGTTTTGTCCACTTCTGAAATTAAGAAAGATCAAAGATACCAACACGTGGATAGACCATTATATTAGGAGAAAGAAAAATATGAGATAATTCCAAAAAAAAAACCTCGTTTATTTCTCTTTTTACAAAATTAATCACGTATTTTTATAAATAAGATAAAAATCTTAAAATTGTAAAAAAATTATTCTCTCAAATTTTAAATAAAAAATAATGGATAGATTTAATATTTATTGTGTTAAAAATGAGATGACTCAATTACCCAGGCAACAAGTCAAGTTCCCTCTGAGGGACTGTTCGGGTTTTGGACAAGTGCATCACAAATTTTAGGACTAGGCGATCGTTCAGTGCTTTGGACTGAGCGACTGCTTGGTCAAGTAAACTTGGAGGCTCACTACTGGATTTTGCGCGGTTGCCCAGTGCCTTGCACTAAGCAACCGCTTGGTCCCGCTTTTGACAATTTGCTGGTTTGTCTATTTTTTATTCTTTTAAGGGTAGAACTGTCAAAACGGACCAACGGGGCAGACCAACCCGCTAAATGATGGGGTCCGCCATTTAGCGGGACGGGGCGGACCAACCCGCAAAACAAGCGGTCTGAAAATTCTTTGACCCAACCCAACCCACTTTGGGTTACGGGGTGGGGCGGACCAACCCACCAAAAAAAGAAATTCTTAGCTAAAAAAAGAAATGATTGACCGAGTATAAGCAGTTAAGCACAAATTTTAGTAACTATGGCTTGGCCGCTTGTAGAATCAAACCACTAACAGCTACCTTTCAATATGATATATAATTAATAATATAACTAATAGTCTAATACTCTGTAATGAAAACTGAAAAACATATATGCTTTGTATTCTAGCAACCTTGCACTGCACAACCCAAATCTTTCCTCAAAACAACCCAGATCTTTCATTACATAAACAAAGCAACCCAGATCCTTCCTTAAAATGAAGATGCTATCCACGTTTGTGCGATCATCTGTCATGGACTGGCCGGAGCGCACAGGTTGGAGGATGTAAAGAAAGAGAGAGTAAGACCGACCGACTCCGAAAGAAAGAGATCGACGAATACGATGGCGAACTGAGAGAGAGTCAGACAGAGAGATCGACATTCGATCACGATGAAAGACTGATTTCTAATTTTTCTTAAAACAAAGAGACGAGGGAAGAGGAAGCTGAAGCTGTGGGTATGGGTGTTGTGTGTGTTGTCAGTGTGTGTGACTGTATGTGAGAGCGAAAGAGGCAGTGAGGTAGAGATAGGGAGAACGAAAATGACTGTTTTAGAGAGAGACAGTGACTGGGTTTGCCCTTTGTGGGAAAGGGCTGGAAAAATGAGAGGGAGGAGAGAAAGGGTGACCACTGATCAAGTGATGGGAAGAAAAAGCGGTCACTATCTCACTGATCAAGTGATGGGAAGAAAAATAATAAGAATGGTAGGTAATAGACTAATAGGGTTTGACTTTTCACTCAATTTCAAATACAATATATTAATTAGATTTGTATAATAATTAAATTATAAATGTAGAATATATATAATAATAATAGTAATAAATATCAAAAAATTGGCGGACCAACCCGCCCCGCCCCGTTTAACCCGCCACCCGCTTGGGTCTAACCCAAAAAGCCCACCTTTTGGCGGGGTAATATTTTTAAAACCCAACCCATCTTTTTGATGTAGCGGGGCGGACCAACCCAACGGGTTTGACCCATTTTGATGGCTCTATTTAAGGGTTTTAAAGTTTTTATTGTATCCATATAAATAGTTTTATCCCTAGAACATTTTTTCAAGGAAGACTCTAATAAAATTTCGACAATCCGTTGGCCATCAATCTCTCTCTCTCTCTCTTCTTTGTGATTGATCATATTATACTCTGTTAATTTGTTTTGTGAAGGATATATCTATACATATATCACACAATTTTGTTATCAAACAGTAATCATGAGTTACCTTGTGCGAACTTGAATTTTCAGCGAAGCGGAAGACTTTCTGCTTGAGCTACGATCTTCCTATGTCACGATCAACAATCCTGCAAGTCTCTCTTGTCGGATTGATATCACGTAGCACGAATATTAATACTGGTTCACACCGCAAATCCAAGCCTCTTGATGGTTAGGCTAGAGGGGGTATTTGATGAGATAGAATTAGGAAAGAGAGAGGGGGCGGCCAACTTGAAGAATACGTGTTCTTCCAATTTGTTGTTGGAGTTTTATCCCTTTAGTTGCAAGAAACTTTATTTCTTGTAGGTTAAGTTAAGTCAATCTCAAACTCATTCAGATAAGGAAACTAATTAACCAATAATAATATAAATATATATTTCATGTGAGCGGAAGTAATTAAACGAGCCACAAGCCCAATTACTAACAGTTTACTAGTCTTCAACTATACACAACATATTGTCATTTTATTGTAAGAAAATATGATAAAAATCTAAAAGCTTGATAACATTTTTTTCTATTTTCTTATCTTATCTCTCTTGATATTATTTCACTTAAAGAAAAAGTCTAAAATAAAAATAATTCTCTAAAAATAATATCATACAAATCTATTTACGCGTAAGTCATTTAGATAATCTAGTTTGTGATATAAATTTTGTTTTCAAAATAACACTTATTTGGCAGAAAGATTGACTTGATGCAAATGCAAAGGCCAAGATGCACTCATCGAAATCATCCTGGCGGTGGTATCCTATGTTGGAGGTTTTGATGTTGCAAATTTGTTTCCATACTATAAATGGCTTCATATCCTTAGTGGGACATTGTCTAAAGTGAAGAAAACGCATCAAAAGCTTGATCTGATCCTTTTGGCAGTAGATGTTTTGTCATACTATCCTTTTGTATTGTCCTTTTGTGTTGTATTGTCCATTTCCTTGTGCATGACATTCACCAAGAGCATAACTAATGTTTTATCTTCCTATATAATCCTTCCGTTCTTAAATAATCGTTCTAGTTAATCTGGCACACAATTTAAAAAAAAAACAATTGATTTGATTATTTATATTAGTTTAATATGTAATTTCCTTTAAAGCTTATGTGTATGTGACTCATAATTAAAGTAGAGTGAAAAAGTAAAGATAAAGTGGTAAAAGTTTCAAACTGAATAATTATTTTGAGACGGACGGAAAAAGAAAAAACGATAATTTAGGGACGAAGGGAGTATCTTTTTAATTGGATTCACTATCACTTATACATTTTTCTCTTCTTATTCCATTTAAAAATATATCTTCTCATTTCTTTCTCTTACGCATCTTCTTAACTAGATCTCATTCTCACCTCATTAACTTTACACTTTAATTTTCTTTTTTATACTTCTTAAACAAATAAATTTATTGGGAACATTATTTGATATATTCCATATTTAAATATTCTGTATAAATAAATAAATTTATAAATTAAGACATATATTAATTTATAAATATTAAATTAATCATAAATTATATAATTTAAAGAGATGATGAAGAAATGGAAAAGAAAATGAAGAAGTTGTGATGTAAATAAATAAGGTTGAGATGATATATTTATAGCGAGGGAAGGAAAGGAAATTTACAAAAAAAGAAAAAAATCTTTCAAAAAAATTAAAAACCCACCCACCCCACTCCACCCCACCCCACCCCACATAAATACAAATCCCCTCCCACGCACACACAGCCACCGCCCCCCTCCCCAAACAAAAAATGGTCAAAATTGTCTTGTTTTTTAAATATATATGTATACTCAAACTAGACCCCACCCCACGCCCCTTCTTACTTCCCTCTATCATGAGTGTGGTGCACGCGCCCGGTGTGAAAGTATCGTGCACCACACCACCCCTTTTTGTTCATTCTTCTTTTCCCAAAATTTTATTTTTATTTGGGAAGAAATTTTTTTCTCTTTCCTAGATGACATGATAAGAAGATGGTCTACCATTGTTGTATTTAATCTTCTTAATAGGAAGAAACTTAAGAAGAACTAAATTGGCATAATGGTGATGCTCTAATACTAGTTCAATTTTCAAATCTTTCTTTTTTACCGTTCAAAATAATTGTTATTTAAAAAAAATAAAAAAATATTCGAAATTGTACAATGATTACTAAGTTGAGTTTATGACACTATGAATTATGAAATTATGAATTATGATGTTTATGAATGCCACCTAGCTAGTGGTATTGTTATCCGGATATACCAATCTCTATAAATTATGATTTATAAACTACTTGTGTGATCATGAGATTCTGTGAGTGATCTGTTGTTCTCAGCCGGTATGGGACGGTGTTTGCAATTGGTTACTCAAGTCTACTTGTTGCATTGTTACCTTTCAATTGAAATTCTGAGTATGTATCTATGAGTAGTCTGTTGCCTTCAAGTGATATGAGACGAGCCCCTAAGGGGGTGGCCCAGTGGTAGACATGGGACTTCACAAAGTGTTAGGTCACAGGTTCGATCCCTTCTCATGCCCCCTTAGGAGAAAAAAAAAGTGATATGAGACGATTGATGACAGTGGGTTACTTGAGTCATTTGCTTAATACTTATCTCCCGTTGGAAATTTTGATTTTCTACTTGATATTTGATAACAACTTCCGCTTATAGATCAGTATTTGGCAGCAAATGCAAAGACCAAGATGCACTCATCGAAATCATCCTGGAAATGGTATCCTATCTTGGAGGTTTTGACGTTGCAAATTTGTTTCCATCCTATAAATAGCTTCATATCTTTAGTGGGGCATTGTCTAAAGTGAAGAAAACGCATAAAAAACTTGATCTGATCCTTGACGACATCATTGATGAGTATGTAAAAAATCGTGGCACAACCACCGGAGTTAAGGAAGATCTAGTTGGAGTTCTATTGAGGCTTAAGGAGAATGGTGGCCTAGAGCTCCCCATCACATTGAACAATATCAAGGCCATTACTCTGGTAATTATGTGTATAGTAGTTTTAAGTGACGGATCTAGGAATATTGTTGACCGGTGTCCAAAATTTTAACTATTCCTTCCGTCCCAAAATATATGGCGTTTTAGGGCTTTTCACACAGACCAAGGAAACATATTGTAAAGACTAAATTGTTCATATCCAAACATTAATGAGTTGTCTTGATATTCTTGTCAAAAGAGCCAAAAACGGGTTACGAGAAGTCAATAAATATGGGAGAATTGGAGAAAAAAAGGAAAAAAGTTTCTTAGAAATTACAAAGTGTCATCTATTTTGGAACAAAAAAAATCTCCAAAAATGTCATATATGATATACCTAGCCCAAACCAGGTCACGAGCAAGGCACGAGTTAGCATCACGTGTCAATCACGAGCACAATACCTCTGGGGCCCACATCCCAGCGAGCAAGATGAAACTGACCCGAGCAGAAAGCAAAGATAACCCTCACTCAAACACAGGCGGGCAAAGGCCTTGCTGTCAGTCCGAGGGCCATGACTGGGAATCATACATGCCTAGCAAAGGAATCAGACTTACTTTGCCCAAACCTGGTCGAGCACCGGCCTTGCCTGCCCGACCAGGGGCCGATCTTCAGACCAATAAGTTCAGGGATCAATACAAACAGAATAGCCGGACTGAGCCTTGCTCGCCCGAGCACACATCAAGCATGAGACGCTGGTAGCTTGCTTTCCAAGGCAAATCAAAGGTTTCCATGTTTAGGCGGAATACTTGCCTTATCAACTCCTATAAATACGCGGTCAACCGCCTATTTCGCCTAGAATCAAGGGATTTCCTCCTTGATTATCTCGCCAACTATGGAAACTGAATCCTAGACGGATTCAATCACCTGGAAGGCCTATAAATACCTCTCGACAATCATTAACAAGGTACAGACTTTCTTGAGCCTCGTTACTCTGTCAATTTATCATTTGACAAATCACTCGATACTTACTCTCACGCCGGAGGGGTTTCGCGAGGCCTTGCCTTGCACTTCTACTCAGGTGTTCTTGTGATCTTAACATGCTCAAGGAGGACGATTACAAGCTCAAATATCCTACCCATCTAAAGGACGGCCCAAGCTGTGCATTTTGCCACATCAATATATTTTGGGACGGAGAGAGTATTACATAAAAAAATAGAAATTACAATTTGTCCTTTACGCGTTTTCATACGTTGAAAACGCGTAATTACATCATCATTACCAACATTCATTAACATATCTTTTTCGATATAACAGACAAGAAAATCATTTAAAAATTGATTGGACATTCGATTTCGTAAATCTGTTTTGACAATATTTTTTACAGAAAATTTGAGAAGGGTCCAATGAAATTTTTTGGAAGGGCCCAATTGTCAAATATCACAAACCTACTCCCAATTTTTTTTTATTGGGCAATGTCCATAGACATCCCTAGGACTCATGTAGATCCGCCTATGGTTCTCTAAAATGAACTTAAAATGGATAATTATTTACACAAAAACAACTCAAACTTATGTTAAAAAAGTTAACAAAAAAAAAAGACAAGAAATTGACTTGTGAGTGTGGGTTCTATGCCATTGACTAATTCATACTCCAATTTTCAAATAAGTGTTTTCCTTTGGAACGGTTCAAAATAATTGTCATTTAAAAAAAATTAACAAAATATTTTTATAATTTTATTCTTATTTTTTAATCTTACTTTAATTATAGTCATGCACATATTCAAAGATATTAAAGGAAATCACACAGTATACCAATCTTTACAATATAGTCAATTATTATTTTTAAACGATATACCGAGTCAAAGAGGATAATTATTTAAAAATGGAAGGAATATTAGTTTTTAGTATTTTAAAATTTTATGATCATTGTTTTGATAATGTTAGATTTATTAGATGATATTCATTATTAGTATACTAGTACTCTTACTCGTGCCGATGTCACGGCGCCTGTTTGAGAATTTATCAATAAATGAAACAAATACTGTGGAAGTGAATTAATATTTACTTATAATTTGTATGAGTTTGATATATGTACACTATACAATGAAAAGGGAGAAAACCCAAATACAAAAACATTTTACTTCGATATTTATTTCATAAGAAAACCAAAAAATAAATATTTTAATTGTAAATACTGTTAAAATACGAAAAGTAAATTTTATTGTTTTCTCAAGTAATGAAAACTCAGTCTTCTTCTTCTGGGGGTTCTTGCTTAACAACAATGGTTAGTTTGGAAACATGAGATGCAATAACTTTGTCAATTATTTCTACCTACATATGACACAAAAAAATTCAAACACATTCATTTAAACACAAAGGAATTTTTATTATTTTCTCAATAATGAAAACTCAGTCTTCTTCTTCTCGGAGTTCTTGCTTAACAACAATGGTTAGTTTGGAAACATGAGATACAATAACTTTGTCCATTATTTCTACCTACACATGACACAAAGAAAATTCAAACACATTCATTTAACCAAATTTTCTGCTTCATCTACAAAACTCGAATCCTCTAATATATTATCATATAAAATCTAACATGTGAACGGAGATGCATTTTGATCAAAATTAATCAACCCTAAAAGCTAAAAAAAATGGCAATTAAATCAATGGAAACCAATACACATGCCCCAACAAACGAAACCACAACAATGAGAAGATGTGCAATATTGTATAAAAATAAACTTGTACCCGTGTCGATGGCACGGTGCCAGTATGAGCGCGATCAATGTATGAACCGAGCATGATGAAAATAAATTAATATATCCTTAATGTTTTGTAGGGGTCGTATTAATGTAAATTACACAACAACATCCCGAAAATTAAAAAATAATATATTTTATTGGCCGTAAAAGTTTATAACTCATCTTAAAAGAAAATATATAACGTATCTCTTAAAAGAATATAATTAAGCATCAAAAAGCATTCTCTCTCTCTCACACACACACACACACCAACCCAACACCTGTAAATTGAAATAAACTTAAAAATGAAAATATCAGCAAACAAAAACCACAAAATAAATTGAATAAGACAGAGTAAACTAACAAAATACTATTTTGAAATCAAAATCACAAAGATTTCAGACCAATAAGATAAACTAAACACAACTTTTAAGAAAATAAAGAAATTAAAATACAAATATTCAAAATTACAAAAGTTTATCACAAAACTTAGAAACAATTTTTTTTCGGACAAAAAATAAACTGATTCATTTAATTACGATAACAATCTAAAAAAAATAAAAATAAAAATATTTAAAATTACAAAAATTAATTACAAAACTTACGAACAATTTTTTTATAAAAAAATAAATCTAAACCAGTCATAAATTAAATTGGGATTAAGTTGATTACGATAGCAATCAATTAAGAAACTACAACTAAATATTTGTAAAGGCGTAAATGTCATTTTATTATTAATGAACTACTAAAAATATTATTTTCTTAAAAAATTGACTTTCAAACGGGGCCTGTTTTCCCGGAACGGAGGGATTAATTAATAATTTGTATACGGAATTACGGGTCGGACAACAAATAAATTGATTTGTATACGAAATTACGGGTCTGAAAAAAATTGATTAAGTTAATTACGATAACAATTAAAAAGAATAAGAAATTACGGGTCTGAAAAAAATTTGATTAAGTTAATTACGATAACAATTAAAAAGAAAAAAATACAAATACAAATTTTCGTAACTATAAAACTGTAAAATCATAAAATATTAACTGCAAAACCGTAATATCTCAGTAAAAGAGTAACTAATTTTCGCAGTAAAAGCGTGAATATGCAAAGAGGAGGAGAGAGAAAGAGATAGAGAAAGAGTGAGAGATAAAAGAATTGTGGAGATAAAATAGGGATAGAAAAAACGTGATAAAAATGATTGAGATTGTCAGATACCAATAATTGTATTTGGTAAAAATCAATTTGGCCGATAATTAGTTTTTTATTTTTTTATTGGGGATCCATTATTGCCCCTCCCCTCCGAAACATTAATTCCTGAATTTGTCATTGAATTGCTTAAATTAAGCAATAAATTGTGAATGGGTAAAAATAAAACAATGGACAATGGTATTCTATTTATACTAAAAAAAAAAAAAAGAGTTTGTTTTGAATAATATATGTAGAATTAGTAAAGGAAAGGAGTTAGACACAAATTTCAAGGAATTGAAGGACGTTGTAAGTTGTAACAGTGCAACCGGAAAGAAAGCACGTGTTGAGAATTTGAATTAGGGAGTAATAGGAATAGGAATAGGAAGAGAGAGAAAAGGATTGTGGAGAAAAAAATGTGTAAAGAAACGGTTGAGAAAAGTAATTAGTTTTTTGGAAAATGATATCCTTACTATTAATCATACAACTTTCCTTACAACTAAGCCTTGAATTGAGAAAAAATGTTTTGAACAAAGACAACTTTACCCTTCTTCAAAGCTTAGTTGTAGAAAAAGTTGTAGAAGTAGTTGTAAGGCTAGCAATGTTGAAATATTGTAAATATGTCTTAATTTCTAGGCTCTGCCTAAACCCCGACTAGACCCCGCTTAGGCATCCTAGGCGCTGGGCTGGGCGTTGTTGCGGCGCCTAGCGACTTTTAAAACGGAACAGAGCGATATTATTATTATTATTATTATTATTATTATTATTATTATTATTATTATTATTATTATTATTATTATTATTATTATTATTATTATTATTATTATTATTATTATTATTATTATTATTATTATTATTATTATTATTATTATTATTATTATTATTATTATTATTATTATTATTATTATTATTATTATTATTATTATTATTATTATTATTATTATTATTATTATTATTATTATTATTATTATTATTATTATTATTATTATTATTATTATTATTATTATTATTATTATTATTATTATTATTATTATTATTATTATTATTATTATTATTATTATTATTATTATTATTATTATTATTATTATTATTATTATTATTATTATTATTATTATTATTATTATTATTATTATTATTATTATTATTATTATTATTATTATTATTATTATTATTATTATTATTATTATTATTATTATTATTATTATTATTATTATTATTATTATTATTATTATTATTATTATTATTATTATTATTATTATTATTATTATTATTATTATTATTATTATTATTATTATTATTATTATTATTATTATTATTATTATTATTATTATTATTATTATGATTATTATTATTATTATTATGATTATTATGATTATTATTATGATTATTATTATGATTATTATGATTATTATTATTATTATTATTATTATTATTATTATTATTATTATTATTATTATTATTATTATTATTATTATTATTATTATTATTATTATTATTATTATTATTATTATGATCATTATTATTATGATCATCATCATCATCATCATCATTATTATTATTGTTATTGGTATTTTTGTTGTTGTTAGTCTTTCATTTCATACAAATAATATCGTTACTGGCTTCTTGGCGATTTGGGTAAGGGGCTATTTCAGTAGCTTATGGATGTAGTTATCAAAGTCCCAATACTAAACATTTTTGAAATAAATAGAACCAATTAGAAAATTTATACCTCAGTGACTTACCAACAACTTTTAGAAGAAAAAAATACAAATAAATTTGGCAGTTTCACAATAAAAAGAGGAGTGAGTCCTTCTTTTGCCTCGTACCTTCTTCCAGTTCACTTTGATCTTAATAATGGAGGTCTTGTCTTTCAATTACAGTTCCCTCATCATCCCTTTTCTCTTCCTCCTACTCTTATTCATACAAATATCCAGAGTAATTATAAACAATAAAACAACTCAAAAGAAACTTCCCCCAGGGCCATGGAAGCTTCCATTCATTGGAAGTCTGCATCACTTGGTGGGTTCACAACCACATCATGCTCTCAGGGCCTTAGCCAAGAAACATGGACCCATCATCCATCTCCAACTTGGTGAAGTTCCGACGGTTGTTGTATCAACCCCTCGACTGGCCAAAGAGGTTCTCAAAATCCATGATCTTGCCATGGCAAATCGGCCAGAATTTCTGGCTGCCAAGATTGTCATGTACGAGGCTGCAGACCTCATCTTTGCTCCTTACGGTAATTACTGGAAGCAAATGAACAAAATTTGCATCTTAGAACTTTTGAGTGCAAAAAAGGTGCGGTCGTTTAGCACCTTACGTGAAGAAGAGGTATCGCGTTTTATTGAGTCCATTAGGTCATCCTCTCAATCACCAATAAATCTTGGTCGAATGATTTACTTGTTGCAAAATACAATTGCTTGCAAAGCAGTATTTGGTAGCAAATGCAAAGACCAAGATGGAGTTATCGACCTCATCCTGGAGTTGGGGTCATATGTTACAGGTTTTGATCCTGCTGATTTGTTTCCGTCATTTAAATTGCTTCATATCCTTACTGGGGCGATGCCTAAAGTGAAAAAAATACACCAAAAGCTTGATCTACTTCTTGAAGACATTATTGATGATCATAGAAAGAATTTTGGCACAACCACAGGAGTTGAGGAAGATCTAGTCGATGTTCTCTTGAGGCTTATGGACAACGGTGGCCTAGAGTTCCCCATCACATTTAACAACATCAAGGCCATTACTCTGGTACGTAACTACTTGCTATATATCGTGTACTGACCAGATAGACATGTCTAAGCCAACCTAGGACGACTATTATGTGACTCAAGTAGGACTCATATTTTTGTTTTTCTCGGGCGCTACAAGCGACAATTTGTGCTGATGGTGGACCTTGCAATAATTCATATTGGTCATTTTAATTGGGTGATAATCGGGCCAGTCCCGTCCCATCAATTTCTAACCTCTAAAAGAGATGATTTTTTTAACCGATAGAGAACACTTTTTAGGGTAAAAGGAAGAGTATACCTTCAATGAAATTAGGTTAGGGGTGCGTTGAATAGCAATTTAAAGTTCATGCATCACAATTCTAATTTTTGCATCACAAATCCAATTTTTGCATCAGGATTTACTAATTCTAAATTATGCATCAGGATTTTCTACATGGGTAATCCAATTTTGCAAATCTAATTTTTGCATCGATATTTTCTAATTCCAAATTGTGCATCGGGATTTTCTGTATAGGGGGTCCAGTTGGTGCATCGCAAATCTAGAAATTTGCGTCGGGATTTATTTTTGTATTCTAATTCCAAATTGTACATCGTAAATTCAAAACTTTTGCATCGATGTTCCAAATTGGTGCATCACCGTTAACAATTTCCAAACAAATGGTACTCACGATACGACAATAATACTCTTCTGAATCAAAAAAATTGTAAAGGTTGATTTGAACATATTGAGAATGATAATCATCGAATCGAATTTCAAATAGACAGATGGAGACCAAGAGTGTCGTCCTATTGTTTCTGTAAAGCCGGCCAACTCGAGTTGTAACACATTATCTTCGCAACTAGCCATTTTCCGCTCCACATTTAAAAAAAAAACCCCAATTTGACCTAGAGAACTACGAAGAAGTTGCAAAAAAAAAAAAATCTAATTAATACCTCTCTAGCCAAACCTGAAATAGGCTTATTCCATTGGTTCCAAACAAAAGCTGAAAATCCAGGTGATCAAGCAGTGGACCTTCTGTTCACATGCGACACTGAGGAGTTTACTCTTCTGAGAGTCAATGTAGTATTTTGGTGTAATTGTGATTTGGCCTGGTTTTGAGTATTTGGTGAGCCACAAGATGAAACTGGACATTATAGGAAGAATAGTATTAAATTGGACTTATGCGGTTAAATAAAAAAATGGGTTACTAAATAGGTTGAAAATTTTGTAAAGTGGACCGGCCAGCAATTTCCCCAAGAAATTATGATGTATAATCCCGTATTCGCCAACTAATGTACATTTGGCCTGAAATGTTGTTTTGGCAATGTTGCTTGCTGCTTGTTGAGACATATAATTGCACAATATAACCAAAGCATGCCTCTCCAAGTCTCCATGCAACATGTTTAGATATATATCACATTTGATAGTTAAATCCTTGCAAATTATAAAATAAGATCGATCTTAGGACTAAACCTCTCATGATGAACCCCTACATTCAGTAAGTACTTATATAAATTTAAGGTGGATCATTAGTTACGCAATGATACTCAAACTTACGTTCAAGGAGGAGGTTCTAATACAAGTATTTAATTGGCTAATTCGATATATCTTTCTTTTCAAATCTCACTTTTTAAACATCGATCGTGTAGGACATGTTTGCTGCAGGAACTGAAACAACTTCAGTAGCAATAGAATGGGCAATGTCTGAAATGATAAGGAATCCAAGAGTAATGGAGAAAGCACAAGCCGAATTGAGAAAAGACTTGAAGGGAAAGAAAGTGATACATGAGAATGATATTCAGGGTTCAAGTTACCTAAAGCTAGTCATTAAAGAAACTCTACGATTGCATAACCCTTTTGCTTTGCTACCACGACAATGCCGAGAGGAGTGCGAGATTGATGGTTACACAATTCCGGTCAAAACCAATATCATTGTGAATTTCTCAGCCATAGCAAGAGATCCTAACTATTGGCATGATCCCGAGAGCTTTTCACCTGAAAGATTTGAAAACTCTTCCCTAGATTTCAAAGGAACCAACTTTGAGTTTATTCCATTTGGGGCAGGAAGGAGAATGTGCCCAGGCATTTCTTTTGCTATTGCTGGTGTTGAGCTTGTTCTTTCTCAACTCCTTTACCACTTTGATTGGAAACTTCCAAATGGGATGAAGCCTGAAGATCTAGACATGAGTGAGATCTTTGGAGCCACTATTAGAAGAAAGAATAGCCTGTTTTTGGTTGCAACCCCTTATTCCTCACTCTAATGTTTGGATCGTGTACAGATTCTAACGGATGTAATGAACTTTGAACTACAATAAACAAAGGGTTGTACTATTTATTGAATTGAATATCACGTCATCTAAGTATATGTTTAATCATTTTCATTTATCTTTTCCTACTCAACCTTAGAAGAAATTTCACAAATTGAAATACAATTACCATATGAAACTCCCTCCGTTCCCAACGGGTCCGGTTTTGGAGGGGTTTAGAGTGATAGATCGAACATGGCCCCCAAAGTAAGAGGGCCCAATTTTATATATGTATAAGCTAGTTTTACTTAGATATATTATAAATAATGTAACATTAGTGAGCAAATTGTCTTTTGACTCAATGGATTGAGTAATTGTGTATGTGGTGAGTGTAGCCTTGAAGTTCAAGGTTCAAGACCCTTCTACGCCTTTTTCGTAATTTTTTTTATTTTGGGTCTACGGTCAATTATTATTAGTATTATTTTATATACATATTATATCATATACTCTCCTCAATTTAGTTAAATAGTCACCTTCGTAATTTTTTTATTTTAGGTCTACGGTCAATTATTATTAGTATTATTTTATATGCATATTATATCATATGCTCTCCTCAATTTAGTTAAATAGTCACCTATGTTATTTTGATAGGTTTTACGTAAATAATCAACTTTTAAAAAATATGTTTATAATTTCACAATATTTCATATTTATCATCCACTTGTATTGTAAGTATAATTGTTGTGGTTAAGTTTTTTTTATTACCAACTTCAAATCTACTTATATAGTTATATATGTTTTAATTACTTCAGAACCTAATGAATAAAGAGTTACTCTCTCTGTTTCAAAATATATGTCGTTTTAAAGCTTTTTACACAAACCAAGGAAACATATTACAAAGGCTAAAATGTCATTATTTACTTTACTTCAAACATTAATAAGGTGTCTTTTGATTCTCTTGCCCAAATAGTCAAACACAAGTTACGGAGTCAATAAATATGAGTAGAATTGGAAAAAAAAGGAAAAAAGTTCATTGAAAATTATAAAGTGACATCTATTTTGGAACAAAAAAACTCGCCCAAAACGACTTATATTATGGAACGAAGGGAGTACTATATAATGATAAATAATTTGTATTCAGTTTTAGTAGAGTTATTCAACCTTAATTTTATTTTGCGTTCACTAAATTTATTTATAAAAAAAAGTTAGTTGACCATCAATTTTTTTACCTGAGTCATAAAAATTAACAATTGATTGGGCATATAATATCAATATTTCAAACAAAAATCAAGTTTTATTGTTACGTTACTATCATTTTCAATTATTTCTTATATTTATTTAATTTTTTGCTTTGTTAGTTGATTGTTTTTTAACTTGAATATATAGTGCACAACACATGTTACTAAAAAAATATTCATCTAGAAGTCAAAACATAAATAAAATAAAAAATTTTGGTTAAGTATATTATTTTTATTGTAAATTATTTTAACGAATGAAGAATAACAGTTTTCAGTAATTATTTAATACTTATTTTCTTAAATGTTTGGGTATTATCGATTTTCAATACTTCAAATGATGAAAAGTCAAATAAACTATTCGTCTAAAATTCTTATGCTTATATTTTTTTAAGGGTCCCTTATTTTCTTTTCGCTCTGGACCCCCAAAAGTTCAGTGCCGACCCTGATTCCCAAATAATGATATAATTTATTTCTTAGTTAAAACTTCTAAGATTGAAGATTTACTTGTTTGTCTACCATTTTGAAATAACACTAATTAAATTATAACTCTATTCAGAAATGGAACATTTTGGAACATTTATTTCGTGAGAAACACAATGGTTGTGTCATCCCACCCTTTTTAGATAAATCTTCATTCTCAAACATTCATGTGTAACTCTTTATTTCTCAACTATTACCTATTAATAATACTTATTAATAATTAATATAATAATGAGATATTAATCTCTTCTATTGTTAATAGTAGAAATTATATATATATATATATATATATATATATATATATATATATATATATATATATATATATAATTTACAACCAACATTACTTTCAAACAAATGTAAGATACAACGAACTCTTCTATTGGTAATAAAATGTGATATTTTTAATCTATTGACTTTTAAAACCAAAATCAATTTATAACCAATATGAAATGCATCTCAACTAATATTACTAACAGAAAATATGTATCTTACATTGGTTATAAATTGATGTTAGTTTTGAAAGTCTTTTGATAAAAGACTTTTACTTTTACTATTATGGAAGAGATGTATCTTATATTGTTTAAAAAAAATTAATTTTAAAAGTTTTATATTAAAGATTTCTACTCTTATTACCAATAAACTATATGTATTTCACGTTGTTTAAAAATAAATGTTGATTTAAAAAGTCTTTAGATTAAAAACTTCTTATTACAAATAAAATAGATGCATGTATCTCACATTGGTTACAAAGTATTCTACTATTATTTCCAATAAAAAAGATGTATCTCACATTTGTTATAAATTTATGTTGGTTTAAAAAATAATATTATTGCGAATAGAAGAAATGTATTATATATTGGTTAGAAAGTGATGTTGATTTTAATTTTAGATAAAAGACTTTTACTATTATTACCAATAGAAGAGATATATTTCACATTTGTTAGAAATATATATTGGTTTTAAAATACTATTTTTACCAATAAAAGATATATATTCTACATTGATTAAAAAGTGATTTTGGTTTTAAAAGTCTATAGATAAAAGGTTTTTACTTTTATCGTTAATAGAAGAGAAGAGATGTATCTCACATTATTTAGAAATAGATGTTGGTTTAAAAAAAATTACGAGAAAAGAGTTCTACTATTATTACTAAATGAGGAGATGTATCACACATTGGTTAGAGTGTAATGTTGTTTTAAAAGTCTACTATTATTACTAACAAAAAGAAGTAATTCACATTGGTTAGAAAAGTGATATTGGTTTAAATTTTTTAGATGATGTATCTCATATTGGTTACAAAGAGATGACCACATTATTTAGAAATGAGTATTGGTTTAAAAAATCATTAGTTAAAGGAATTTATATGTTATTACATATAGAAAAGATGTATCCTACATTGTTTAGAAAGAGATGTTGATTTAAAAGTCTACATAATTACTAATAGAAGAAATGTATCACACATTTGCTAGAAATTGATGTTGATTTTAAAAATATTATTATTACCAATAGAAAATATGTATACCACATGGTTAGAAAGTGATGTTGGATTTGAAAGTCTTTAGATAAAAGACTTAAACTTTTACTACCAATAGAAATAAAAAACAAGTAACCCACATAGTTTTAGAATGAATAATGGTTTTAAAAGTTTTTAACAAGTTAGATGTTAGTTTTAAAAGTTTTTAGACACAAGATTTTTACTATTATTACCAATAGATAATATGTATCTCACGTTAGTTAAAAAATTATACTGATTTAAAAAATATTTAGGTAAAAAAACATTTAACATAACAATAGAAAATATCAAATTATTATAATTATTAAAAATTTAACAATCTAATTATAATGTCTAAAAATTGATCATACAAAGTAGATTCCATGATGTGATAGTTGTACTTTCCGGAGGGTTTAAAATGAATTTTTAATTTGTCAAATTCACCCCCTTCTAAAATTATATCCCCGTTATTACAAAAGATGCCTACACAAAAACAAATAAATAAGTGAAATTTTTTAAATTCATAAAAAATAAATAATAAAATTAACATAATCAATAACCAAAGAAAAATAAAAATCTTAATAATAATAATACACACGCATCATATTTACTAGTATTGATTAATTAGATTTATACTTAAAAACTTCAAAAACACGATAATCTCAAACTCCACATGATAATTGATACACCAAATATAAAACTTGTAAATATACCACAAACGATGCCGAACTCTTAAACTATAAAAAACAGTTAAAAAGCGGACCGGTACCTTTTTTCAAATATTTTTTTACTACAATCTTGTATTTTTTTTTCAATCAAAGAAAGTAAGTCATTTATGGAGTGAAAAGACTATGATACCCTTACGGAACTGAGGCGCGCTACGGAAATCACTTACTTAGTGCACCACGTTATATCAATTTTTGCACCGCGATAAATCGATTTAAATTATCCTAATCCAATTTTGCATCACGCTGCACCAATTTTATGCACTGCGATGCATCAATTTAAATTACCAAATCTAATTTTTGCATCGTGATGCATTGATTTAAACTACCTAATCAATTTTGCATCGCGCTGCACCAACTTTAAGCACCGCGATGCATCAATTTAAATTACCAAATCCAATTTATGCATCGTGATGCATATATTTAAATTACTAAATCCAATTTATGCATCGCGATGCTTCAATTCAAGCAACCAATTGATGCAGTGTGATGCAAACTGGTTTCGAATGCATCTCGTCTGCCTCTGTCGTAAGTCATCTTCATCATCAACATTTGTCCTTGCTGAAAATCGTCCATCCCAACCCAGATCAATTTCAGTATTGTACTTAATGAATATCATTTCCTCTCTCTCTCTCTCTCTCTCTCTCTATATATATATATATTTGTGTTCGACTCAAGCATATTATCAAAACTTCATTTTATTTTGGGTCGACTAAATTTACTTATCAAAAATAAAATGTTACTTTACGATCAATTTTTTATCTAGGTCATAAAAATGAAAATTGCTTAAAATTGATATACTTGTGCAGTTATATATTCATTGGTAAATAATTTATCATATTTCAAGTAAAAATTAAGTTTTATTACTATTTGACTATTAGTTTTATTGCTTATGTTTCTATAATCTTTACCTTTAGTTGATTGTGTGGTTTTTTTTTATAACTTGAATTTGTAGTCAAACATGTATATGTTACCATAAAAATATCCATTTGTATGGTATATTGTTTTTGTTCCAAATTGTTTAAATCGGTGCAGAATAGTAGCTTTCAATAATTATTTAATATTTTTTGTTATATGTTTGTAGGTGTACATTTTTAACTATTTGAATAATGAAAAATTAAAAAAAAATATTTTTATGGCAAATTTCGGGTCGGTCCACTTTGTGAAGTTTGTAGGGTGATAACTGGACCGGTCTCATATGATTAAATTATAACCGAAAAAGTCGTTCATATTTGTTTTCAGTCCCTAAAGTACACTTTTTGGATAAAATGACGAAGATACCCTTAATGAACAATAAACGCGCGCACAAAGCCCACGGCCAAACATCAGCATCGCATAGCAAAATCAGAGCGTCACAATGGAATATTGAAGTCCCAACCAAAGACCATGCGTCGTTACTTGTTATAGGTTAAAGTACATCTAAATTTATAACCAATTGAAATCTGTCCAAATTTATAACCAATTGAAATCTGTCCAAAATTTTGAATCTCAATGTAATGTTTAGGCATCGTGAAACATAATTGAAGCCTATTCAAATTGGGCATCACAATTTAAACTTAAGGCATCGAAAGCAGAATTGAAGTCTGTGAAATTTTAGAATCGTATTGTAAAAATACAAGACCAAATTTCAAGTCTGCCTTAATTTTGGCATAGAAACAATACAATGTTTTATTTACTATTTTTATTACAACTTTTTTATAAAACAATGCAATGTTTTACCTTTTTTATATTTTTATTAAATTAGAAGAAACGATGCTTAATTAAGTAACACCGATGCATGATTGGAAGAAGCGGTGCCTAATTAAGTAACACCGAGACATGATTGGAAGAAACGATGCCTAATTAAATAACACCGAGGTAGGATTGGAAGAAATGATGCCTAATTAAGTAACACCGAGGTAGGATTGGAAGAAACGATGTCTAATTAAGTAACATCGAGGTAGGATTGGAAGAAACGATGCTAATTAAATAACACTAACACAGAATGTTTAATATATCGTGGTGCAAATTTTATAACAAGCTATTGAAAATTTTGTGCAATTTTGGAATCGTATTGTAAAAATACAAGACTAAATTTCAAGTCTTCCCTAATTTGGGCATCGACATGCAAAAATTGAAAGAAGATTAACAATCGTCAGAATGAGAATTGAAAGCGTGTGATTAAGACTTCAACAATGTTGGGCGACTGATGGGAAGAGCAGTTCCCTTTGTTCTAACTTTTTAAATCCGTATTGGAATAGTGGAATGAACATAAAGAATCGATTTGGATCAATTTCATTTTGTGATCAAAATCAAAATGATTTCAATTGTAATACGCAAAAAAGAGAGAATGAACAATTCATAGGTTTTATAATAACATGATTTTTCTAAGCAGCCTCTCAATCAAAGTTTTTTTTGGGATACTACGGAGATGAAGAGAAAATGTAGAAGAGATGAAAAGAAACTAAACAAATTTGAATTCGACATAGGTTGAAAGAGAGAATGGTAGAGAAGAGGGTATTTTTGGAACAAAATTTTGAAAAAGTACTTTACCAGTTGAAAAAAAGGGGAGTGGAGCGGTTACAATTTTACAAAACTGCACCGGCTAGTAGTTATTCCTATTTATTATTTAAGATTTATTCTTATATGTTTGTAGGTGTACATTTTTAACTATTTGAATAATGAAAAATAAAAAAAATTATTATTTTTAGGGAAAATTTCGGGCCGGTTGTGAGTGCCCCGGATTTTTACGACCTTTTCCCCCGCTAACGAAAAAGCGGGTGGTTTGAAAACCTTTAAGGCGCGTGGAATACGTCCGGCCTCAAATGTGGACTCAAAATGTGATAAACAGAGTCGCCATCTTTATTTTAAGGAAAAACAAAGAAAAACCAAAATCTAACCAGATTTGCAAAGGGTTCAAAGGCTAAGTTACGAGGTGGGAAAGGGTTAGGCACCCAACTCGCCCTTTCGGTATCAAAACAATTTTCTTGGCTAAAATATGCTTCTTATATTTATTTAAAAAATTAAATAAAGCCTTTAAATATACATATATGTATCTATATTATTATAAACTTGCAGCAACATCCTTCCTGGAGTTACAAATACATTAATAAAATTTTGTCCATAATAATGGCTCTTTTTAGTGCTATTTCTTATAGAAATTCGGGCAGAATAACCGCTTATGTTTATTACATCGGGCTAGTCTAAATAGCACTTTTATATATTAAAAACTTTGAATAGCCTACCTTTTGAAGTGTGGGGGTTTTATCCCGTACCAGCTAGCTTCTAGTAGATTTTAGGGTGCGCTCGCTCTGTCCTTCCGAGAGAGGGAGTCTTTTTGCTGCTGTTTTGCTGTTGCGGGGATTTGGGCAGAGTAACTGCTTCCGAAAGTTGCTTTTCGGCCTCGGGATCCGGGCGGAGCAACTGCTTGCTTTTTTGTTGTTGTTTGCTTGTTGACGGCGGAAATCGGGAAGAGCAACTGCTTGCTTTTGACTGATTTGGTGTCTGGATTCGGGCAGGGCAACTGTTTTTTTTAGGATTTTTGGATCGGTGAAATAGGGTGGAATCATAGCAGGGTAACTAGGTTTCACTTTGGCCACTTGGTTTTCCTATTTGGGGGAGATTTGGCGGAGCTTCGGGGCTAGAGGAATAAATCTCTCAAGGCGTTCTCTCAGAACCTCACTGCGGAGGCTCTCTCATTGCATGAAGAATGTGTTTAACTGTGTGCGAACTATGAATTCAACAAGCCATGGCCTCTTATTTATAGGCTGGGAGAGGCTTTCTTTCGTGATTAAGATTTCTCTTTTTGTGCTTCATCGGCTTGTACCGCGCGCTTGAGAGATTGCACCGAAGGCAAACTTCTATAGGGAACAGGGCACTGTTGGGTGCCACCCATGGTGGAGGTTGGCGCGGTGCCCAGAGTCACTATGGGCGGCGCCAGGGGGTCTTTTTGATCTTTTTTTTGACACTTAGGCCCCCTGCATTTCACTGTTTACTCATCCTGCTTTTGATTTTTGCATTTTCGACCTTGTAACTTGACATTCGTTAGCTTTTTTAACATGTCTTGATATTTCATGTCATGTTACATACCAGGGGTACGAAATTGGGGTGTCTACAGAGCCCCTCAACGATGGAGTTTACGGGTAAACCGAAACTTACCAAGTAAACGAACATCGTTGATAAGAAATAGCAGGTTATCGTAGTTTTTAAGCAGATATGCAATAAAATGCTCTGATGGTCGCACCCACCGAAATAGGTTGCCTGCGTATCCCTTTCTCAGGAATCAAACCAAATTAGTTCGGCCTCATGTAAACAAACAACAACATCACTGGGTGGGATGGATGAGATCCTAATTATTCCACGATCCGGGGCCTATACCCCTCGAGGAGATAATCCAACTCAAACTGGTGGGATATTGGGATAAAACCGATCATTTCCACGTCCCGGGGTATGTAGCCCTCGAGGAGAATGATTCAACAACAACTCTGGGTAGGATAGATTCAAATTGATCATTCCGCCCCCAGGAGATGATCATACAACTACTCAGAGGAGATTATTCCGTCAGGGGTTACGCCCCTGAGGAGATAATCAACAACACTCTGGTAATAGCGATTCAAACTTGATTATTCCACATCCCGGGGTTATGCCCCTCGAGGAGATAATCCTTCAATTACTCCTTAGAAATCAGGAAACTTGATTATTCCACATCCCGGGGTATGCACCCCTCGAGGAGATAATCCATCAACAACTCAAGATAGAATGCATGAAACCGATTATTCCACATCTCGGGTTTCACACCCCTCGAAAAGATAATCCCAAAAAACTTTAAGATATAATGCATGAAACAGGTAAAGTATTAATACCTTACATTTTCCCTTACCTTTCTTTACTTTTTTTTCTTCTACTCTTTCTTTCTTGCTCTGCTTTTCTTTTGCTTTGCTGCCTTCTTTTTCTTGCACTGCTTTTCTTTTGATTTTCCCTCTTTTTTTTTCTTCTTCTCTTTTTTTATGGCTCTTTCTTTTGCTGCGGTTTTCTTCTCTTTCTCTCTTTTTGCTGTGTTGCAGACATCCTACTGGGGATTCGAATGACATAATTTTTCCTTTTCTGCTTTTCTTGCGGATAATCTGCTGGGGATATAAGCTTTCTTTGGATTTTGATGGATGGCCGTCACTTTTCGTTAACAAAGCTAGATTTGTTAACTTTCCATTAAGCTTCCAGGGCCATTTTGTGATTTGAGCAAACTTGAGGTTTTAAGTGTTAGCTTGAACTTTTGGAGGGGGGGAGATGAAATTTCCCAATTTCCTCCTTCATAATACGCAAAGAATGAGCAGTAGCTCACTTTCTTCATTTCTTTCTTCTTCCTTCGGCATTTCTTCCCCATTGTTGCTGCCGACACTCACCTTTCTTTCAGTTCTCCACCTTTTCTCGATTTTCCTTCGCCAAATCGATTGTTTTGCTTGACACATGGCTCCTTCCTCAAGATCTCGGAAAGGAAAAGCACCGATGCAGGGCGAGGAACGCAGGGAATTTCCCCCTTTAACCCGGAATTTTATCAAGTATTGGTATTCGAAGGACGACTAGGGTAACATACTTCGCGATCGGCATACCCATGTCTCAAATCTTCAAAATCCCGCTGTAAGTTTCCTTCTTTTTTTTTTTTTTTTTGCAAACCCATTTTGTTGATTATTCAGATATGTTGGATTTCTTGCTATTTTGGGCTTTTGGAGTATACCTGTTCTTGATTTCAATGCTTTATGCTTGCAATTTTTATGATAGAATGATGTGTTTTTTAATTTTACGATGCATACTCAAGCAATTGGTACTATTTGATTCTGCGATGCATATTTCATGTGACTGATATATTTTAGATCTAATAATGCATGCTCGTGTTGTGACTATTTTTAGATGATGCGTGCTCATGCGATATATTTTTCAAACCCATGGTGCATTTTTCTTTTCAAATATACACTTTTCTTTTTTTTTTTTTCTTTTTTTGTCTTTTTTGTGCACATGCTGCGATCATACTTTCAATTATGAAAAATGTAATGAAGATATATATTTATATATGCAATATATGCAAATGCAACCTCCTTTTTTTTTTTTTTGAATACATGCAAAATGCAACATAAATATCATTTCACACATAATGCAACATATATTATTTATTGTATGCAAAAATGCAACATAGATATTTTATTATGATATATATATATATATATATATATATATATATATATATATTTTTTTTTTTTTTATTTTTTTATATTTATAATTTTTTTTTTTGGTTTTTTTTTCTTTTGCATAGTAAGAATGACATAGCATTATGGCATACATGAGGGGCTTAATAAAAAGGATAAGAATCTTACCTCCTCTTTCTTTCTGATTCTGAGATGTTGCTTTTTTTTTTCTTTTCAGACACGTAGGACTTTTACCAGAGTGCGGGCCACTTGTGACAAGGTTGTTGTTATTTATAACTCCATGCCTTTCTTCTGGCTGATGATTTTTTCTTTTTCAGGTATGGGCTTATTCAGTCTTTCATTTTACTCCGGGCCCATTGCATAACGCATTCACGAGCTGCCTTTTCTGGCTGAGTTTGTGAATGCAAACCGGGTAGAGGAGGACTGAAATGGCCGCTGTTTGATTGGGGTGATGATGCGGGATCGGATTGCGGGCTCGAGCTTGGGCACTGTACACTTATTTCCCTGTAGGGGTTTGGCTGGACCCTATCTAATTTCTCTAAAGATGAGTAGCCGCCGGATCTTGATGGTGTCGATCATGGTCGACTTACAGTATATGGGCGAGCAGGAGCCACAAGTCTTGCTTTATTTCTCATTAGCTCTCCCACCTAATTTGATTTTTTTTTGAAAATCCACTTGGTTCCAATAACATTCACAAAGGTGGGTCTAGGTACAAGGAACCAAACATCATTTTTAGAAAATTAATCAAGCTCATCTTGCATGACATTGATCCAACATTCAAATTTTAAGGCTTTATGCACATTTTTTGGTTCAATGGTAGACACATAACATGAAGCATGGAACTCTTCACACTCAAGTGTAGATAGGCAAGCCAATTTCCTGTAGTCAACCTTACCTTTCTTCCTAGTTGACATTCCATCATACATATTACCTATGACTTGTGAGGAAGGATGGACTTTCTGAATGCGTCTAGGAATGTCTTGGCTGCGATCAGTCAGACTGGGTTGAGTTTCAGGCTGTTCAGGGTCTGTTTCAGCATCCGTCATGTTTTTGACCAATGTAGCTTCCGATTCAGCTTGTGATGCAGCTGCATCTGGAACTGCATTTGGAACTACTTCCTGAACTGCATCCTGAATCTCATCCACTGAATTTCCAGACCTTGTAGATTATGTATCTTCTGGGGCAGATACACTATTTGTAGTTGCAAGATCTGAAGTTTGCGCAATTGTCTCATGATCTCCTAAGTATAACAAACCTGAAATATCATTTCAACTATTTTGTGACCAAGATCAGTTAGATCATCAAAAACAATATTCATAGACTCCATAATAGTTTTTGTCCTAAGATTAAATACTATATAAGCATGACTATTAGTGGAGTATCCCATGAAAACACACTTATCACTTTTTGAGTCAAATTTTGAAAGATGATCCCTATCATTGAGCAGATAGCACACACACCCCCAAAAACATGAAAATATTTCAATGTAGGCTTCTTCGCTAGTAAAATTTCATAGGGTGTCATGGTGCTGTCTGATCTTAAGAAGACCCTATTTCCTATATGACAAGCAGTGTTTAAGGCTTCTGCCCAAAATCTTTTTGACAAATTCTTAGAGCTCAACATAACCCTAGCCATTTCTTGAAGTGTCCTATTCTTTCTTTATGCCACTCCATTTTGTTGTGGAGTTTTAGGAGCTGAGAATTCATGGCTTATGCCATTTGAAGCACAATAGCTAGAAAAGAAGGAATTTTCATATTCCGTGTCATGATCTGATCTAATTCTAGTAAGCTTTAGATCATATAAGTTCATAACACGGGTGTACCATATTTTAAAAGTCTCAAATGTTTCATATTTTTCTTTCAAGAAAACGACCCATGTCTATCTAGAGAAATCATCAACACAGACAAAGGTATACTTTTTCTTCCCTAGACTCTCTACTTCAATGGGACCCATGAGATCCGTGTGGATCATTTCAAGGCATCTAGATGTGGAAGACTGAGATGTGGGAATGTGAGAGGCCTTGGTTTGCTTACCTTTTTGGCATGGTCCACATACCTTTGTGAAGTTCTTATCCAGACTAGGCAAACCTTTTACTGCATCATGATTCACAAGCTCATGAAGTTTACGAAAACTCATGTGTCCTAATTTTTGATGCCATAGATCTGTGATATCAATGCTAGCACTATGACAGGTTTGAGCATTATTGAACATATAGCAGCTGTCAGAAGATCTAGTACCTGTCAAAAGGCACTTGTTAGCTTGATCAAATACCTCACAAGAATTCTTATCAAACCTTACATGAAGGTCATCATCACACAAATGACTGATGCTTATGAGGTTGGTCTTAAGACCTTCAACAAGGTAGACATTGGTGAGCTTAGGAAGACCATCTACATTTAAAGTGCCTTTACCAACAATTCTACCTTTAGCTACCCCTCCATACGTTACTGACCCTCTATTGATGTTCTCATAGTCTTTCAAGTTCTCAATAGAACCTGTCATATGCCTAGAACACCTACTATCAAAATACCAAGAACCAGCTATGTATGATTTTAAAGAAGTGAAGGTGACATTGCATTGTTCATCATCAGACCACTTCGTACTGGGACATATATCAAAAGGCTCACAGTACTTGAATTTAGCATTCCTGTAACTACCTTTGGGAACCCACACTTTTTTAAAGGTTTTTGGCTGATGTTGCTTAGGATGTAGCTTTGGATGTTGCTGCATCTGATGCTGCATTGGATGATGCATCTGTGTATCTGATGCTGCACTTGGTTACAACTAGGTAAGCTTGCCTAACCTCTTCCTTATAGACAGTCTTTTTAAGGTAACAAAATGGCTGAATATGTCCAGGTTTGTGACAGTAGTGACACACAAAATTTCTCTTTCTAGTTTTTGGTTTTTCAAAGAAGTTTGGATTTTGAAAATTTTTTGTGAGCTATCTTGGTTCAGTAGAAGTACTTCACCTCCTTTAACAAAAGCCTTTGGCAGGAATCCAAGCCAAGACTTACCATTATTACCAGATTTCAACATATCCCACTTTGTGTTGGCTTGAATTCCATTTTTCCATGGTTTCATTGGCTTTGATGAGTTTTCCTTTCAGGTCTTCAATCTCCACATCCTTCTTACTCAGCAACATTCCAACCTTGTGATACACTCCCTCTGATCTTCATTTACCTTTTTTAGTGTATCATTTGTCTTTCCAAGCAATGTAACTTATGAGCCCTCTTTTGCCAATCTTTGTAGGCTTCCAGCAGATCTGATTCTGATTCTCCACCATCTTCAGTGACATAGGAGTTAAATCAGTAAAAATCATCCCAGCTTCTGTCCAATGTAGCTTCTGATGTAGTTTGTGAAGGAGCTACATTCGGAGGTACATCAGCTGAAAGACCTACAAAATCAGATTGAGAGTTGTATACATCAGTGAGAGTGATGAGATCACATGGATCTTCATCATCACTATCACTCAAGGTTGCAGAAAAGTTTAGACCCTCCTTTCTCAAGGTGTTTGCACATTGATTCGCATAGTGACCAAATCCTTGACACTCCCTACACTGAATAGAATCAATATTCTTTCCACTATAAGAAGGTTTTGAAGCAAAAGGATTGGTAAAAGGTTTTTCTGAAGTTTGAAAGGAATTTTCTTTAGGAGTAAATTTACCAGATTCAGGCTTAAAAGAGGATTTGGAGCTTGAAGATGGAGTTCCGTTTTGACCCTTGGCTTTCAAAATGTTTTTAAACTTAGTAGTCAAAAGAGCTATAGAATCTTCTCCAAAATCAGACTCTTTAATTAATTTTCTTTTGTTAATGCAAACAAATCAAGAGAGACATCAACAACAGATGGAAAAGCAATGTTTTTCACAAGAGGAGTAGAAGATGATGCACCTTTGCCCTGTTGCTTAATTTGTTCATTTAGGTTTAGTTCAAAGTTTTGAAGAATGCCAGCCAATCTGTCAAAACCCATTTTATCAATATCATGTGCTTCCTCAATAGCACAAAGTTTTGCATTAAACCTTCAGGAAAAGTGTGCATCATTTTACGAACAAGACGATCAATGGTGATACGATCACCTAAAGCCAGAACATAATTAGATATATCAAGAAGCCTACCATAATAAAACATGACATCCTTAGATTCATTCATTCTAGTATTTTCAAATTGTGTGGTAAGCAATCTCAATTTTGAAGCCCGAACACTGGCAGGTGTAGACACCCCAATTTTGTACCCCCTGGTATGTAACATGACATGCGATATCAAGACCAGTCAAAACTTAACAAATATCAAGTTACATGGTTTAAAATGCAAAAGACAAAGCATGATGCGTAAAACAGTGAAATGCAGGGGCCAAAGTGTTAAAAAGGAGGCTAAAAAAGACTCCAGGCGCCATCACTAAGCCAAGCAGGCGCGGGGCCCAGAAGCCTCAACAGTGTTTACGATTTGAGAATTAGCACAAACTCCCAAGTGCGCGGTACAAGCTGATGAAGCACAAAGAAGAAATTTTAAAGACATCGATGTCCCTCCTCTCACCTATAAATATAGGTGCCCGGCCTCAGTTTGTGAACAATCTTGAAGCCCCGAAAAATTCTCACTCATACTGTTCAGCGTTTATTTTACGCAGTTGAGAGCGATCGTGAGATAGAGAGAGCCCCCTCCTCCTATAAGCCTCGAAGCTCTGCCAAATCTCCTCTAAACTCAAAACCAACCAGTCAAAGTGAGTCTTAGCCTTCCAGCTAGGTTTCCACCCTATTTCCCTGAACCAAAAATCCTAAAAAGAGCAGTTGCTCTGCCCGAATCCAAAGGCCAAATCCGCTAGAAGCAAGCGGTACTTCTACCGATTTCCGCCCGACAAGCAAACAACAGCATGGCGGTTGCTCCACGGTTTACTTGCTGAAAGCAACTTTCGAAGTAGTTATTCTGTCCGAATCGCAACAAAGACTCCCTCTCTCGGAAGGACAGAGCGAGCACACCCACGCTCTTAAAGGTAAGCCTTTAAGGGCTTTTTATAGAAAAATGCTATTTTTATTCGGCCCAATGTAAAAAATATAAGCAGTTATGCTGCCCAGATCTATATAGAAAATAGCATTAAAAAGAGCCATTATTATGGCCAAATATTTCTTTTTAAATATGTTTGTAATTATTGGAAGGAGGTGGCTGCAAGTCTGTAAATAATGTAGATATGAATATATTTGTTTTAAATCTTTTATTTCATTTGCTGAAAAAATATAATACAATCATATTTTAGCCAAAAACTATTTTTGAGACCGAAAGGGCGAGTTGGGTGCCTAACATCTTCTCACCTCATAACTTAGCCTTCAAACCCCTCTTTTACAAACTCTGGTTATTTTTGGTTTTTCTTTATTTCTCCTTAAAATAAAGATGGCGACTCTATTAAAACATTTTGGCTCATAGTGAGGCCCGCAACATCCTTTTCTTGCACTTTCTCGTTTTCCCTAAACAAGGGACGATGGGAATGAAAAAGGTGATGCATTTTATGTATCTTGTTTTTCCCTAAACAAGGGAGGATGAGATACGGGAAGCCCAATGCACTCATAGCGATCTAAAATAAGCCTAAGGTCATGGTGAGGCCCGCAACATCATTTTTTTGCACTTTTCTATTTTTCCCTAAACAAGGGACGATGGGAATGAAAAGGGTGATGCATTTTCTGTATATTTTTTTCCCCTAAACAAGGGATGGTGAGATATGGAGAAATCCAATGCACTCATAATGACCTAAGGCAATTTTTCAAAAGTCCACATTGAGGCAGGGTGTGTTCTCACGCGCCTTCGCAACATCTTTTTTTTTTTTTGCACTTTTATGTTTTCCCCTTAACAAGGGAAGGTGAGACTGAAAAGGGTGATGCGTTTTCTGTATCTTATTTTCCTCTAAACAAGGGAGGGTAAGATACGGAAAAATCCAAAGCTCTTATAATGGACCAAAGCTCACTCGGTGACCGAGGCGTATTCAACACGCTTGTCGACAACACTCTTTCCGCATTTTAATTTCGTCTTCCCCTAAACAAGGGAAGATGAAATGGAAAGCGTGATGTCCTTCATGTACGCTGCGCACCCCTAAAAAAGGGCGCGCGGGGCGCGAGAGCATTTCCCGGGGCACCCACAGCAGGTCCTTCACGCAAGGTTTGAAGGGCCTCTCATACATCTTTAGCAGACTCATAATTAGCTATTACTCTAAAAGTGTTGGCATCTAAAACTTTGTATATGGCAGACAAAGCCTTTGAATTGAAGGAGGCAGTGTTTCTATCGTCATTAGACCAATCTGCTTCTTTAGTGATCTTTAGATCACCATCATTATCAGTAGTTTTTGGAGGAGTCCTACCATTTAGAATAGCAAGCCATGCTCTTTCATCAATTGATTTGATGAAGATACGCATCTTCACTTTCCAAATAGAATAATTTGTGTTAGTCAAAGTTGGAGGACGAACAACATTCTCATATTGAGAATCCATCACGGCTACAACCAGAATCAACTCTTAGTGGCATCAAGAGAAGGCTCTAATACCAATTGTAAGAATCAACAGTAGCTAGGATTCACAAAACTGTCAATGCAGTTTGCAATGTAGCTTGTACAGAAGCTACACTAGAAGGTGCATTGGTCAGAAAATTAATAACAGCGGAAGACTATAATTATAAAGCAGGAATTAAGCACAAATGTTTACCAAACAATCTACAAGCCTATGCTTGTAGATCCAGCCTTATGGCCAAAAAGATTTCACTAAACAAGATGAATTGTTTTACAAAAAGAATGTGAAATCACTAAACCAAAAACTCTCACAAGACAACAAGTCTTGGAGAGCAAAACCCATAGAAGCAAATGGTACAGAAAACGTGGGATTAAAAAATCAACTTCCTAGAAAAACTAGGAAGACAAACAGCCAGCAGGTCAATGTAGTTCCGGATGTAGCTGCATCCGGAACTACATTCAAACCTCAGCAAAGCAGCTTTTTGAATTTTCTGTATGATCTGATATCTCTCATCTTTGGATGTCTGAATATGCTGCTCTCTATGCTCTGCACTCTCTGTCTTGGTAATCAAATAAACTTCCTTACTTCCCTAGATTTTCTTACCAAACAAATACGGACTCTTAGACACGTTTTTAGGGAAAAAATATTACTAAGATTTTGTTTCCAAAAATACACTCAAACTTTAGGACCAAGAAAGGTAAAAACAAGACCAAAATAGATCATGCCTATTTTTCCCTTACAGTGCTGTCGCTGCTTCCCTCCCCTATCGTCTTCCCCCACTCCTCAAGGAAGTAAATTAATTATCCTTTGTTTGTAACAACAATTCTTTCAAAAAGTACATTCATTTTAGAATGGAGGGAGTGTTAAATTATTGGGTTTCAATGTTGTTTTAGGTAATAGGGGGGGTTTGAGAGGAAGCTCATTGTTTTGTTTTTCTTTTTCCCTTTTCAGTTATAGTAGAGATTAGAGAAGCTTCTAACTTGATGTTTTAATTTTTGAATGGCTGGTTTAAAAGTTGGAGCTATTTCTTGGATATTGGGTTGCAAGTAGAGTGTTGCTTCTTTTCAAAAAAAAAAATTTAAGTTTTACATTTAAAGCAGAATTTTTGTTTCTTTTACTCAGTCATATCAAGATTTTACAATGAAATGCTATTCTTTCATTTTCCTACAAAGATACCCATGCCGAATTTTGGCCACTTGGAAAAAGATAATTATCCTTGCAATTTTCAAATTTCAAGAAAAGCCCAATTCTAAAATGAGCAGTACTAAACATGTCGAAGGAGTTCACTTTTCAAGGGACGAAGCTCTTTACTAATCCATGTTACCATCAATTACCTATAACTTGGTTGAAAACTTGAAATGGAACAAAATGTGTAGTCATTTCTAGCTTTCTAAACCTTTTACCTCAATTGGGTTCGACACTAAAATTTATAATGAAAATGGTGAATCTGGGAATCACAAAATGAGTTATGGTTTTTGCTAAATTTTTGAAACATTCTTTCAAGGAATGTCTCAAAAGAGAAAGTAAGACTTTCACGCGGAATGGATGTAGTATATTTTAATTATAAATTTAAGGGTAATGGATTTTAGTTTTTTTGTTAAACTGTTTTTTGTAAGTTTGTCTTTCTTCACAGTAAGTTTCTCTATCTTAGTCTCTTTGGAGTTTTTGTTTCAATTATGTGTGGAGTGGAAACTGATTTCCCCCTTTTTATGCTTTACTGTACAGAAACTTTGTCGGAATCGAAGCTCCTGTCCACCGTTCGTCTCTTTCGATTTCGAAGTTCGCCACCCTTTTCGCCGGTGTATGTTTCTCTATCTTAGTCTCTTTGGAGTTTGACTGATTTCTTATGTTGTGTTCAAATTTTGTGGGTTGAAAAACCTGTTTGTGCAAGAGGGATGTATTTGACTGATTTCTTTTGTCTGTACTGAAGTTCCGTTTTGTTGCATGCAAATTCATAAATATAACTATATAAGCATACATTAGAGGGTTCCCTGTTTGTGTGGAATACATGCATTTGATTAGATTTATTTCTCTGTTGTTTTTCATCTATGATTTTCATAGAACTCATAAAATTGGCTAATGTGATAGGTGAAAACAAAATTTGGCTTACCTTAACACAACAAAACTAAGTGGGGGCGAAGGCAATAGTCAAAAGAAAGGAAAAACATGGAGACAACCGAACATCGTGCTCCAGATAGGCACATGCCCTATACCACAAACATTGGTGTTAGGTCTGTTCGAGAGAAGCCCCATAACTTCTCACTCCAAATACCAAGATTCAACTAAAGAAACCTAGAAGTAGAAGTTGATTACATAGAACAGAATTCTGGATTGTAAGCTACACTTTCTTATTTTAACTACATGGCTTATTTTATTTGATGATAATTTTATTGATTTGTATTGGATTCTTCAAAGTTTTCCGAATCGTATCGTTCGTTGTTAGCATGTTGGTTGAAGGCGATGTTTCTCCCACTCTTAAGTCTAATACAACTCCATCTGCAGAAACTTGGTCCAATATTAATAATTTTGTCCATTTCATGGAGTTCGTAACAGACTCACATGTTTGCATATCAACTCCTTTTGACACTTCACCTGCATTTCCAACTCCTCCTTCACCTAATTGTTATGATTCTGATTCTGTAGAGGAATTTGTAAGCATCCAACTCATGTTTAGATAAGTGTTAATAATTACATATAATACAAATTTTACAATTACATAATTTTATCTTACACATTGCTCCAAAATAGGTCCCAGCAACCCTACCTACAACTCCACCTATAACTCTGACACCCCCTCCTCCTCCATCTCAAATACTATTGTACGATGATATGTGGGACGATTCGAGTTTTGTAAATGAGGCGGTATGTTTTTTAATATTTTAATTAATTAATTAATCGTTTTTATGCATAAAATATAGTTGAATTAATCTGTCTGAATCTTCTTTGTTTCATGTGTAGATGGAAATACTGGACAGAGTTATTACATCTCGCATTTCAAAACCAGATTGTTGTGAAACAAGAGCCTACATAAGAAGATTAAGTAGTGATATAATTATGGATGCCCAAGGTTTACCTCCAATTCAAATTTCTTAGTTTTTATTTGTTGTTAGTATTTCATTTTCGAGGTCAGGTTCCTCCGTCCTCCCTCCTATAAAAGCAAGGCTGGTTATCCCCCTCAAGTTTGTAATATTATTTCTATTAATAAAATATAGTAGGGTACCGCCCCTATTTCCCTAAAAAATACAAAAGTAACTTTAGATTTTTATTCCACTGTGGATGATCATATTATTTTAATTAGTTACCAAGATATGTTAATTTTAAAATTTTTTATTATATTAATTTATTTGAATACTGACATCATCTCATACTGACATCGTCTCATACTGATGTCGTGTCATAGGCACGGACACATAATCTAGTATATATATATTATAAAACATATAATCAATTGATTAGAGTTATTCAGTGGTTGATATTAAATTATCTTTAAAAAATTAACATTTGAAATTCACCCTCACATTCATATGTGTGAAATAGTTATCCATTTTTAATTCCCTTTTTTTTTTCTTTTCCTATTACAAGTCACCCCCTACAATTAATATTATAAGCAGTCACCTATTTTTCTTCTCCCTATATTTTATCTACCCCACGCGATTAATCTTCTGAACAGTTATCTCCTTATAAAACATCAATCCCTCAACTATCACTTGAAGTAATGTATCCCCTCAACTGTAACATTTTTGTTAAATCGCAGCTTCTATTTAGACACTGTTATTTCAATTAATGAAATTATATACTCCCTTCACAAACACTAATACTTACGCACAAGCAACCAAATTATATACTCCCTTCGTTTTCAAATTATCGTCCATATTTCCTTTTTTCGTCTATTCTTAAATAATTGTCTTGTTTCAAAACTTTCTCTTTTAACAAAATATTTTTATCACTTTACCCTTACTTTTTCTATCTACTTTAATTATGGCCACATACTCAAGGGCATTAAAGGAAATCATACATTTTACAAATATTTATTATACAGTTAATTACTTTTTCTTAAACGGTATGTCGGATCAAAGTAGACAATATTTTGAAAACGAAAATAGTATAATATAGGTATCTAAATTCATGTCATGTCCCATCACGTTGTGTTTTTTTTTCCTAACACACACACACACGCAAACGTATACATAATACTCCTTCCATCCCTAAATTATCATCTTGGTGGAATTGACGCAAGGTTTAAGAACATACATTTGACTAGATTATTAATATTAGTTTAATGTGTAGTTTACTTTAAAACCATGTGTATGTGACTCATAATTAAAACATAATGAAAAAGTAAGGGTAAAGTGACAAAAATGATGTCCTAAAATGAAAAGTTTCAAATAAGAGAATTATTTTGGGACGGACGAAAAAATAAAACAGAACAATAATTTGGAACGGAAGGAGTATATGTATACATATTGTAATCATTACTCTCATCCTATATACATATGCATATGTATCTATAGAACATTATATCATATATAACATCACACACACACACACACACACCGTTTTCATACTTATTATATTGTATTTTATGTCCTTTTAACCCATACAAAACAAAGCCATTTCACACACATACATGTACCAACACTCAAAGTCTCAATTATAAACCATTGCAGACAACAGTTGTTTTGGCACGAAGAATGACTTTCTCACCTCGATGTTAGCAGTTCTCGCCGTCGCCTTCTCTGAAAGTTTTTTTTTTCTTTCTTTATCTTTTCTTTCTTGAACAAGACCCCAAAAATTCTCTAACTGATTATATATATATATATATATATATATATATATATATATATATACATACACACACACACGCATGCCCTATTTAGGGTTTCTAAACCCTAACGGAAGCATTAGAGTTGGTTGGACCTATGTTTAATTCACTACTTGACAACAAAGTAATAATTTTGGGGATAATTCTGCCCGTCCCTTTTTTAAAGTTTTCTAAAAGTCCACCGTTCTTTTTTTTAATCGTAAAAAATCATTTTTCAAAATATTGTTTTAAAAATGTCATCGTCTTTTTTCAACAACTTCGACAACACACTTTAAATTCGAAAATCACGATTGTGCGCAATGAAACGAGGATGGATCAGCCCGGTCAGGTCGCGGGGGTCGCAGGGGCAGTGCCCCCGAAAGGTAAACGAGTGTTTTGATTCATAAAATACAAAACTATAATGGATATGTGTTGGGTTAAAGAATTTTTTTAGTTGGGACGAAGGCGGAGAAAGAGGAGGAAGAAGAAGACTTACGATGGAGGAGATGGAAGAAGCTGGTGGAGGACACGGTCTGGTTCCATATGATCTTGAATCGCGATTCAAAAATTAATGCACTAAAATTGATGAATCACAGTTCTAAAATAGACTAGCAAGTACACTATTGAACCGCGGTGCAAAAATTAATGCACTAAAATTGATGAATCACGGTTTAAAAATAGACTAGCAATTACACTATTGAACCGCAGTGCAAAAATTAATGCACTAAAATTGATGAATCGCGATACAAAAATTGACTAGCAGTTACGCTTATTGAACTACGGTGCAAAATTAATTCAAAAAAATTGATGAATCGCGGTTTAAAAATAGACTAGTAGTTACACTATTGAACCGCGGTGCAAAAAATAATTAAATAAAATTGATGAATCGCGATGCAAAAATAATGACCTCGATAGCGCGCTTATAGTTCATTAAGAGTATCGTAGTCATTTTGCCACTAAAATTGATTTTTTCGGTTGAAAATAAAAATAGTGTACTTTAACGATTAAAAGTTTCAAAAAATGAACCGACTCGTAATTTTTTCAATAATTTTACTATATATTAAAGTGGGTCCAGCTCAACTCACTAATTGGTCCAACATAATTAAAGTAATTCAAAACAATTATTATATTAATTAATTAGGTCTAAAACAAATATAACATTAATTAATACTAATTAATATTATTAGCTTAAATTATTGGGGTATTACACTCTCACCCCTTTAAAAGAAGTTTAGTTCTCTAAACTAAACATATCTAATTAGTCGAAGAGGTTTGGATATATTTCTCGCATATTTTCCTCCAGTTCCCAAATAGCCTCTCTCTCGGTATGATTAGTCCACTACACCTTCACGTACGGAATGGTACGTCTTCTTAACACTTGATCTTTTCGATCTATAATTCGAATAGGCTGCTCGTTATAGCATAAATCTTCTCGCAACTGTAAAAGTTCATACGTGATCACATGGCTTGGATCTGGGACATACTTTCTCAACATCGACACATGGAACACATTGTGGATTCCAGAAAGTTTAGGCGCGGTAATGCAAGCCTATATGCGACTTCCCCCACCCGATCCAATATTTCAAAAGGCCCTACAAATCTCGGACTAAGATTTCCCTTAATGTCGAATCTCATAACCCCCTTCATAGGTGAAACTTTCAAAAACACATGATCTCCAACTTCAAACCCAAGCTCGCGACGATGCTTACGGTGTAGGATTTTTGTTTACTCTAGGCCATAAGGAGTCTCTTCTTGATTAATTATTTGATGTAATTTGTACTAGGTCCGGCTCCAATAGTTGTCTCTCGCTCACCTCATCCCAACACGTAGGTGATCCACACCTCCTTCCATACAACACTTCATACGATGCCATACCACTACTCGCATGAAAGGTATTGTTATATCTAAACTCAACCAACGGCAGATGGTCATCCCAATTCCCTTGCAAATCCAATGTACAAGCTCTAAGCATGTCTTCCAACGTCTTTATGGTCCGTTCTGACTGGCCATCTATTTGTGGATCGAATGTCGTACTCATGCTCAAATTTGCGCCCAAGGCCTTAATTCTGTAGGCTTCCCCAAAACTTCGAAGGGAACGGATAATCGCGATCTTAAACTATTGAAACTGGAACCACATGCAACCTAACGATCTCATCAACATACAACTTGGTCAGCTTCTCCAATGAGTCATTAACCTTAAAAGCAAGAAAGTGGGCTAACTTGGTCAATCGATCGACGATAACCCAAACTCAGTACCAACTCCGCGGTCCCACAGTATGGCCACGTCACCTACAATTAATACTTAAACATCAAAAAAGCTCCAAAAACTTGAACTTAATAAACATTAATATCTCTGGCCATGGCTAAAATACAACCATCAATTATCCAAAATAAAACTAACTAAAATTAATTCAACCTTTAGAGTACAAATGAATTGTTAAATGTCTAAAGTTTCTTTGACAGTCTTCATTCGTCTACTTGAAATAACTCGTATAATCAAACTACTTATCACTTGGAAGAGAAAAATAAGCAAGAGTGAACGGACAATGCTCAGCAAGTTCATATATTATCCCTCGGGTTATTAAGGAGAAATTGACTGAAATAAATCGAAGTGTCAAAATCGAAAGTTCAAATATCCATTATGCGAAAGTCAAATAGTCAAAGTTCAAATATTCAAATTTCAAATATATTTTCAGGATTCTAAGTGAAAGATAATGATACAACAGACTACTCGAGTAATCCAATTGTCACCAACCGTCCCATACCAGATGGAGATAACGGGCGACTCATAGATATCAAGACCATTTAAGCGGTTAAAGACATGTTTCAACAATTTTCTGAAAATACTAAAGACCCATAGGGGTAAAGGTTCAAATTAATTATGACGACTCGACCCGACCCGGACCCCAACACGAGATCCCTAGGTCATGCCGCCAAAACGCACAACAAACAAGTAAAGGGTAAGGCTATAACAATGATACGCCAACGACTCAACAAATGCGGAAGCAAATAATGCAATGGCGCCCGAGCTAACAATTTTTATTTTTTTTTTGGAAGCAGGACGGCACCTGCGAGAATTTATTAAATAGGAAAAAAGAGTACAAACGTGAGGGGGACAACCAGCCTTACCCTTTGAACGGGGGGACATAGGAGCTTGACCTCGAAAAGGAAATACAGCAAAACAAGGAACTCAAGAAATACTAACATACAAAGATTTCCTAGCATCCATCTAAACAACCTCAATTTTTACGATAATTAAATAAACCCAAGGTATCGTGTTGTAGAGCCTGACGCACTTCCTTAGGCAATTGAGAGACCCTGTTACAGTCAAAAGCACCCCGCTGGTGAGTAGAATAAGCCAGTCTATCCGCAACTACATTTTGTTCACGATATATATGTCTAATATGGTAAGTCCCTACCAATGAAGAACAAGAACGAAACTCATACTGGAACATCCAGGGACAGCTGTGAGTACCCTTGATAGCAGAAATCACAACAAAAGAATCGGACTCAACCATTACATTCTCCAAGTGAAGCTGATGACAAAGAGTCAGACCATCTCGTAAAGCAAGGAACTCAGCCCCCGTATTAGTACCTTGACCATAAAAATGGCCAAAGCCGACAATAAAGAAGCCCTGATCATCCCTAATAACCCCTCCACCCATAGCCATACCACCCTTAGATGAACCATCAACATTCAGCTTATAATAGTTGTTCGGGGGAGGATGCCAACGAACCCACAATCCCTTCTTGAATTTAGCATGCACAATTGGAAGACCAAACAAATCTAGAATGTGAGCTTCTCTGGATTTCAAATTCACTTTGGGAGTAAAAGAGAGAAGCATATTCCGAATATCTTCAACAACTTCTTTGAAAATCAATTCAGTATTCATTGGGCAGTCATCGAAAATAGCCTTGCATCGAGCCTTCCAAATAGACCAACAAGAAAATAAAACTATACCAACCTGAATACACCCCAACTGAGATCTCGACGAAGCATTGCCCATCCAAATCTGGAACAAATGCCCAATGGATGTGTAATTATCGATCTTGTTAAGAGGACGGGCAAAACATTTCCAAATGACACGGGCAGATTCTGAATGTAAAAAGAGATGCGACAAGGATTCTCTATCAGGAGAATTCACACAGCAAGAACACCTTGAAACAATAGGAACCTGTTTCAAGTGCAGTTGTAAATCGACTGGAAGGGCTCCATGAATAAGTTTCCAGCCAAAAGCACTCACCTTAGTAGGAAACCATCTCTTCCAAATTTTTGCAGCCCAAGGCAAACTTACATGGCGCTGACGAATATGATTCCAGTAAGCTCTCGTCTCGAATTGCCCAGAACTAGCGAGCATGAAGATCAATCTGTCCGGGGAACCCACCTGAATAACCGTGCGACGAATTTCAGCATGCATATGATCAGGAACTAACGGCAACAAAGTGGACAGATCCCTTAGGGCATGGCGAACAGTAAGACGAGCATCCAAAGGAGAAGGGCCTATTAAACGATTGCCCAGCCAATTATCATTCCAAAAAGACACATCTCCCCTACCAATAACCCATCTGCTAAGAGAAGAGACGTCCAGCAAATGAGAATGAACAGAACGCCACACATGGAAGAGGAAGCTGGAACACAAAAATTTTCATCAACCCGATACTTAGAAGCAACAAATCGGGCAAAGAGGCTAGTTCCTTGAAGAACACTCCAAGCTAGCTTAGCGTGAAGAGATTCACAAATTTGAACCAAGGAACGAAAGCCCAAACCACCCTCGAGAACTGGCCGACATACATTCGCCCAAGAGATCCAATGAATCCTACTGTCTCCTGCTTTGGCCCAAAGAAAATTGGCCATAGCTTTCTCCAAACGGCTGATGACCGAAATGGGAACCTTAATTGCAGCAAGAGCATATATAGGAATGCTGTTGAGAACAGATATGAGAAGAGTGATCTTCCCCCCAAACGAAAGAAGCTTAGATTTCCAACCCTCAATCCTCCTCATAATTCTACTTTCCATATCTTCAAAATAAACACGTTTTACCCGACCTCGAAAAAGAGGCAGCCCCAAGTATTTCATAGGAAAGCATCGGTGAGAGCAACCAGACCAACTCGCAATACGAAGAATTCTCGATCTAGGCAAGTGGCAGGAGGTATAGAAACCACTCTTACTTAAATTCACAAGTTGACCCGAACTCTGCTCGTAACGTTGAAACAGATTTCTCAAATTCAAAATAGTCTTCTTCCCAACATTTCTAAAAAGGATCATATCATCTGCATAAAGAAGATGAGAAATGTTCATATTACCATGACCATGGGAAAAAGGAATGAAAATACCATCCGCAAAACCTTTCTTGAGAGCCAACGAAAGAATTTCCTGAGCAATAATGAAGAGGAGAGGGGAGAGAGGGTCACCCTGTCGAACTCCTCTCGAGGACTTGAAAAAACCATGACTCGTGCCATTTATACGAATAGAGTACCAGACATTGTTAATCAACCGCTCAATCAAACTACAAACATTAGCACTGAAACCAAAAGCACTAAGAGCATGAAGAAGGAAAGGCCATTCCAAGCGATCATAAGCCTTCGACATATCAAATTTAAATGCAACATTGCTGCCCCTTACTTTGTGATTTATTCTGCCAATTAACTCATGAGCAAGAGCAATGTTCTCTTGAATAGATCTACCCTTAACAAAACCAGATTGCTCAGGAGAGATAATACGCGGCAACACATCCGCCAACCGTAAAGCCATGATTTTTGAAATGATTTTGAAAGAGAAATTACATAAACTTATAGGTCGCAAATCCCCGAAAGAAGAAGGGGCTGAAACTTTTGGTATTAAAACCAAAACAGTAGAAGACATCCCCCTATGAATGTTAGCACCGCAAAAGAATTCTTGAATGGCAGCGACCACATCTGATTTGACTATAGACCAACAACCTTGAAAAAAGTGTCCTGTAAACCCATCTGAGCCCGGAGAACTATCTGCATTTAAACCAACAATAGCAGCCCATATCTCTTTCTCGGTAGGGACTGAAGCCAGCCGAGTATTATCTTCAGCCTCAATCAATCGCTGCAATGTAAGTAAACAAAGAGTCATCTAAAACCGGGTGCGAAGTATCGAATAACTGAGAGTAATGAGCAACAGCCATATCACCCAAAGTGGACTCTGCTGTTATCCAAGAACCATTCGATGCCCTGATACACAATTTATTTCTGGCAGCTCTATCACGCAGCGAAGCATGGAAAAAAGCAGTGTTGCGGTCACCATCTTGAAGTCAATTTTTCCGAGCTTTCTGCTTCAACAAATCATCCTCCCATCGAAGTAATTGGGCCAGTTCAGATCTGTGTTGCCGAATTGAATGGTCTAGAAAGTCATCCCACCCATTCTGAAGCTGGAACTCTAGACGCAAGATATTGTCCTGCGTATTATGAATTTTCTTCTGAACGTGACCAAAGACATTCCAATTCCAAGTTCTCAGTTCTTTACGAAGCAAAAGTAATTTCCTATGTAGAACTGCCATAGGAGAAAAGGATGTGCCCATGACCAGTCTATTCCATTGAGAACTGACAAAGTTAAGAAAATCTTTATGCTCCAGCCATATACGTTGAAAACGGAAGAAACCTTTTGGTTTCGGAGTCATCTGGAAATCAAGAAGTAGAGGAGAATTATCAGAATACATGCGGCATAAATGAGTTACTCTCATAGCAGGCATAACCGATTTAAACTGCCCATTCACCAAAACACGATCAAGTCTCTCCCAGATCCGACCTCTACCTTGATGACCATTACACCAAGTAAATGTACTACCCTCAAAACCAGCATCCACAACCCCAGCCTGTATCATGAAAGCATTAAAATCATCCATGCTGGGAAAATCATACCCATTACCACCCAATTTCTCAGATGAATTAGCCACTGTATTAAAATCCCCTCCAATGAACCAAGGAACAGAAACACAACTAGAAATATCATTAAGATCATTCCATAAAATTTGTTCTTCTCCTCTAGTACATTTAGTGTATACAAAAGTGGCCAAAATTGAGGACTAGCACCACCAATCCAAACAGTTACATGTTGGAAGAGACACGATAAAGAGAGGCCGAAATATCAACAGTCCAGAGAAGCCACACATGAAAATTAATAGGATAGTTATGCATACTATGCTGAAAATTGAGTTTTCTAGCAATATTAATAATACGATCGCCAGCAATTTTTGGTTCTAACAAAACTACCATAACCATCCTGTGTTGAGCCTTAATATTTCTCAAAAAAGAGATAGTATCTTTATTACCAACCCCCCTAGCATTCCAAATAACTATCGACATAAAAAGAGATTAATTAGATGTAACCTGAGCTTTAGACGTCGCCCTAGTCTTTCTTTTGGATTTTTGTGCAGAAACCTTCTTTTTTTTTTAGACTGTGATGCACGTTTTGAAAATTCCCTTTTAACTGCCTCAACATCCGAGGGAACATCATCATCTGAGACCGAACGAGTGAACTTATCGTTTTCCTTATGGGCTGGAGGACTAGCAGATTGCGATCTATATTGATGTGTTGGAGTACCATTAAGTTCCATATCTTCTAAGTCCTCTAAAGCGAAAAAGTATTCGGTCTTCAATACGTAATTAGCTCCAATACCCTTATCCTTATCACCATTCGAGACCGGACCCATTAGGAGAACCTTCTGCGCCTAAAACTTGTGAACCTGCTTGAGCCCCTACCACATGTGTATCAGCCTGTGTGTTAGATTTATTAGCTCCTTCTTGCTTGGCAGAACCCTGATTCTCCTTAGCACCTAAAACTGGACGAGGAGCATTAATATCCTCAATAACCTTGTTCTCTTTGGTAGCTGTAGGAATTTCAGCATGTAGCGTCTCATCCAAGCAATGTTCAGGTTGCTCTACATTAACATTAGAAGTTGTTTTACCTTTGCCAGTATCCCTAGGAGAATCTGCCACATCCACAACCTCTATCCCTTTAGCCTTACCATTAGAGTCCTTCGCATTAGATACCGAAGCCACGTCCGGCCTTTTCAAGATGGAAACAGGACGCCATTGAGGTTCCGGAGTATTGCGAGGAAGATCTTTATTTCCTTGAATAATGTCTGGGGCTTGTTCCTTAGTTTTGTCCGAATCCATGGGACATGTGCTACTCTCAGTTGAGCGCTGAATTTTCTTACGGCACACATCGACTACATGACCCAATAAACCACATCCTTCGCAGAAGGCTATATTTCCTTCAAATTCAACCAGCTGCCAGAAACCCTCATCCTTTGAGGTACCAATCCATATACGTTTTGGTAAGGGGCGAGAAACGTCAACTTCGACACATATCCGAGCATGCATCGGATGTGTTAAAGCTAGGGTGCGGTCATCTGCACGAAGATAATGACCAAAGGAATTACCAATGCGTTGTAAATACGATGGAGGGAAAAACGTCAAAGGCAATTGAGGCAGCCTAACCCAAACCGCAAGCACTGGGCAATCCCGTCGAAGAGCAAAGTCCGGTGTCCAACGAAAAGAGCGATACATACATCGTTGTATCATATGCGACTCTTTAGAGAGAGCACGAATCAAGTCTTCCTTAGATGCTAGATGAACCATCACATGCCTGGGGTCCATTAAACCAACGACGAAATCTTCCGTTAGGCCCCAGGATTTAGATATATGATCCTGTATAACATGAAGGGAGGGACGGCCAGTAGCAAATTTGAGAATGAGGGTATTACTAAACTGTTTGGCAGACTCCTCTAGTTCAACAGAGGTGAATAAACAACCTATCTCGTCATTAACCACGATGGCCGACCGAGAAGGTAAAGGCAAATCTTTTAAGATTGGTTTCTTATTAGGGTTTCTACACTGTGGAGCACCGGGTTGAGAGACTGCCGCTGCATAAGAAGGCGGGGTTGGAATGTTAGGGGGCTGAGCAACATGTTCAGAGGGATTGGGGGCCGAAGTCCCATCTGTAGATCCACCCACCGGAGGTGGATTATCCGGCGGCATAGCCGCAAAGAAGAGGCTGCTAGGGTTGGAAAAGGGAGAGAAAAAATTTTAGAGAGAGAAATTTTATTATTATTATTATTATTCTAGACGAAACATCTAATCATACCAGTACTAATAGCAATGTGAATAAAATTTGCCAGTAAAGCCATCTGGTCCCGCAGCACTATCACCACTCAAATGAAACACTGCTTGTCTGATCTCCAAAACAGAAGGGGGGAAATGAGAAGAGAGTTCCAATCATCCGTAATAAGACGAGGAATAACATTCATGTTGAGAGAAGGAAAGATGTGGTCATCAGATTGAAGATGCTCCGTGAAATAATTAATTGCTCCTTGTTGAATAGTCTCTTCAGATTCGAGAAGTCTACCCTCCATATCATGAATAGAATGAAGAAAAAGGCGTCTTTGATGCTGTTTACCTGAAGCATGGAATAACTTCGTGTTGCCTTGACCCTCCTTTAGCCATTTAATCTTGGATTTCTGCCTCTAAAAATTTTCTTCAGTTTTGAGAAAAGTTCTCAGATTGGCTTGAGCAGCCATAAGAGCTTCTCGATTAGAAGGAGAGGCGTTAATTTCAAATAACAATTCCTTTTCAAGAACATCCTCTTCAGCCTGCCGAAGGTTAGTAAATATGTTACCAAAAATATTCTTGTTCCATCTTTTTAAAGAATCTTTAACATTCTTCAATTTTCGAGAAAACCAAACCATAGGCCTGCCATTAAAACTGTAATTCCATGCATTAGAAACTGTGGCTTTGAAAGAAGCATGACTTATCCAAGTATTGAGAAAACGGAAGACGGAAGGACCCCGATTAGTATGACTGATGATAGATGTAAGGAGCGGGGAATGGTCTGAACATGTCCGATTGAGATGCTGAACTGAGGTGGCATTAAATCTGTCCAACCAAGCTGTATTACAAAGGACACGATCAATTCGTTCATGAATTGTAGCGTTCCCTTCACGCTTATTCCACCAAGTATAGACACTCCCAGAGAAGCCAAGATCAGAAAGACCCGAGGCAGCAAGACATGTATGAAAATCTAAAGATCCAAGACAGTCCCAACCCACGCCTCCAGTTTTTTCATCAGGATGGAGAATAATGTTGAAATCACCCCCAACAATCCAAGGAACATCTTGATAAGAAGAGCCAAAATGGATGAGGTAATCCCAAAGATTTTTTCGATCATCAGTGTTACATTTAGCATAAACGCAAGTGAGGATAGCATGTGAAGGCCAGGAATAATGTTAAACATGCAAAGTGACTTACTGCGAAGAATCATTAATAAAATGGCAAGTAAAAGAGGATTTAACAAATATCCAAATAGAACTTCTAGAATTGGAAGCGGAGAACTTGAATTTCAGACGGCGAGAAACGAGGTTCATTTTTTCCATATGCAGCATAGGTTCAAAAACAGCAATAATCAAAATGTTGCGAAGGCAAACAAGTTTCTTTAGGCGGCTAACAGAAGGCTCATTGTGTAAGATCCCGATTCCCGGTTAGCTTGAATTACGTGCAATGCTCGCATTTTTTCTTTGGTTGATTGCTCGTTTGGTTGTGAGAGAGTCTAAATGTGTATGAGAGACCACATTAATACTAAAACACTTTTAAGATATGTCATATAGTTGTTGATTTGCTAAAGTCAAAAGTCGTAACCCGACGATAGTCGAAATGCGACACGATTGAGAGTTTATTCGGGTTTTGTGTTCCTGACCTTGATTTGGTCCCAGATCTTTACATGATGATTAAATAACATGTTTAGATGTGTTAGACTTCTAATTGGATGCATTCCATAAGTCTCGTGAAGTTTTGATGCCTCGAGAATAGCAATTCTCCTTTTCGCGTAGTTTGAGATTGAGCCGGGCGATCGTCTCGTCTTTCGGGAACTTATTTCCCCTAACTGTTGTTCATCATATGAGAGGTATTCAGGCCTATATTTTATCCCTTATAGGTGTTTATAATCATGGGTTATTACCCGTCGGTTTGTGGTTTCATTCGACGTTTCGATAGCAAGTTGTTACGGCTTGCGTCGGTTTTGCCCCGGGTTGTTTCGGGTGTTGTTTAGGGGAGTTTAGACCTACTTTAAAAGTGGTTTTAGACTTGGATGGATTAATTTAATGTTTGAGGACTTTAAGGGTTCAATTGTGAGCCATTTTGAAGCTTTAAGGCTCGAGGATGCATGCGGGAACGACCGAAACCGAGCAAGGAATCAACAAAGGGGTGTATGGTGTGGACTAGTATGATGCGCTCGCATCATACTCCTTGGATGCGACCGCAAGGGTCCCTGGCAGCCTGTTACGGGATTTTTGGGGAAAATTGAAAGGTTGACCAACTTATACCCACCCAAACCCAATTTAAACTAAACCTAAACCCTCCTACTTAACTTAAGACATGTCCTAATCACTTATTAGAGTTTTGGAGGTGGATTAGTGGGTTAATTAGGGAGAGATAATCCCACCTATATAAACCAAACCCAATTTATTCTCTAACATATCAGCCGCATAGAATATGACTTCTATCTCCCGTCTTCTGCGAGCAGACCTCAAAAACGTGAGAGAACTGAGAGAGGGCGATTTCTAGGGCTCGTTAAGGGCTCGTCCTTGGTGGCCATAGCTAGAGAGCTTCTTCCCCCAATCTACACCGCGATTTTGAAGAGAAGGTTGAAGGGAACAACACCATCACTTGGAATTCGGGAATTTCAGCTTGTAGGGGCTGAACTAAGGTAAGTTTCTACCCCTATTTCTCCTTATTTTGGCTCCATTGACCCTAGGGAAACAATCATTCTTGCTAAGTGAGGTCAATGGATGCAATTTCTAGGGTTGCTAGAGATGCCATGAACCCTAGGTTTTCAAATGTTGATATAGTTGGATGAACCTATGTGAGACCTTGATTAGTATGAAATCCATATGCTAAATGGTCTAATAAACCTTGTTATGTGAATTGTTCATGTGTATTGAGCTTGAATGGCAAAGATACTTGGAAGGGGATTTTGCCCTAATTGTGTTTGGCTTATTAACTATGATGGTAAGCTTGATTATTATGTTGTACATGTATAGTAGAGCATATTAATCCATGTTGTATGATTAAATCATGTTTTGGAGGATATGATTGGTAAGGTGAACCAAATGAAGTTATGCACAAATTGATGAATTTGTTCTATGATTCTTTGGTAAGTGTTTTGTTGGATTTATGTGAGTTCAATGAACTCGGGAAGATGGCTAATGATGATAGTTTTGAACATAGGGGGTATTGAGACTCATGGCTTCTATGCCCTAAATTTTAGAAAGGTAGATTGGACTCAACAGAGTCATTATAAGTTCGATAATGTGCTAAACGAACTTGGGTTGAAATCATACGACGATTGGATTTTGTTTGATTAATGTTGAGAAATGCATAGTCTCCAAACTTTATATGGAATTATAATTATGATGGCTTTATGGATTTTTAGTCTTAGGAATTAAGACCGAACGACTATTGGGATTTGGTTGTAAACTTTAATGAATTATTACGGTGTGGATTTATAAAATACATAAAGAATGAAATGTGTTAGTAAGACTCAACGGAGTCGTTATAAGGTCAATAAAATGATAAAGAGCCTTGGGTTGAAACCCTACAATGTTTGGGTTTGTTTGGATTATGTTCGTGCACACCGGGTTTTCGGGTTTGTGTCTAATGGAGACACTCAGGTATGGAGACTTATTAGAAACATATTTTTGTGCATGCTTGTTAGAGCATGGGACAATAGAGAACCACGTATAGTCACGGGTATATTAAGAGAAGATTAAGAAAGAATTCTCTTCTTAAGGATTTTGGTTGCGTATATAAAAGCACTTGTGAGAAAATGGTTACTTTAATAGTCATGATGTTCTTGAGTATGGAATTGGTATGTCGATCATGTATGACGATTAGGACTATGATTGAGTCCGGTATACCTAAAATAAAGACTAAAATAATAAGTCTTGAATTGTGGATATTTTGAGACTAACGTAGTAGTCTTTGGTTTGGTTTGAGTTGAGGATTATGGTGGACCTCACATTGTGTTTTATTAAGCTTGTATGCTATACTTGACTGGTTGATGACTTGAGGAATAATGAGTACCTCAATATGTAGTTTTTGAACTAAACTTGTAAGTTAGTTAAACACATTGGTTATATGCAAATATATGCATTGTTCATGATACTTTGTAGAGCATTATGTCCTACTTGATTATATGCAAAGATGTGCATGGATTATGGGATTTTGTGGAGCATTATGCCCTACTTGTTTTTATGCAAATATATGCATGGTTTAGGAGATTTCGTAGAGCATTATGTCCTACGTGGTTATATGCAATTATGTGCATGGTTTATGAGATTGTTGTAGAGCATTATGTCCTACATGATTTAATGAGCCCGATAATAATGAACTTGGTCTCATTGGTTTATGCAAGTAAATATCTACTTGATCGTTTTGGTTTAAGTCCAGCTGGCGGGTTTGGTAGTTGTGTCGGCAATGGGACGATTCATAGTCTTTGGAAACAATCGCTATGAATCGTTGCATTGGTTCCCTTTCTCCTCACTATTTGGCCAATAGTGGGATGTGGTCTCGAGATAGAGCCATCTCAGCCTACTTTCGAGCTCCCATTTCTCATCCGGAGACTGGATGAATGTAACGAGTACTCATTAAGGGAAACTGATGAGTTGTGATTATTGGGGACGAAACCCCAGGGTATGATTGATTGGGTATTGAGCCGGATCTTGGTTCGAGATTGGATCTCATGGTAAGCTTGGTTGGAGTGTCGACCCGGTTTGGTTGTAACGGTTCCATTTACGTTTCCTGTTACACATGTTTATTTATGAGCATTTATATGAAAGATATTATGCTACATGATTTATGTTAGTTTATGTGCTTTAAAAATTAAGTACATGTTTCTTGTTGGTATATTAGCATGATACCATGATTTTTATCTGATTGCACATTATGCCATGCCATGACATAATATGCCATATAGTTGCATTTAGAAACTTACTGGGGCCATTATGACTCACTCCGTGTGATTGTTTTCCCTAGTGTGTGCAGTGATCCCGTTAGTACGCGCGGCGACTTTGGATAGCGATTTCTAGCAAGTGGTCTTCCAAGCCATAAGCTTGGAGTCATTTATTATTATTGTTGTTATTTATTAGTGAGACTCGGATGTAAAGTTATGTAGACTTTACTTGGGTAGATTGTAGTATTATGTTATGGTTGTGTATTTGGGAGCCGGTTGTATAGCCGAGCCTTTGTATCCTTAGAATTTATTCCCGTTGTCATTTCGAGCATGTGTGGCTCGTTTATTCTAGCTTGTATTATTATTGTTCCTACCTCCGACAGTGTTTTTTTTTTTTTTTAAGGAAAGCAGGACGGCACCTGCGGGAATTTTATTAAAAAAATAATAAGAGGAGTACAAAAAGGAGGGGGACAACCAGCCTTACCCAAAAAAAGGGGGGACAAAGGAGCCTTACCGCGAGCAAAAAACATGAAGAGGAAATTACTTCCTATAACTATACAGCCCATAAGAATCAAAAGCAAAAGCCCTTTTGACCATACTAGGTAAGGCCAAATAATCTAAAAACTTCAACTGATTCCCATGCTCATGCGCAAAAGCCGCCAATCTATCCGCCACCATATCCTGTTCTCTGAAAACATGATTTAGAATAAAATCCCTATGGCACTTCGGCCGATACACATATCTCCAAGGACCTTGATACCCTTTTATCGTAACATTTACAACCGTAAGTTTAATCCGACTCTACCTCAACCGAAGAAAGCTGCAAGGAGTGACAAAGTTGCAGACCTTCTCGGAGAGCCAAAATCTCCGCTTTCATATTTGTACCTTGACCATACTCACTAGAGAAAGCTCCAACAAAATTTCCTTGAGCATCCCGGATAACCCCACCGCCTGTGCATCTACCATCCTTTGACGACCCATCGGTGTTTAATTTATAACCAAAGACCGGAGGAGACCAACGAACCCAAGACCCGTGCCTAAACTGAACCTGCCGGCTGGATATCTCAAGAGTCTGCAAAACTACGCTAGTAACCTGATTACTCCTCGACTTTGGAACAAAGCCATGTAAAACCCCTCTCACCCCTTCAAGAACTCTAGCTTCTATTTGGACCTCATCCATCTTCCCATTTTCAAAGATCACAGCACATCGCGCTTTCCAAACTTCCCAGCAAGTATAAGCGAAAATACTGAACATAGTAGCACCCAACTGAGAACGAAAGGAAACCGAAGTCCAAACTGAAAAAACATGTTCGATCCCTGAATATTGCCAAGGAAGGCCAAACCTTCTCGCGAATCTGGTCTATAAACTAGCAGCCACTTTAGAATAAACAAAGAGATGCACACGATCCTCGGTTGTCGGCGAATCACCACAACAACGACAACAAGACACCAGCGGGATTTTACGAGCCTGGATATTTAAATCTAGAGGCAGCGCATTGATTATATTGTTATGGTTGAATTGTTCCTCCGGCATGTTGTAGCCGTTGAGTGGTGTTTATCAGGTTGGGATTTTGTCTGTTGCCGGCCTTGGTTGCCGATGGTTTGTTGCGCGTGTCTAATGTTGCGTCACGTGCGTCGAATTTTTGGGCCGAGAGATTTACTATCTCTTTGGTTGTTTATATTTAGGAGCTTGTTAGCTCGGGTCCCATTATGGTTTTGCTTCCGCAGGTTTTAGTTTTTATTATCATGTATCGCCGTTATGGCTTTGTCTTCTTGTCTTGAGCGTGTTGGCTCGTCTTTTGACTCGCACCATTATGCTTAGCAGGTGCTTGTTTGTCTCTTAGTTTGTCCTGATGGCACGACCTTGGGATCTCGTCTTGGGATCCGGTCGGTCGTCAGCTTGGTATCGAGCTATTGGTTAGCTATTTCGCCAGGATAGGTTACTTGGCCTAGTTGGGTTAGGTTTATTGTTGAGATTTTTAACGACGAGTGTTCCTTGTAGGTATATTATGTCAGGAGCTTGGCGTGGAGCTAGTTCTAGCAGACCTCGTTCGAGTACCGTCCGTGGTAATGAGAGAGGCGAAAACGTTAATGATCCGCGTGTGACTCCTCAACAAATGTTTAGAAGGGAAGTCGATTCCACTATACTTAGGAGATTCTTGAAGTTGGAACCTGAGGGCTTCGATGGAGAGCCCGATGCTTCTAAAGCCGAACATTGGTTAGAAAACATGGAGAAGATCTTTGAAGTTATGGGTTGTACGTCAAAGGAGATGGTGACCCTAGCAGTGTTTAAGTTGAATGGTGCAGCTGACCATTGGTGGCATGTGTTACGAGATAGTTGGAGACACCATGGAGTGCCCCAAGTGTGCAAAAAAATTTCATAATGGTGTTTAGGGCACAGTTTATTCCGGCAGTAGTTCGGGAAAGAAGAGAAATGGAATTTATTGCGCTAGAACAAGGAGATATGACTGTGGCTCAGTATTCAGCGAAGTTCACAGAGTTTGCTCGTTACTGTGGTTACTTAGTACCAGATGAGGCTAAGAAGACCCACCGGTTTGTAAAAGGCCTAAAGATGAAGTATCGTAGGCAGCTTATTCCCTTACAGCTCACGGAGTACCGAGATACTGTGGATCGTGCTTATGCGATGGAGTTGGACATCGAGGAGTATGCTCAAAAGAGAACCTCGAGGGCTATTAAGAGTAATGACAATATTGGAGGGCAAGTAGTACCTCAGAAAGTTAGTCAAGAAATCACACGTACTGGTAGACGGAGTGATGTTCCTACCTCTAGTCGGAGACGACGAGGCGGCGAGTTGATATGTAATTTTTGTATGAGGATAGGACATGCCGAGAACAGATGTTGGGGCAAGGCAGGAAAGTGCTTTGCTTGTGGCTGTGATCATGTTCGTAAAGATTGCCCGAAGATGAGAGTTAATCAGTCTGGGAGTACTAGTCGACAATCTGGTGGCTCCAAGAGAGATGGTGATGGTCGGCCTAGAATTTGAGGTCGTGTGCGCGTGGCAGTTGGCCATTGAGGAGTTTTGAAACCTATCCGAATAGGAAGGTACGTTCTCGTATATATATTATACCGTTACTACTATTATTGTTATTATGAGTACACGTCTTATCGGTAGCTCATGTGCATTCATACATACATTACATGGTGTATTGCATATTGTTGGTTTATTGTTGATTGGGATAAAGCCCCAATGTGGTGTTGGTATGTGATATTGTTTGATTTGTGAATTCCTGGTAGGTAATCACACATGGTTTGTGGATTCTTGTGTAGTCTATGTATATATAGGACTATACTATATATATATAGAGCATTGGGGATGAATTTATGTTACGGCGATAGTAATCGATGGTATTATGGGGTTGCAGTTTTGTAGGCCTATATTAAGAGCTGGGGTATGAATATTTGTATATATATGTATATATATATGAAGCATGAATTGTATAATGATACTTATTGGTTTGATATGATACTTGTATATCCTATGGGGATATGTTTAGGGTGAGGAATAATATACATCTATAATATTGTTTATGATTATTATGCGAGTAGGATACGCTCGATAAGTGCGAAAGTTAAGTGTTGCGATCTATGGGTTGATATTAGTGCGTGAACTAGTATGATGTTTCACCGCAATTTTGTTGAAGTTTTGGCATTTTGGGGACGTTAGTATATGCGTCGGTTATAGACTTGGTCTAGAATTTAAGAAAGGTTGGAATTGTGGAGCATAGACGTTACGACTACTAGTAGCCGCGTCGGTACGTGGTGACTTCTAGCGAGTTTTCATGGTTGTGTACTAGGTACACGAGTTTTGCGATAAATATGATTGTTGTTTGCCAAGGTAATAGACCTTGTTATTTGACTTGATTTCATTCAGTTATGTGCATTAGTTGTAGGGAACACCTACTTGATTCTCTCTCTAGGGTTTTCTCTCTAGGGTTTTCTTTCTTCAAGTTGCCGTTTGCATGGCTGCGGCTTCGGCCGTAGCTCCTCAGCCGGCTGAGGGCCCTCCCTTGGCGCCGGTATCTCCTACTTCTAAGAAGTCTTTCGCTGATATTCTTGCATCCGCTCCTTCTTCTTCCTCTCCAAACCCTATACCTCTTATTCCACCATCAACGTATAAGGGCGAACCAGCCCTACGCTTAACTCCCTCTATCATCTCGGCTCTCTCCCAACCTTTTCAGTTTACGCTTGTTGGGAAATTCTCCCATGGCCGGCCAACCATGGAGGTTATGCGCAGAGAATTCCAAACTTTTGGTCTCAAAGCTGCTGTGACCCTCGGCCATCTTGATACAAAGCACGTCTTAATCCAAGCGAATCATGAAGCAGATTTTCAACGCCTTTGGATTAAAGACCAATGGTTCGTTGGTGCCTTCCCTATGCGCGTATTTAAGTGGACTCCGGATTTCCGACCTGAGGTTGAAAGCCCCATTGTACCAGTTTGGTTCTCCCTTCCAAACCTTCCTATTTATTTGTTCAATAAAAACGCCCTTTTCTCTATTGGTAATATGATTGGTAAGCCCTTGCTTATTGATTCCCCAACCGCAAATCTTTCAAGGCCTAGTGTAGCTCGGATCTGTATTGAAGTGAATCTTACAACTGTTATTCCTTCTCGAATCCGGATTGATAGCGGCTCCACCTCATCTTCGATTTTGGCACCCATAGAACGTCTCCCTTTGTATTGTACCTTTTGTCATAGACAAGGTCATGATGGAGACTCATGTAGAGTTTATCTCAAACAGACTGGAAAAGGCAAGGAACCTGCAACCTCTGATGTCCCTACTCATGAAAGAGCTAATCCTGGAACAACTAAAGCAACCGGCAATGTTATGTGGAAGAAAAAAAATAATCCTCCTATGCAATCTGCTCCTCAAGCCACAAGTAATACTGAAGAAGAAATTTTAGCAGACCCTCAAGTTGAACCGAGAATTAATCCCCAACAGGATGTTCCATCGGGAGAAAACCAAGATCTGAATAATACGGGTATTCCATCGGGAGGAAGCCACGATTTGAATGCTAAGGGTAATAGAGATTCTGATGTGGTGGACAATCAAAATGATCAAGAGCATGATGCCCCAGTAGAGACCATTCCAAATACAGTCCCTATTAATAAAGATCCCAAGCCAACTGTTATTCAATCACCTTCTGATGATCCCGAGCCTGATCCGGATGAAAGTGATCAAGTTACATCTCCTAATCGATTTGAGATCCTGCAGTCAATTGGGGAGGAAGATTCGAATGTTGAGATTCCGGCTAACCCTAAAGTTTCCCGTAAGCCTCACGCTATCCCTCCCTCGAATATTTCAACTCGTTCTCAAGCGCATGCAAAGCCTCATGCTTCTAGACGGCCAGACATTTCCCATGTCGATAAATAGCCTTTTTTGGAATCTTCGGGGTGTGGGTAATGAAGTCACAATTACCCGTCTAAAAAAGCTTATTAAACTTCATCATATCTCTTTTCTTTCTATTTGTGAACCCATGATAGATTCTTCTAGCATTCAATATCTTGCTCGCCGTCTTAAATTCCGTTTTTTCTTTTGCAATTCGGCTAATTCTATTTGGCTTTTTGCTAAGTCATCTCTTCAGTGCCAAGTAATTATGGATTCAACTCAACACTTATCTCTCCGTATACAACATTTTACGTGGTCTCAGCCAGCCTATATAACTTCTGTTTATGCTAAATGTTCTGCTGCCGATCGTCGGAGCCTCTGGGATGATTTGATTGAGATGGGCTCTGATTTAAAGGACTTACCTTGGCTTGTCAGCGGTGATTTTAACATTATTCTCAGCTCTCATGAGAAACTTGGTGGAGTGGGTTGGGATAGACATGGCGCCATTGATTTTCAGAATTGTTTAACTTCTGCGGGTTTAGTCGATCTTGGCTTTAATGGCAGTAAATTTACATGGTGTAATCACCGAGATGGCCAGGCTATTATTTACCAAAGATTGGATAGAGCTCTTTCTAATACTGCTTGGTCTACTCGTTTTGATCGTACTCGGGTGGATCATTTAAATCGTTCTTGTTCGGACCATTCTCCGCTTCTTATAGTGGCCGAGCACTGTTCTGAGGTAAGGCCATATAAATTTCGTTTTTTAAATGTTTGGACTGATCACCCCGCTTTTTTGAAGGTGGTTCAAGATGCTTGGAATGCTCCGGTTTTGGGTCGCCCGATGATGAAGTTTTCGGCAAAGCTTAAAGCTGTTAAGAATGCCTTGAAGGCTTGGAATAAACAAACTTTTGGAAACATTTTCCAGGCAATTCGCGAGGCTGAAGATGTGGTTCTTGAAAAAGAATTAGCTTATGAGCTTGATAATTCTATGTCCAATCGAGAAGCGCTCCATTTGGCTGAGGCTACTCTTAAGAAAAAACTAAAGACTGAAGAAAATTATTGGAGGCAGAAGTCTCACTTGAAATGGCTTAAGGATGGTGATGGCAATACTAATTTATTCCACTCTTCGGTTCATCAATCTCGACGGAAATTACACCTTCATTCCATTGTTGATTTGCATGGGAATCTGCTTTCTAATGAAGATGCCATCAAAGATGCCGCTGTAGCTTTCTTTCAGGACCAACTTCGGGCAACAACATTAGAAGATAATGATCTCCTTGATGTCATTCCTTCCTGTATATCTACTGCCCAGAATACTCTATTGTCTGATCCTCCATCTCTTATTGAAATTAAGAATGCGGTATTCTCTCTTAGTGGCGACAGTGCGGCTGGTTCAGACGGTTTCACGGGTAAATTTTTTACTTCTTGTTGGGATATCATCGCGGATGATCTTTACTCTGCAGTTTTGGAATATTTTGCCGGTTTCTCTATGCCTCGATCTTGGACCAGTACTCTCCTCATTCTTATTCCAAAGTCGGATCAGGTTACATCGTTTAAAGATCTTAGACCTATCAGTCTTTGCAACTTTTGCAATAAGATCATCTCGAAGTTATTATCTGCTCGGCTAGCTTCGGTTCTTCCTTCTATCATTTCCGACAACCAAAGTGCATTCACCAAAGGTCGTATCATCCAAGATAATCTCCTTTTAGCTCAAGAATTGATGCAACATCTTAAGAAGAAAATTAATGGCTCTAATATTATTATAAAGCTGGATATGGCAAAAGCTTTTGATAGGGTCTCATGGCTGTTTCTGATCAAAGTGTTGCGAAAATTTGGCTTTGGGGAAATATTCATTGATTTGATTTGGCGTACTATCTCAGAAAATTGGTTTTCAGTTCTCATAAATGGGAGTTCTGCGGGTTTTTTCTCCTCATCCCGAGGCCTCCGTCGGGTGATCCTTTGTCTCCAAGTTTATTTATCATCGCAATGAAGTCCTCGCGGAATCTCAATAAACTTCTTTGCATCCCCATTACGCTTTTTCTTCGCTTAGTGGCCCGATCATTTCTCATCTTGCTTTTGCAGATGATGTGATTATCTTTTGTAATGGAAATCGGCATTCCATGTCCCAACATAGAAGATTGCTTGACAATTATGAAAAGTGCTCGGGTCAGCTCATTAATGCCCATAAAAGCTGCTTCATGCTTTCTTCTCATACGTCTAGATCTCGAATTGCCTCGATTCATAATCATCTTGGATTTCCGTTTCGAGATCTTCCAGTCACTTACTTGGGCTGCCCTTTATTTGAGGGAAGGAAAAAAAAGGTGTTATTTGATTGCTTAGTTGAAAAACTTCAAATGAAGATCAGTTCCTGGATTGGTGCATTTCTTAACCAAGCGGGCAAAGTCACTTTAATTAATTCTGTTTTGAATTCTATAGTGATGTATCAATTAGCTTCGCTTGATCCGCCGTTGGCAGTTCTTAATCTGATTAACCGGTTGCTAGCCAATTTCTTTTGGGGTTCCATTGACGGTAAGCACAAAGCGCACTGGATCGCTTGGGATAAGTCTTTGTCGGCTGATACGGAGGGGGTGTGGGGATTAAATCGCTAGCTGATGTTATGCGATCCTTTGCTATTAAAATTTGGTGGCGTTTTCGGACAACTGACAGCCTTTGGTCTCGGTTCATGAAAGCTAAATATTGTTCTTCGTCTCATCCTGTTTCTTCTGCGGGCTCTGGGTCTCATATTTGGCGTCGGATGTGTTCTATTCGGAACATAGCAGATCCTCATATTCGATGGATTATAGGCAAGGGAAACTGTTCTATTTGGTTGGATAGTTGGTTACCAGATGTAAATCTCGTTCAGCCTGATTCGAGCACTCTATCTATTGTGGCTGATTTATTTTCCTCTTCCGGCCAGCTTACTTCCCGCGCTATTTCTACTCTTGGTAATGCTGCAGTTTCTGCCATTCAGTCTCATCGCATTCATATTTCGGATCAGCCAGATATGGCTTGTTGGAGCCTTCAAGCGAATGGCCGCTTCTCCTTATCCTCAGCTTGGGATCTGATTCGTGCCTCTCATCCTCTTCTCGGTTCAGCCAAATTTATATGGCACAAATATATCCCAAGGCAGATTAGCATTTTTCTGTGGCGGCTGTGGTATCATCGTCTCCCCATTGATGAGAGTATAATGCGGAAAGGTATCTCGCTTGCTTCTCGATGTTACTGTTGTAATGATGGAGCTTGCGAATCTTATTTACATGTGTTTCTCTCCGACCCTCTCGCTCGATATATATGGAATTTCTTTCATATTTTAGGGGCTGTTCCTACAGCTAGTATTTCTATCCAACAAACTTGTTTTGCTTGGTGGCTGAAAGACAAATCTTTGATCTTCTTAATCACGCCTGCTGTTATTTTGTGGGAGTTATGGAAGTATCGCAACACTGCTCTTCATGAAGGAAATCGGATTACAGGTCGTCTTCTGCTTGTCCGTATCAAACAAGAAATTTCTAGCATCTTAACTGTGGCTGGTCTTCCTTCCTACTCTCTGGACAATTGGGAAAGGTATTTTGATCACCCTCTTGGCTGGCATAGTACCATTCCAACATCTAATCGGGCTGTTTTCTGGTCAAAGCCTATGTCAGGCTTGGTCAAACTAAATACTGATGGCGCTTGTCGTGGAAACCCGGGTGATAGTGCAGGTGGGGGAGTCATTCGGGATTCTAGTGGTGGTCTAATCCATGCTTTTTCCTCTTATTTTGGTCACTCTTCTAGCTTCATGGCCGAATGCCGTGCTCTTCTTCAAGGAGTTGATTGGCTTTGTTTGCACAATTATGTTGGAGCTCATGTAGAAGTTGACTCTAAAGTCTTATTTGATTGTATCACCGGTAAATCTAATCCTCCTTGGGTCTCTCTTTATTATATTCGTGCCATTAAATCAATGGGGAATTCTATGCGGTTGGTCTTCTCTCATTGCTTTCGTGAAGCTAATAGTGTGGCTGACGCTCTTGCTAACATGGGTTGTGATAAGGGTAACGACTACATCTTCTCTTCAGTTTCTGCTCTCCCTAGACAAATACGAGGTCTCCTTCATCTGGATTCGATCGGCACTGCTTATATCAGGATTTCTTAATGTGGGTTTTCTCTAGTTATTTTTTGTTTGTATCTATTTCCGTTTTCGAGGTTAGGCTCCTCCGTCCTCCCAATTATAAGGGCAAGGCTGGTTGTCCCCCTCAAGCTTGTTTCCTTTATTTTCTTATTAATAAAATCTAGCAGCCTGTTTCCTAAAAAAAAAAAAAAAAGGGAACACCTACTTGATGCATCTACATTGTAGTATATTAAATTCTCATTCCATAATTATTATCTCCTGCTCATTCATTTCCTTAGCATAGGAGACTATTAAAGGATGCTTAAAACCTTTTATCATGAACCTTCGCATCCTTGCAGCTTTTGAATATCCAATTTAGCCGGTACCCTAAATTGGTGATCAAAAGAGGTTCGTTGTTGGACTAGGATCGGTGTGAACTATGGTAGGAATTGACTATACCTGTTACCAAATGGAATGGACATAAATGGAAAGAATTTTTAAAACATTTCATTGTTGTGCTCTTACGTGTTCTTACCCGCGATAGGGAGATCGCGAGTATTACTTGCGTAGCTGGAAATGTCAACTTGATTGCCTCTGATTTGGTTGAGAATTGCTCTATAGGCAATTATTACTTCTTGTGACTTAAGATCTTTTATGTGCGAATTTCATGGTGTGCCCCGGGACAAATAGTTTCGGTAGTTGAATGTTTATGGTATGCTTGAACTTGTTTTCATGTTTAACTTTGGGGTTGTGTACAAGATTGGTTAGTGTTGTTCGTATGTGTTTTCGCGACTCGAATATGAGTCATATTATTTCCAATCTAAAGAGTTTAAGGTTGTTGTGCTTATTGAGAGGCCTTGAAACCTGAGTTTGGATCACGGTAGTTTGATCCTCATATACTTGGTTTGGTCATTGTGATGGTAGACTCGGAGACTGTGTCTAGGTTTATGGTTTTGAGCATCGAGTGTTCACTCGGGATTGTGAGATACCGTAGTTGTGTCTGGGTATTCCATGTTGAGGTGATGACCTAGCATTGGTTTGAGATACAGTTTAGAATTCGGGACGAATTCTTTTTAAGGGGGAGAGGATGTAAGATCCCGATTCCCGATTAGCTTGAATTGCGTGCAATGCTCGCATTTCTTCTTTGGTTGATTTCTCGTTTGGTTGTGAGAGAGTCTAAATGTGTATGAGAGACCACATTAATACTAAAACACTTTTAAGAGATGTCATATAGTTGTTGATTTGCTAAAGTCAAAAGTCGTAACCCGACGATAGTCGAAATACGACGCGATTGAGAGTTTATTCGGGTTTTGTGTTCCTGACCTTGATTTGGTCCCAGATCTTTACATGATGATTAAATAACATGTTTAGATGTGTTATACTTCTAATTGGATGCATTCCATAAGTCTCGTGAAGTTTTGACGCCTCGAGAATAGCAATTCTCCTTTTCGCGTAGTTTGAGATTGAGCCGGGCGATCGTCTCATCTTTCGGGAACTTGTTTCCCCTAACTGTTGTTCATCATCTGAGAGGCATTCAGGCCTATATTTTAGCCCTTATAGGTGTTTATAATCATGGGTTGTGCAGTCGGTTTGTGGTTTCATTCGGCGTTTCGATAGCAAGTTGTTACGACTTGCGTCGGTTTGCTGGGTTGTTTCGGTGTTGTTTAGGGGAGTTTAGACCTACTTTAAAAGTGGTTTGAGACTTGAATGGATTAATTTAATGTTTGCGGACTTTAAGAGTTCAATTGTGAGCCATTTTGAATCTTTAAGGCTCGAGGATGCATGCGGGAACGACCGAAACCGAGCAAGGAATCAACAAAGGGGTGTATGGTGTGGACTAGTATGATGCGCTCGCATCATACTCCTTGGATGCGACCGCAAGGGTCCGGCAGCTTTGTTCGGGATTTTGGGGAAAATTGAAAGGTTGACCAACTTATACCCACCCAAACCCAATTTAAACTAAACCTAAACCCTCTACTTAACTTAAGACATGTCTAATCACTTATTAGAGTTTTGGAGGTGGATTAGTGGGTTAATTAGGAGAGATAATCCCACCTATATAAACCAAACCCAATTTATTCTCTAACATATCATAGCATAGAATATGACTTCTATCTCCCGTCTTACGGCGACCCTCAAAAACGTGAGAGAAGCGAGAGAGGGCGATTTCTAGGGCTCGTTAAGGGCTCGTCCTTGGTGGCCATAGCTAGAGAGCTTCTTCCCCCAATCTACACCGCGATTTTGAAGAGAAGGTTGAAGGGAACAACACCATCACTTGGAATTCGGGAATTTCAGCTTGTAGGGGCTAAACTAAGGTAAGTTTCTACCCCTATTTCTCCTTCTTTTGGCTCCATTGACCCTAGGGAAACAATCATTCTTGCTAAGTGAGGTCAATGGATGCAATTTCTAGGGTTGCTAGAGATGCCATGAACCCTAGGTTTTCAAATGTTGATATAGTTGGATGAACCTATGTGAGACCTTGATTAGTATGAAATTCATATGCTAAATGGTCTAATAAACCTTGTTATGTGAATTGTTCATGTGTATTGAGCTTGAATGGCAAAGATACTTGGAAGGGGATTTTGCCCTAATTGTGTTTGGCTTATTAACTATGATGGTAAGCTTGATTATTATGTTGTACATGTATAGTAGAGCATATTAATCCATGTTGTATGATTAAATCATGTTTTGGAGGATATGATTGGTAAGGTGAACCAAATGAAGTTATGCACAAATTGATGAATTTGTTCTATGATTCCTTGGTAAGTGTTTTGTTGGATTTATGTGAGTTCAATGAACTCGGGAAGATGGCTAATGATGATAGTTTTGAATATAAGGGGTATTGAGACCCATGGCTTCTATGCCCTAAATTTTAGAAAGGTAGATTGGACTCAACGGAGTCATTATAAGTTCGATAATGTGCTAAACGAACTTGGGTTGAAATCCTACGACGATTGGATTTTGTTTGATTAATGTTGAGAAATGCATAGTCTCCAAACTTTATATGGAATTATAATTATGATGGCTTTATGGATTTTTAGTCTTGGGAATTAAGCCGAGCGACTATTGGGATTTGGTTGTAAACTTTAATGAATTATTACGGTGTGGATTTATAAAATACATAAAGAATGAAATGTGTTAGTAAGACTCAACGGAGTCGTTATAAGGTCAATAAAATGATAAAGAGCCTTGGGTTGAAACCCTACAATGTTTGGGTTTGTTTGGATTATGTTCGTGCACAGGGTTTTGGGTTTGTGTCTAATGGAGACACTCATGGTATGGAGACTTATTAGAAATATATTTTGAGCATGCTTGTTAGAGCATGGGACAATAGAGAACCACGTATAGTCACGGGTATATTAAGAGAAGATTAAGAAAGAATTCTCTTCTTAAGGATTTTGGTTGCGTGCATATAAAAGCACTTGTGAGAAAATGGTTACGGAATAGTCATGATGTTCTTGAGTATGGAATTGGTATGTCGATCATGTATGACGATTAGGACTATGATTGAGTCCGGTATACCTAAAATAAAGACTAAAATAATAAGTCTTGAATTGTGGATATTTTGAGACTAACGTAGTAGTCTTTGGTTTGATTTGAGTTGAGGATTATGGTAGACCTCACATTATGTTTTATTAAGCTTGTATGCTATACTTGACTTGGTTGATGACTTGAGGAATAATGAGTACCTCAATATGTAGTTTTTGAACTAAACTTGTAAGTTAGTTAAACACATTGGTTATATGCAAATATATGCATTGTTTATGATACTTTGTAGAGCATTATGTCCTACTTGATTATATGCAAAGATGTTCATGGATTATGGGATTTTGTGGAGCATTATGCCCTACTTGTTTTTATGCAAATATATGCATGGTTTAGGAGATTTCGTAGAGCATTATGTCCTACGTGGTTATATGCAATTATGTGCATGGTTTATGAGATTGTTGTAGAGCATTATGTCCTACATGATTTAATGAGCCCGATAATAATGAACTTGGTCTCATTGGTTTATGCAAGTAAATATCTACTTGATCGTTTTGGTTTAAGTCCAGCTGGCGGGTTTGGTTGTTGTGTCGGCAATGGGACGATTCATAGTCTTTGGAAACAATCGCTATGAATCGTTGCATTGGTTCCCTTTCTCCTCACTATTTGGCCAATAGTGGGATGTGGTCTCGAGATAGAGCCATCTAGCCTACTTTCGAGCTCCCATTTCTCATCAGGAGGCTGGATGAATGTAACAGTACTCATTAAGGAAGCGATGAGTTGTGATTATTGGGGCGAAACCCGAGGTATGATTGATTGGGTATTGAGCCCGGATCTTGGTTCGAGATTGGATCTCATGGTAAGCTTGGTTGGGTGTTGGACCCGGTTTTGGTTGTAACGGTTCCATTTACGTTTCCTATTACACATGTTTATTTATGAGCATTTATATGAAAGATATTATGCTACATGATTTATGTGAGTTTATGTGCTTTAAAAATTAAGTACATGTTTCTTGTTGGTATATTAGCATGATACCATGATTTTTATCTGATTGCACATTATGCCATGCCATGACATAATATGCCATATAGTTGCATTTAGAAACTTACTGGGTCATTATGACTCACTCCGTGTGATTGTTTTCCCTAGTGTGCGGTGATCCCTTTAATGCAGCGGCGACTTCGGATAGCGATTTCTAGCAGGTGGTCTTCCAAGCCATAAGCTTGGAGTCATTTATTATTATTGTTGTTATTTATTAGTGAGACTCGGATGTAAAGTTATGTAGACTTTACTTGGGTAGATTGTAGTATTATGTTATGGTTGTGTATTTGGGAGCCGGTTGTATAGCCAAGCCTTTGTATCCTTAGAATTTATTCCCGTTGTCATTTCGAGCATGTGTGGCTCGTTTATTCTAGCTTGTATTATTATTGTTCCTACCTCCGACAGTGTTAGTCGTGAGATTTGGTTGGTGGTTTAGCATTGATTATATTGTTATGGTTGAATTGTTCCTCCGGCATGTTGTAGCCGTTGAGTGGTGTTTATCAGGTTGGGATTTTGTCTGTTGCTGGCCTTGGTTGCCGATGCTTTGTTGCGCGTGTCTAATGTTGCGTCACGTGCGTCGAATTTTTGGGCCAAGAGGTTTACTATCTCTTTGGTTGTTTATATTTAGGAACTTGTTAGCTCGGGTCCCATTATGGTTTTGCTTCCGCAGGCTTTAGTTTTTATTATCCTGTATCGCCGTTATGGCTTTGTCTTCTTGTCTTGAGCGTATTGGCTCATCTTTTGACTCGCACCATTATGCTTAGCAGGTGCTTGTTTGTCTCTTAGTTTGTCCTGATGGCACGACCTTGGGATCTCGTCTTAGGATCCGGGTCGGGTCGTCACACATTGCCAATACCCCGAATATTCCAAAAGAGGGCTTTAATATCCATAAAAACAGTTAAGCAGAAGGACCATCAGATTGCTTAGAAGCCTGAGAACGAGTGAGCCTATTCGATGGAGGGATAGGGGTTTTTTGCCTTGGTTTGTTTGAAGTCTGGGCATGCTCGACATTAAGAGCATTAAATGATACATTATCATCATTTTCTGTCTCTAAAACGTCCAAAACCGCAAATATGTTAGGAGATGTGTGAATGACTGGAGGATCAGTGGGCAAAGAACTCAGATTGGAGGGATTTAGAATGGGGGTAGTGGCCGTGTAGGAGCTAGACGGAGGAATATCATTAGACTTACTGTTGACGTCCACTTGAGAGATCTCTAAATCTGCTTCAAGAGAGTGATCCTGAAGAATTTCCAAAGAAGGGTTGGTGGGGTTTTCCATAGAAATTGGGGTTGGGGCTTGATGAGGGATAGGCTCACTCGGTTTCGAAACCTCATTGCTATTAACCTTGGCAGGAGGGTCAGTTGAAGGGTTTGCATGGGAAGGCATAGCATTGTCAGAAGCATTTTTCTTTGGAGTCCACCTCTGTCGGGTAATATTAGGCTGAAGAGGAGTGTTGCAAGGTGGCTGATGTTGATCGGAATTATGAAAATCAAGATTTTTAACCTTACAACTAAGTTCATGATGACCCTGCCTATAACAGTGAGAGCAATAGACTGGTTTGTTTTCGGCTTCAATAGGTTGCCAAAAACTTGGACATGCGCTGCCGCAATCCACCCATATGCGTGAGGGACAAGGATGAAGAAGATCAATCTCCACACAGATTCGGGCAATACTAGGCTGAGATAGGTTAATAGTTGGCTGATCTAACATGAGGGGTTTACCAAATAAGGAGGCTAAAGAGAACAAGGTTGATTTGTTGAACAGATGTATAGGAAGGCTAGGCAAAGCAAACCAGACTAGAACTATAGAACTTTCAATATCAGGTCTGAAATTGGGGGTCCATTTGAAGACACGCATAGGGTATTTGCCGAGGTACCAATGGTCTTTAATCCATAGCCTTTGATAATCTTCATGGTTACTTACCCGAATGAGAATATGCTTAGAGTCCAAGTGACCGATAGTGAAGGTAGCCTTGAGACCAATAGTATTGAAGTATTTTCGAGTAGCTTCCATAGAGGGCCGGCCATGGGAAAACTTGTCGATTAAGGCAAAACGAAAAGGGGCTGCTAGTGTCTCAATGATTTCGGAAGAGAGTTTAAGGGAGGGTTCACCCTTATATTAAGATGGAGGGATGGAAAAAGGAGGAAGAGAAGGTGAGGGGGATGAACTAAGGGCGGCAGCAAAAGATTTTGGGGCGGTGGATGAGGGAGGATCTGGCGGTGCAGGTGGTACATCGGCCATAGCCACCAAGAGCAACCCTAAAAACGTGAAGAAAACAGAAAACCCAGATCGCACCTTTAGTGTGTACAAAAGTGTGTTTTTTGTTTTAATTTTGTCAGTCATAGTGAATTTCCACTTGGAGAACCAATTTGCCCATCTTAAAAGTTGTGCTTAGGGGAGGATTTTTCGCTTGAATTGGATCATGCAAGGGAAAGCGGACATATCCATCTCGATTTGAAAATCGTGCCAAATTAGATGCAATTGGAATTTTTCGATTCCCCTTTTGACTGCAAGGATTTCTTTGAATGTTGAATGGTAGTGCTATTCTGATGGATTGAAAGTGCCGCTCTTGTATACACATATTTTTCTTTGATTATCTTCACTTTGGACAAGTAGGACCGCTGCCCAATAATCGTCGCTTGCGTTTGTCTGAAAAATCCTTTTTTCTAACGAAGCGAGAATCTTTAAAGGGGGCATGGTGCTTACCAGCTGTTTGATTGATTTGACAGCTTCAGTTTGTCTTGTAGTCCAAGGAGGAGGATCCTTTTTTAGCATGGGGAACAGCCATACTGTATGAACAGAAATTTTTGGTAAAAAGTTTGCCATATAGTTGACTAGTCCAAGGAACTGCTGAATTTTTTTTTGTGAAGATTAAACATCAGGGAATCGGTGCAGTTCTTGAGCAATGTGGGGTTGAGGCTGGTATGAACCGTTAGATATCTTCATCCCTAGAAAATCAATGGATGAAACTATTACTTCCATTTTCTTTTTTGAGAGCATGATACCGTACCGAGTCACCAGGGAATGGAACTAGGAGAGTAGGGCTACATGGGAATCTTCATCAGGGGAGAAGAGCAGTATATCATCAATATAGACCAGGGTATTAGAAAGGATCGGTTCAAAAATTGTTACCATTGCCTTTTGAAAGGCGGATGGGGCATTTTTTAAACCAAAGGGCATGACTTTCCACTGGTAGTGATGATCAGGGATGCAGAACGCTGTCTTTGGTCTATCTTCAGCGCAATTCCTAGTTGCCAAAAACCCGACTTGAGATCGAACTTTGAGAGAACTTTTGCGTCGGATAGGGATTGGAACAAGGATTTCTTCTGTGGAAGAGGGAACTTGTCATCTGCCAAGAAGTGGTTGAGAGGCTGGTAATTGATGACCAATCGCAGCTTTCCTCCAACTTGCTCGCTTCTTTGTTGACATACAATGCCTCACATGCCCATGGAGAGGATGTAGGTTCTATAATGTTTTGGTCAACAAGTTGGGTGCATTCTGTAAGAGCAATCTGGTAGTGATCGGGATTCATCCCTAGATGGCTGGCTTTGGTGGGATTGACATCTTCATTCTGCTTAAAAGGTAAGAAGACATAAAATGCAGAATTTAACCATAGAGGAGAGGAGTGTTTTGTCAAGAACTCTGTATGGGACGAGGCGCAAGAGTCTTGGATAATCTGATGCTTGATGGTTTCTATGGTCGAAGCAGATGCCATTTAAAGCCGTGGGACTAGGCTCCATGGATTGAAGAAACTTTTATAGCAGAGACCGTCCTCCATCCATCGTAAGTTGGGTAACTTATGAAGGATATCAAAACCAATGAGGAGGTCTTTTCCATGTGAGCTTGAACCTAGCAGTCTGTGCTTATTGACACACTTGGGAAATAATCTGATGTTGATCGGACTGCTGATTTTGTCAATGACAAAACTATCACCATTGGAAATACTGATGGTGTGGCTTCCAAAAGCTAGCCGGGAGTATCTTTGGATTTAAGATGGATACTGCAGATCCTGTATCTAAGAAGGCTATGACTTGGATGGGTTTAGCATATGTAGAGGTGAGGAGGAGGATTTTGGCCAGGGGCATAGGTTGACCTTTTTATACAGGGTGAATGTGGGGAAGAGGATTCAGCATGAAGACCTTAGGTATGAGATCATCTTCTGACCAGTCAGAATCTGTTGAATCACCTTGATGGGTAATTGAACAGATTGTTGAATCTCCTAGTTCATCTTCAAGAGAATAGAGGGACTCGAGGTCAGAGGGATCAATTTCCTCAATTTGACTGAGCGCCTGGATCTGTGTTTGAGACTTCCTTGTATCTGGACAGTCTTTTGAGAAGTGTCCCTGTTTGTGGCAAATGAAGCACCGATCAGAAGAGCGGCCGCGATGGAGCTTCTTTTTTAAAAATCTCCATTTTTTTTCCTGAAGGGACGCCTTGAAAAGCTTTTCCTTTGAGAGGAATCAAAAGATTTGGAGTGGAACTTCTTTTTCGTATGAGTGCAGTCACAGGACGACTTATCCTTGTACTTGATCTGGAAATGCCTTTCATCACAAGCAGATCCTAGTCTTCTACCAGTTTTTTTCAAATTCTGCAAAAAATTTCCTTTGATTGCAGAGTTTTTCAAAAGCGTTTAGGATTAACTGGTAAAGGCCACCAAGTGAGGTCTGAGCAACTGTCATGTTTCTAGATTCCAGAGATCTGTACGTTTCATTGCTGAGAGACTCTGGGAAGGAGTTAAGGAACACTTGTTTCAGGCTGACATCATCAACACCATGGAGACAATAGAAACGCTGAGACATTCTATTATAGTGCGTTTCCAGGTCCTTTTTCAAGAAAGAACAACACTTCATTTTAAGGAACTGTTCTATGGCATGAATAGTGTGTTCTATGGGGCTGCAAATGAATTCAGAATAGATTATATTCATGAATTCTTCTGGAGACAAGGCTTGCTGAATCTACAGCTCTCTGTATTCTCCAAGACTGAGATACCAGTCTCGAAGGCGCCCTTGGATCCTGGCAAGGAACCTTTTGATGACCAAATCGATGGTATAAAACTGCAGCTCTGTTGTGCACCAAGTTAACATTTCAACACTTCGTTCATGCCATTTGGAAGGCGGAATATCATCGAAGGTGAACTTTTGTTGGGCATCGGCTTGGGTAGCAGGTAGCGGAGTTTTCTGATTCTCTTGCGGAGAGGTCTGAGATATAGATTCCTCTAGATCATTCTGGACCGTTAGCTCCAGTTCTGTCACGAACAGATGTTCAAAGGCTTCTGTGGGATCAAACTCTTCTTCCTCTTTTGAAGAGGATGGATCGACCACGGGTCCGACAAAGGGGAACTGAGAAGGGTTGTCAGAAGGGTTGACATGCAGGGAAAGAGCCTGTAGAAATTGGGAAACTGGGTTTTTCTGCTCGATTGGGAAAATTATCAAGGGCTTTGGTGGAAGCACCTACATGAGGATCAGGTTGTTCTGGTTGGAAGGCTTATGGGATAGAGTTGTTGGATGTGATGGATGTGTTTGGTAAGGAGGCTGGAACGACTGGTGGAATGACTGGTGTAATTCTTAGGGATTTTGAGGCCCAAAGATTAAGTGAAAGGGATGGATCTGTGCAGGCAGGCTGTGGGATTGGTTAAGGGTCAAAAGTGGTTTTGCTGAAAGGGGTTGTGGGTAGTCTCCAAGGATCATCAGCAAGTGCCGCCATTCTTTTCTGTTTATGTTGTCGCTCTAGGTCTGTGAGCTGGGCTTTAAGAAATCTCATCTCTGCTTCCTTTCTTGACAGAGAAGAGGAAACATGGGGAGATGGTGGAGAATGGACAAGCTAGAGTGATTGCTGGTGGAGGACTTGGATCTTGAGACGAATCTCATCTGTCATGCTTTCGAGTGATTATACCCTTGTGGAGATATTGTCTTGGATCTGAACAATCTGGCTCTGCTGAGTTATGATCTGCTTAAGCGCGTTCTTCTGGGCAATAGCGTTTTCGCTTTGCCAGTTGAAGGGAGTTAAGGCAGATCTATAGAAGACATGTAAGAACACAAGAACACAAGAGAAGATAAGAGAAGACGGAGATGAGAGAACACTTAGAGAGAGAGAGAGAGAAACTTATACTATTTATTTCTTTCTTCACTTCCTCTACTTACAAATGAAAGATTAAGGCCCTTTAAATAGGGCTCAGGATACAACTATTACAACCAATAATTCAACCTAATAATGCACAATGACGTAAGTGATGACGTCAAAGAACAATAATAAAAACTATAATGCGCGATGACGTAAGCGATGACGTCAAAGAGTAATAATACACACAATAATGCACAATGACGTAAGCGATGATGTCAAAGGGCAATAATACAAGCAATAATTAAATGATGACAAAAGCAGAAATGACAAAAGTAATAATTAAACAAGTGATGATGACTACCAACGATAGGAATCCGGATGGGATGGATCATCTCCATATGTATATGGGTAAGACCCATCGTAGTTATCATCAGAACTCAGATTCTCAGTATCCACTGATTCATCCCATTGATTGAGTATGTCGATCCATTTCTATGCTAAAGGGTGGTCATATGTCCAGGACTGTTCTTCTAACATGATATGAGAAGGAATGGTCTGGGGATTGATCATGTTGGCTCGAGCGAGAGCTCTCTTTGTGTTCATGAACAGTTTAAAGCCGTGCATTGCACAAGTGGTCCCTGCTAGATTAATATCAGACCAGTCAAATATGAATGCCATGGGAGCATGATAGACAAATGGCTGTCCTTGATTTTTGATGGTTGAGGGAGGGAGATATGAGCATCGTCTCCGGAATATTATGGTCACATACGGCTTTCGACAGGAAGAGAGCTGATGTGTCCATTGTTGAGCTGGAAGGAACCACTGGAATAGTTTGGACAGGTTGCGGGAATGAGGAAGGATATTGTCAAGCTGGCACTGGAAGAGATAAGAGAGGAGCTTGACATATTTGAACGAGATTCCGATGGTAAATGTTTCAAACAAATACCAAAAGAAACATAAAGCCTCTTTAGGTAATCTGAGCAGGTCATGGATATGGAACAAGCTCAGGATAGGATAATCTGGATGTAACTTAAGCCCTTTCATGAAGAGACCATGACGGTGGAGAAGGATGGTGAGGAAGTTTTGGTAGTTTGGTGCGGCCCTTTGCTTTAGTGTTATGTCAGCAATGGCTTCTGTCATTTCACCAGGGCGAGAAAGGATAGGGATTAAACCTGGTGTTTCAGGGTTGGAGGAGGAAGAAGGGGCTTCACTGATGGGGAACGCCATTGTAATAATGTTGTTGTCAAGGTTGGTTTCTTTGGAAACTTTGCATACCTTTTTATAATCGTTTGGCCTTGAGATAAAATCTGCAAGGACATTTGTTGTTCCTTTGATATGCTTGACAGTGAATTTCCATTGGGAGAACCAATTTGCCCATCTTAAAAGTTGTGCCTGGGGGAGGATTTTTCGCTTGAATTGGAGCATGCAAGGGAAAGAGGACATATCCATCTCGATTTGAAAATCGTGCCCGATTAGATGGAATTGGAATTTTTCGATTCCCCTTTTGACTGCAAGGATTTCTTTGAATGTGGAATGGTAGTGCTGTTCTGATCGCTTGAAAGTACCACTCTTGTATCCACATATTTTTCTTTGATTGTCTTCACTTTTGACAAGTAGGACCGCTGCCCAATAATCGTTGCTTGCGCTTGTCTGAAGAATTCTTTTTTCTGACGAAGCGGGAATCTTTAAAGGGGGCATGGTGCTTGCCAGCTGTTTGATTGATTTGACATCTTCAGTTTGTCTTGTAGTCCAAGGAGGAGGATCCTTTTTCAGCATGGGGAACAGCCATACTGTATGAGCAGATATTTTTGCTAAAAAGTCTGCTATATAATTGACTAGTCCAAGGAACTGTTGAATTTCCTTTTGTGAAGATAGAACATCTGGGAATCGGTGCAGTTCTTGAGCAAAGATTGGGGGAGTTTAAGGCAGTTCTATATAAAGATGATCCATCGCATCCGGATTCCAGATTGGTGGTACTGCCCAGGTGAATACGTTCCAAGCAACGTTTCACTATCAAATGGCGTACAGAGTACAGAATCACTCTTTAGACCTCATTGTCCCCGGCCAAGACTCGGGAGATGCCCTTCTCCTTGATATTGATTCTAGTGCTACACCAATGTGCACCTATGTCCCGAGACAACTATCGCGAGCATATTTACTCAAGATCCTCCCTGAGCGATGGGTAACCAGTTACGAACAAACTCATCACGCCCCTCAGGCTCCTGTACAAAGCACCTCAGCTCCAGAGTTTGTATGTCATGAAGATGGCCTCGTCAAAGTGAAGTTCTCATCTTCACAGCAAGCGAACACCTCGAGCAAAGTTTTCCCAATGGAGATCAATATGGTCAAACCAATTGCTCTTTAATAAATACGATGTTTGTGACTTGGACTTTTTTTTTAGAAAGCAGGCGGCACCATGAGATTTTATTAATAAGGAAAAAATAGTACAAACTTGAGGGGGACAACCAGCCTTGCCCTTATAAATGGGAGGACAAAGGAGCCTAACCTCGAAAAAGGAAATTACAAAATAGAAATTAAAAAATGCGAACGTAAGGTGTTTGACAAGCATCTAGATAAATGAGACCACGAGTGAACGAAGGAATAGTGGAAATGGAGCTGAAATCTCTATCTGTCTTAGAATCACAGGCTAAGTTAGCCAAGCTATCCGCAACCTTGTTTGCCTCCCGATAACAGTGACAAAAAGAATATCTCCTGGAAGATTGGATGCGAAGGATGTCACGAAAGAGATAAGCATGTTCCCAAGGAGGAGTATGACCATTACATAAGCAGTCAAAAAGGACCTTGGAATCAGTCTCGATGATATTGTCCGAAAAATTGTGGGAGGAAAGCCAACGAATACCATAAAGGAGAGCACGGAGCTCAGCAACCATATTAGAATTGGTTCCATATAAACAATGAAATGCAAAAATAAAGTTACCAGAAGAATCTCTAAGAATTCCACCTCCACCACTAGAACCTGGGTTTCCTCTACTAGCTCCATCCACATTCAACTTTAAGGAACCATTAGGAGGAGAAGTCCAATGCACTGATTGAATATGAACCTGCTTTAGCCGACCACAAGGAAGCCGAGGAAAATCAGAAACATGAAGGCCAGTGGAAAGCATAATGTTCTTTAAATCCTGGATGATATTCTTAATAATGACCAAAGTAGGGAGGCAGGAGTTTTCAAAGGCAGCGGAGTTTCGATTTGTCCATATTTCCAGGGAATGATAGAGGGAAGAATAGAAAAGATGAGAGATTTCCCATGGAGCCACCAAGCAAAACAGGTTTGATGCAAAGGGAGAGGCTGGAAAGGGACACCAAACAGATTGTGAAAATGGCCCCATATAGCCGTGGATGAAGGGCTGCGAAGAAACACATGTTCAAAAGTTTCCATAGAACCCGATGGGCAACAGCGGCATTTAGAAGCAAGCTGGAGACCTTTACGCCATAAACCTTCATCTAGAGGCAAGCGTTTACGAACAAGGTGCCGATGAAAGATGCCAATGTGTCTGGGCAATTTTCTATGCCAGATAAATTTTGAAGAAAGTAAAGAAGGAACAGGAGGAGAAATAATAGAGATGGCTGAAGAGATGGAGAAATTCCCCTTAGAAGTGAGAGACCAAACAGGCCTATCATCATCATCACTAAGCGAAATACATTGGGAGTGAATGGCTTGAATGATAGGAGGAGGCAGCGAGGACATGTCGAGATTGTTAAGCGAGGAGACCTGTTGAAAAATATCCCGAACCTGAACCAACGAACAAGTCAAAGGTTTGTCAATACAAGAATTTCCAAGCCAGATATCATTCCAGATTGAACAATGGCCTCTGCCCACAATCCATTTAATATGAGGTTCTGCGATAGAGCAGGATTTAATCATACGGGTCCAATATGGGAGCCACCCGAAGTAGAGACTGTTGGGTGAGTTCGGGAACAATATTTAGCAGCAAGAAAGCTGGACCAAATGTTGTTAGAAGCACGAAAACGCCACCATATTTTGAGATCCAAAGCTTTGACAGTATTAACGATGGAAAAAATACCGAGACCTCCTTCTGCTGTGGGACGGCAACAATCCTTCCAAGAAACCCAATGGCTTTTCTTTTTGCCATCTATATATCCCCAAAAGAAATTTCAGAACATGCGATTGAGAATCTGAATGACAGAAGATGGAGGGTCTATGGAGGCGAGCTGGAACATGGAGATGGACTGAAGAACATGATTAATCAAAGTGATACGACCAACCGGATTAAGGAATGAACCCATCCAAGAATCAATTTTCTGTTGGAGTTTGAGAATAAGAGGATCAAAGATCTGTTTTTTCTTCCTTCCAAAGTAAATAGGGCAGCCAAGATAAGTAAATGGAAAGATGCCCTCTTGAAAGCTCAGAATACGGGAAATAGAAGAGGATCGATTGACAACATTAGGAGCAAAAAGAAAGAACTCTTGGATTTATTAATAATCTGGCCTGACATAGCTTCATAATCAGATATCAAGTTACGATGGAGGAGGAGGGAGTGCTTTCTACCATTACAGAAAACAACAATATCATCTGCAAAAGCGAGATGAGAAATTATAGGGCAGCCGCTAACTGTAGAGTACACAACTCTGGGATCATTACGATGAAGCTTATCAAGACTATCTAGATGATGCTTTTAGAGTCTTAATGGACGAAGATCTCACAACGAAGAAGAACTCTTCTCAAAAGAGTTTACAGAAAAGATATGAAGAAGGTGACCCAGCCGTAGGAACCCTTGGTGAACCATCTGGTAAAATCGACTTCTATGTCCCTTACTCAGATAAAACACCCAAGCCTACATCACCCCCTCAATGGTTCAAACCTTCCCTACCTTCCAATCACCCTCCTTATTACCAAAAAGCCCTTCCCATCATTCACAAAATCCCGGTACTCCATCCACCTCCTTTACCCTGTCATATGCTTGCTACAGCCTCAAACCCACAGGATTACCAAGCAGAATTCCCTCCTCTAGGTTCGTTTGAACTTCCAGATCAAAGAACCAAACATGCTTGGAAGGTCAAGAACCCCTGGAGCCATCGGCTATTGTTAGTGCAAGGCTACCCTCAATTGGCAAGCAGCAATTGCCCGAACAGCAAGGATAATATCTCTGAAAGCGATTGTTCGGATCAGACAATCTCTCTTGGTACAATCACTGAAAGCATGACAGATGAAATCCGTCTCAAGATCCAAGTCCTCCACCAGCAATCACTCCAGCTTGTCCATTCTCCACCATCTCCCCAAGTTTCCTCTTCTCTAACAAGAAAGGAAGTAGAGATGAGATTTCTCAAAGCCCAGCTCATAGATCTAGAGCATCAACATAGACAAAAAAGAATGGCCACACTCGAGGATGATCTTTGGAGACTACCCACAACTTCATTCATCAAAACCGCCTTTAACCATCAACTAATTCCTCAGCCTACCTACACAGAGCCATCCCCTTCACTCAATCTTTGGGCCTCAAAATCCCTAAGGATTACACCACTCGTTCCACCAGTCGTTCCAGCCTCCCTACCAAACATAGCCACCACATCCCACAACTCTGCCCCACAAGCCTTCCAACCAGAACTTCCTGACCCTCTTACAGGTGCTTCCACCAGAGTCCCTGATATTTTCTCGATCGAACAGACAAACCCAGTTTCCAAATTCCTACAAACTCTTTCCTACCTTGTCAACCCTTTTGACAACCCTTCTTCGTCCCCCTTTATCGGACAAGTGGTCGATCCATCCTCTTCACAAAAGGAAGAAGAGTTTGATCCCACAGAAGCCTTTGAACATCTGTTCATGACAGAACCGGAGCCAACGATCCAGAATGATCCATAGGAATCTACATCTCAAACCTCTCCTCCTGAGAATCAGAAAACTCCGCTAGCTGCTACCCAAGCCGATACCCAACAAAAGTTCACCTTCGACGATATTTCGCCTTCCAATTGGCGTGAACGAAGTGTTGAAATGTTAACTTGGTGCACAGCAGAGCTACAGTTTTATACCATCGAGATGGTCATCAAAAGGTTCCTTGCCCGGATCCAAGGGCGCCTTCGAGACTGGTATCTCAGTCTTGGAGAATACAGGCAGCTGCAGATTCATCAGGCCCCGTCTCCAAAGGAATTCATGAATATAATATATTCTGAATTCATTGGCAGCCCCATCGAACACACTATTCATGCCAGAGAAGAGTTCTTAAAGATGAAGTGTTATTCATTCCTAAAAAAGGACCTAGAAATGCATTACAATCGAATGTCTCAGCGTTTCTATTGTATCCATGGTGTTGATGATGTCAACCTGAAGTAGGTGTTCCTCAACTCCTTCCCAGAGTCTCTCAGCAATGAAACGTACTGATCTCTAGAATCCAGGAACATGACAGTTGCTCAGACCTCTCTTGGTGGCCTTTACCAGTTAATCTTAAATGCCTTGGAAAAACTCTGCAATCAAAGGAATTTCTTTGTAGAATTTGAAAAAACTGGTAGAAGACTGGGATCTGCTTGTGATGAAAAGTATTTCCAGATCAAGTGTAAGGATAAGTCGTCCTATGACCGCACTCACACGAATAAGAAGTCCCACTCCAAATCCTTTGATTCCTCCCAAAGGAAAAGCTTTTCACAGCGTCCCTTCAGGAAAAAATGGAGATTTATAAAGAAAAATCTCTAATGCGGCTGTACTTCTGACCAGTGCTTCATCTGTCACAAATAGGGACACTTCTCAAAAGACTGTCCAGATACAAGGAAGTCTCAAGCACTGATCCAAGCGCTCAGTCAAATTGAGCCAATAGATCTCTCTGACCTCAAGTCCCTCTACTCTCTTGAAGATGAACCGGGAGATTCAACAATCTGTTCAATTGCCCATCCAGGTGATTCAACAGATTCTGACTCGTCAGAAGATGATCTCATACCTAAGGTCTTCATGCTGAATCCTCTTCCCCACATTCTACCCGTACAAAAAGGTCAACCTAAGCCCCTGGCCAAAATCCACCTTCTCACCTCTACATATGCTAAACCCATCCAAGTCATAGCCTTCTTCGATACAAGATCCGCAGTATCCATCTTAAATCCAAAGATACTCCTGGCTAGCTTTTAGAAGCCACACCATTAGTATTTCCTTGCTGCCAATGGTGACAGCTTTGTCATTGACAAAATTAGTAGTCCAATCCACATCAGACTATTTCCCAAGTGTGTCATTAAGCACAGACTACTAGGCTCAAGCTCACATGGAAAAGTCCTCCTCATCGGTTTTGATATCCTTCATAGGTTACCCAACTTACGATGGACGCAGGACGGTCTCTGTTATAAGAGTTTCTTCAACCCTTGGAGCCATGTCCCACGGCTTTACATGGCATCTGCTTCATCCATAGAATCCATCAAACACCAGATCATCCAAGATTCTTGTGCATCATCCCATATAGAATTCTTGGCAAAACACCCCTCTCCTCTATGGCTGAATTATGCATTCTATGTCTCGTTGCCTTTTAAGCAGAATGAAGATGTCAATCCCACAAAGAAAGCCATCTAGGGATGAATCCAGACCATTACCAACTTGCTCTTACGGAATGCACCCAGCTTATTGACCAAAAAATTATAGAACCTACATCCTCCCCATGGGCATGTGAGGCATTCTATATCAACAAAAGAAGTGAACAAGTTCGAGGAAAACTGCGTTTGATCATCAATTACCACCCTCTCAATCACTTCTTGGCAGATGACATGCTCCCTCTTCCACAGAAGCAATCCTTGTTCCAGTCCTTATCTGACGCAAAGGTACTATCAAAGTTCGATCTCAAGTCGGGTTTTGGGCAACTAGGAATTACGCCTGAAGACAGACCCAAAACAGCATTCTGCATCCCTGATCATCACTACCAGTGGAAAGTTATGCCATTTGGTTTAAAAAATGCCCCATCCACCTTTCAAAAGGCAATGTAACAATTTTTGAACCAATCCTTTCCAATACCCTGGTCTACATCGATGATATACTGCTATTCTCCCCTGATGAAGCTTCCCATGTAGTCCTACTCTCTCAGTTCCATTCCCTGGTAACTCAGTACGGTATCATGCTCTCAAAAAAGAAAATGGAAGTCGGAGTTTCATCCATTGATTTTCTAGGGAAGAAGATATCCAACGGTTCATACCAGCCTCAGCCCCACATTGTTCAAGATCTGCACAGGTTCCCAGCTATTCTATCTTCACAGAAGGAAATCCAGCAGTTTCTTGGATTGGCCAACTATATGGCAGACTTTTTACCAAAGCTATCTACCTATATAGTATGGTTGTTCCTCATGCTTGAATGGGATCCTCCCCCTTGCAGATTTTCTCTCAAGGCCAAACAATTATAAAAAGGTATGTAAAATTTCCAAAGAAACCAACCTTGACAACAACATCATTCCAATGGTGTTCCCCATTAGTGAAGCCCCTTCTTCCTCCTCCAACCCTGAAACACCAGGTTTAATCCATGTCCTTTCTCTACCTGGTGAAATAACAGAAGCCATTGCAGACATAACACTCAAGCAAAGGACCACTCCAAATTACCAAAACTTCCTCACCATTCTTCTCCACCGTCATGGTCTTTTCATGAAAGGACTCAAGTTCCATCCTGACTACCCTCTCCTGAGTCTGTTCCATATCCATGACCTGTTCAGATTCCCTAAAGAAGCATTATGTTTCTTTTGGTATTTGTTTGAAACATTTGCCATCGAAATCTCGTTCAATTCCGTCAAGCTCCTCTCTTACCTCTTCCAGTGCCAGCTTGACAATATCCCTCCTCATTCCCGCAACCTATCCAAACTATTCTTGTGGTTCCTTCCAGCTCACCAATGGACACAGCAACTCTCTTCTTGTCGAAAACCGTACATAACCATTATATTCCGATGACCATGCTCATACCTCCCTCTGTCAACCATCAGAAATCAAGGTCAATCATTTGTCTATCATGCTCCCATGGCATTCATTTTTGATTGGTCTGATATTAATCCAACAGGGACAACTTACGCAATGCGCGACTTTGAGCTTTTCATGAACACAATGAGAGCTCTCGCTCGAGCCAACATGATCAATCCCCAAACCATCCCCTCTCATATCATGTTAGGAGTACAGTCCTGGACAAATGACCACCCTGTATCATCCAAATGAATCGATGCACTCGATCAATTAGGCATGTCTCACATTATACCAATTGTTGAAACATCCGAATAAGTGGATAATGAGATTCCGAATTCTGATGACAACAGCAACGGGTCTTACCCAGATCCATATGAAGATGATCCATCTCATCCGGATTCCCATTGGTAGACATCACCATTTTTGTCATTTGTATAATTATTGGTTTAAATTAGTGTTCTGTTTGTATTATTTCTCTTTGACGTCATCGCTTACGTCATCGCGCATTATAGTTTGTATTATTGCTCTTTGGCGTCATCGCTTACGTCATTGTGCATTATTAGGTTGAATTATTGCTCTATGACATCATCGCTTGCATCATATTGCATTATTTGGTTGAATTATTAGGTTGAATTATTGGTTGTAATAGTTGTATCCTGAGCCCTATATAAAGGGTCTTAATCTTTCATTTGTATTCAGAGGAAGTGAAGAAAGAAATAAATCGTATAAGTGTTCTCTCGATATCTCTTTCTCTCTCTAAGTGTTCTCTTCCCTCCGTCTTCTTTTATCTTCTCCTGTGTTCTTGTGTTCTTACAGGTCTTCTCTAGATCTGCCTTAAACTCCCCCCAATCTTTGGTATCAGAGCCCAAGTCCTGAATAGTGAAGGGTCTTACCCAGATCCATATAAAGATGATCCATCGCATCCGGATTCCCGTTAGCTTTATCCATAAAACACGGATAAGGAGTTTCTTCAAGAAGTCAATTATGAGATATATTCAAACAGATATTCATAAATGAATATCTGAGATAATAAATCTCTCAAGTGATGCTTAGACGGACATCTCGAACTCTTTGACTTCAGATACGGTAAGCTGCTACAACATAAGTAGACAAGGTCTATTGGTGAAAGTTGTTGATGAAGCGTTGAAAACTTGTTCAAGACTGATGGTGATGTCTACTGAACTACAAAGTTTAACTAAACTAGTCTAAAGGCTAAGTTCTATGCAAAGATACCACGCTAACTAGTACACATCCCATTTAGCCACTAACTATAAAACTTAAGTAATGAATGAGCAAGTGCAAATCTAAAATACAATGAGAATCAACAATCTCCTCCTATTTTCATATGGTCATCATTACTACATATGAGGGCTATGAATACTTATGGATTGATAATAACATGTTAAGAAGGGATGAAAATTGTATAATAGTAGACATGCCTCAATCCTTAAGTAGCCTCAATATTGTAACAACTAATCTAAGTGCTTATAGAAGAATGAAGTTAGAAAAGAACGAGCACAAGTGTTAAAGCAGTTTAAATATCGATTTAAACTAGAAGTTTAAATTCCAAGCAGTTTAGATAACAAATTTAAAGGGTAAAGCATGAAATTTAAATAGAATTCTTTCAAGATTAATATGTCTGTATTTCCAACAAGAAGTTTAAAATTACATATTTTTCAAAAAAAATATTGATAGATACAAAGGAGAAAGTGAATAGAGATTACATAGATCATGGCATCTTTCCTTTTCCTTTTTCCTTTGTCCTTAGCAGCAGCTTCTTGTTGTCTGTGCATGCGCTTCTGCTCTATGAGTTCAATGATTTTGACGTGACCATTGCCAAGACGGTTAGAGAAGTTAGATAAGACTAGACATGTCAAAACGGGTCTACGGCGCAGGTTCGCACACGGGCCTAGAAAGCCCGCTGCAAGACAGGCCGGGGTGGGAAAGCCCGCAAACATAATGGTCCCTAAAACCCTTGGCCCAGCCCAAAACGGGCAAGACTGCAAATTTTGAATTTAGTTTACATTTTTATCATTGTAACATTAATAATTTAATACATTATCAAATTTTTCACAACACCACAAATGGGAATGTAAGTGACACAAGTGGCAGCAAGATGAAGCAGACATTGGAACCTTTAGCATCTGTTTCCTGCTTAACCTGCTGCAAGCAACTTCATCACTACTAGCAACTCGTTTCATACAGTCGTAGACGTTATTCTATTCTTAGCATAAAGATTAAAAATTGTTTATGATCTGAGCTAGTCCTAATTTACTTGGATCTATTTGTAACGCCATGAGTCGTGACGGTGAGGAGGAGCCACCATATGGCCCGTGCCGGATCTGAGAATGGGAGAGAGAAAGCGTGGGACTAAAAGTCTTAGAAAGAAAGAGAGATCGGAGGCGCATAGGAAAATTAAGGTGCAGAGCCGGAGCCTGGAGTGGAGGTTGTCGCAGTCGCCTAGACATGCCAGAGAGCAGCGAAGAGTGAAGACGGAAGAATTAATATTATTACTGCTATTATTCATATTAATATTACTTTTAATCGTATTATTATCATTATTATTTATTTTATTTACTTAATATTATTATCACTTTTTTATTATTTTATTAATATTAATAAAAATTTTATTACTATTATTATTATTATTGCCTTTATTATTATTATTATTATTATTATTATTATTATTATTATTATTGTATTAACATTAACATTAATTTTATTATTATTATTATTTTCTTATTAATTTTAGTATTGATTTTTATTATATTAATGATAATATTAATTTTATTTATATTATAATTTTTACTTATTATTATAATTGATTCTATTATTATTAATATTATCTTTAATTATTATAATATTGATATTAATATTACTTTTATTATTATTATTACTTATTATTATTACGATTATTTTTACTATATTATTATTAATATTTTTTTGTATTATTATTATATTTATCATTACTAATACTATATTTATTATTATTATTATTATTATTATTATAACTTTTATCATTATTCATATTATTATTAATTAATATTATTATAATTCTTTTTATTATTATTCTTTATTATAATTATTATTCATTATTATTATTATTATTACCTTTTGTTTTTATTACTATTATCAACAAGGGTAATATTGGAATATATAAAATTTCAATAAAGAAAATGACTCGCATGTTTTTAAAAAGTAGAATTAAGCATTAGGCTTAGTGCTTACAATGTATGGCCTTACATATGCTTTAAGTGGCTTGTACATGACTTATGACTTATCTTACCATAAGTGAAATCAAACACTTTAAAAACAAACAGACTCAAAGTAAACTATTCCAAAATAAACGTCTAATTAATAAATAATATCTCAAAATAAACGTCTAATTAATAATAATAAACGTCATAAGTCATAAGTCATAAGTACTTCCGGATAAGCCAAATCAAACAGACTCAAAGTATAATGGGTTTTCACTTTTTAATTTTTCGTTTTCATATAGATTATTATTTTTAGTTTTTTCTTTTTTCAAAATTTTGTACTAATATTTTTTACATTTTGGTGTTAGATTTGATTCATTCTTGCTTTTTTCTTAAGACGATGATTTTGATTTATTTTTGCTTTTGGCTATGGCTGTTGATTTTTTACTAACCTTAATTCAAATTTGAATTTGGTTCTTGACTAAAATTTTATATTTCAATAGACTTGGATATAATTATTAGCTGTTGCGTTTGGTTTTAGACTTGATTATTGAATTTTGTGCGGATGATGATTTTTGTTTTCATTTCTATTTTTATTTTAATTTTGTGCGGTGTTCGTTGATAAGTTAAGTTTTGGACTTTTTAATACTAAAAGTTGAACTTTGGGTTTTTAGGATAAAGAAATTGTTTTTTTCTACTTTTTGGCTATGAATTTTTTTAGTGAGTCGTTTTGGTATTTTCCCAAATTTTTATGGAATCCGCCCTCTCACTCGTATCCCTAAAAAAATAAAAAATAAAATATATAAGAAAGATTTATCTGATCATTTGGATACATATGTAAGGCAATTTATTTAGTTATAAAGAACAATATTTATAAACTATTCCAAAATAAACGTCTAATTAATAAATAATATCTCAAAATGAGCTTGTTACATACTGACGGAGGTAATACATAATCATTCTTAGTGCCCGCATTATTTTCTAAGTGCACAACGAAGCTAATACTAGTTGATAAAAGTTAATTTTGTAATTGTATTAAAAAATTGATTGCTTAGATTGTAGCATATGAAAAGCATATAAGAAACTTAGACAAATTAATTACTCCTATTAAAATAAATGAACCAAAGGAACTCCTTAATAATTAATAAACACTTTATGCACGTGTCAGATTTTGTAGAAGTCGGCTCAGTGTTCTCTTCCGAACATACTTTGAAGCTTCTTTCTGGATTCTTCAGGCAATTCGTAAATATCCCAAGGAGAGATATCAACGAGGTATTTCAGTCTATCAGGAAGATGCATCTCTAACTTTGAGCATTTCACAATACGTAAACTATAGAGATTGCGCATGGCTCCTTCTTCTACCCTCCACTTCTCCAAGTTTTTCATGGATATGATTCTAAGACTTTTAAGTTGAGTAAATCCCATTGTGGAGCAAGTCATTTCCTTTCCCTTCAGTTCCACATCCTGTAATATGAGGTATTCTAGATTTTGGAGCTTCTCCAATGTGGGCATAGGGTCTTCTTCAAAGCAAATATTCGTCAATCGTAGTTCTGAGAGGAGTGGAGTGAAGTCGAAAAATTGAAGCAACTTACCTCTCAAACCAAAAATGGATGCTTCACGTAATATTCCTTCACACCCTTGCAATTGTTCGTTTACGTCATCAATCATCATTGGACCATTTAGAAAAATTCCAAGGGAAGATCGTCGTGATGAATCTAGATCGACTTTTTTCATGTAGCTGATGAGTCCCTTCCAGTCCTCGGCATCATCATTACTTGAGATCCAAATGTTCCCTTCAAATCTTTTGAGATTGCCAACTTGCATGACATCTTTCATTTCACACTTTCTTGAATCAAAGTTTACCAGTGTCTGCAACTCTCTCATGCCCTCCAGCCGCAATTTTGACAATTCAGGTGTCACTGTTAACCATTTCGGAAGAAAAAGATGCCTCAATCTTTTCAACTTTCTTAGCAAAACATTCGGTAAATCAAATGCTCCGTCATTTCTAAACCGTAAATCAAGACTTTGCAAATATTGGAAGTCGCCCACCGGTAATATTTGTAACATATAGTGTGAAAGGCAATCGTTGAAACTCAAGTACCTCATGTGGATGTTTTCTATCATCAAGTTTTCCTTTCTTATACGCACTTTATAAAAGTCAAGAACTCTTAGGAATTTGATCATCCTCAAGTTGGATAATTTCTTTAGCCCTCTAACAAATCGAAGAGAACGCACATTCTGAGTCGCACCCTGTTCAATCTGAGCACCGAAATTGGAGTCATCGGAAAAATAGAACGTATGTCTAGGTGTTGTAGTATCCAACACAATGTTTTTAATTTCTTGGGCATTGTAATGGTTGACTTTAAGAAACTTCTCCTTTCTAACTATCGACAAGCATAGTTCTCTCATGAGATCATGAAGGCGACATGATTTCAACCTTCTCGAAGTATCAAATTCTGCTTCAACCATGCTTCTTCCCACGAGTTCACCCAAATAACGCTCTGCTACATCCATCATGCTCTCTCCTTCATTTCTGTCCTTGGACAATAGCATGCCTTCTGCATCCCATAACATATACAACTTCTCAGCCTCAATCTCCTCATCTTCATGAAAGTATCCCAAGTAAAGGAAACATGGTCGTAGTTGGTACGGTAACTCGTTGTAGCTAAATAACATCTCTTTCCTCACTTCTCCGTAGAGTTGTTCATGCTCTACTTCTTTGGTTCTACTTTGGTAGAACCTCTCCCACTCGTGTAGGGTTGCCTTTGTCACCAAAACCCCTCGGAGCACAAGCACAGCTAACGGATTACCTTTACACCATCCAATCATTTCCCTCCCTAACTCCTCCATCCTTTGATTTACTCTTGAATCTAAAAAACCAGAAAAAGAATTGTTAGATACACAAAAATCTCTCAGACTATAAAATTCAAAGGTTGTTTCTTACAATTTAATAGATAGATAAAAATAACCCTTCATTAAATAAATCACCACCATATAATAAGGAACAAAACAAGTAAATTTACCATGATACAAAATAGTGATTGGACAAAAATAGCCCAAAATTTAATTAATCTCTCACAATTAATTAAAGACAAACAAGTAAATTTATCATAAACTAATCAATTTTATTAATAATAAAATAATAATATGGTGACGAGATATGTTTCCATTAACGTTTTGACGAGTGTACCGTGCCAAACAACCCACTCAACTAAGGTGACATGTCTTGATCTTGCATTCCCATTGGCTCTTTTTAAATTCAGCTCAGAGCAACCACAATGGTTGCACCCTAAAACACCATCTATTCAACTTCAAAATCTTTTTAGAGACCCTTTAAAAAAGTTTCAACTCCAATGAACACCCTCTGTAACCTTCTAAATTATTGACATTATTTAACTTACAACATAACTATCAATATATTTCTCTCTTTTTTATTTCTATTTTCCTACCGCAATCAGAATAAAATATATATACTTTAAATTTTATATTTTTTTAAAAAATATTATATGTTTAGTTTTATTTAAATGAAGTTGTGTCACACTTTTTAATATTACCAATATACTCGTAATTTTAAGTTATAAATAATAAATAATAGGAAAGATGAATGATAAGTGCAAAAAAAAAAAAAACACACACACACACACCCTAATTTAATCGAAATTGGGAATGGAAAAAGATTAGGAAAGTAAATCATCAAACGAGATTGTCAGATTATCATGTATATAAATATCCACCAATAGGAAGAATCCAGTGTTTCGTAAAACTCACCCAATACTCTGGGGGTCAATTAGTTTATTTCATTGATAGGGTGTTCACTGTGGGTCTCAAGGAAAGTGAAAAACTTTTAAAAAGGTTTTAGGGTGGTGGGGAACCACTGTAGATGCTCTCATCTTATCTTACGGCTAGAATTTGTTGGGAATTTATTGCTAATTGAATTGAGTAAGTGTATCTATGCTGCTGCTTTCTCCATTTTTCTCATTTTCTAATTTACGATTTTTTTTGTAAACATTATTTATAATAAGAGGATTTTCCAAACTAGTAATAAATAATTAAAAATAATTTTAACTAAAATACTTTGAAAAATAGAGATAAATATTGAATTTGACATATGAATACAAATCGTGTATAATGGTAGATGCACTATTGCAAATAGGCCACCTGGGAATTGTTGGGAATAAAGGGACACAACCGGGCTGGTCCATTTTAGACAAAAATTAACTTCAAAAGTCATATATATTTTTATTTAACCGGTAAAATGAACTTTTGGGGCGAAATAACGAATATACCCTTAATAAAATTAGATTATATACGTTGCATCATAATCCAGTTTTGTGCTCCAATTTGTGCATCAAAAAATTTTGTGCATCTGAAATTTCTTCATATGTGATCTAATTTGTGCATGGGGAAAAAAACAATTATGCATTGCAAATCCAAAATTGGTCATCAGAATTTTGTTTATGGAAAATCTAGTTCGAGCATCGTAAAATAAAAATTGTGCATCATGATTTACTTTTGGATATTAATTCTAAATTGTGCATCGCAATTTTGCATCGAGATAATTAGAATTCAAATTAGGAAAGGAGCGTACGAATTAGAGTCTTGCTTCATATTCTAAATAGACTACCCAGACTACTAGTCCTCTCCTCTATGTAGTGTATTTGGACATGTGGGAGGCTCCCCTTCCATACTGTGAGAATGGGTCAAGGAAATTCTCAGTTATCAAAGAGTGTATGCCGATTGTGGAAGCTCAATAAAACTCTCGTAGTATAGTTAGAGTAGCTATAATCGCTATAACTTGACAAGTGCTTTGTCAAAATTGAAGAACTTGATATATACTGTGGGAGGGAGAGAGCGAGGAAGAGAGAGAAAAAGGTGAAGAGCAGAACAATCAAGAAAATGGGGTAATTGTGAAAGGCTAATAAAATTGTAGATAAAATGTATCTACCGGTTAGTGGTCTTTTTGCTGAATTTATGTAGTTAGCACTTGGCACTTTACTTTATCAAGATGGATCGCTACCTCCGAAATGGATTTACTTCAATTCATAATATTTCTAATTTTTATTTTTTTTATATTTCACATATCAATTGGGAGATTTGTTCGATATCTTTATCAAGATTTTGATTGCGCAAGTGGGTTTTGCTATAATTGTATATCTCGTATAAGCAACATATGGCAGCAGTTGCCGACGAAGGCGCGAGGAGGGCAAACCATTTTTTCCAAGAGAGAGATGGTGGGAGGCTAACCATTTTTGTCGACTATGATGTTTCAAATTGATTGGGCTGAGAGAACAAAGAAGATAACGACAGAAGGAGAGAGACAACACGTGCACTTTGAGGTCGAAGATGAAGGTAAACTCTCTCAAATGCAAATGACCTTTTTGCCCTAAAAAAACTCACGTGAAGAATACATGGTGTGTTAACGGTTGAAATCCTAATGACATCCAATAGAAGGACCACTAGTGTGCATAAAAATCTTACTTTGGACCCTATTTTTCACTTTTCCAAAACAAAGACTAATACTAGAAAGTTGAAAAGTAAGGGACAAATGGTGACATTAACCATTTTTGAAAAAACAAGTAAACTTTCATTTTACCATGAAAAAAGCTACTGTGAACTTGAAAATGTCTAATGCCTTCTACTTTTTATAGAGAGCGGATAATTACATTGTCTATTTTGTGCACTAACAAAGTATAAACATTCATGAAATGTAATATTTTTAATATATGAGTTCACTAATACTCGTGACACACAAGCATTAAAAATCACTCGTGATAAAGTTGAACAATGAATTCATTCACATTATTATAAGAAAAAGAATTAAGCCAAGTAGTAAAATCAAAGATAATTAATAATGTATTAATTAATTAACTCACCTGTAAATTCTTGTCTTGGTATAAATATTTTCTTTTGAATTAGCTTCCAACCCTCTTCGTCCATTAAGCAATCAGGTACATAGCATAATCCCACCTCTGCAACATCTTGATTACGAGTCGTAATTATTACTTTGTTATTCATGTCTCCATCAGGTAAGCCTTGACATAGGCTTTTCCAATCATCAACTGACCAGAGGTCGTCAATGACCACTAAGCAACTTTTCTCTCTATAAACAATCTGAAGTTGTTCAATCACTTCGGTCTCACTCATGCTCTTGATCTTTTCTTCCTTCTTCTCAGGTGTCTCACTCATGCTCTTGATCTCTGCTTCCATCTTCTCTGGTGCAAGTTGTTGTAGGATATGTCGCAAGATTGCTTTGGTTTGACATTGTTGGCTCACACAAACAAATGCAAAACCTTGAAAATGGCTTACAACTCTCTTGTCTTTGTACACTTTTCTAGCAAGTGTGGTCTTGCCAAGACCACCCATACCTTTTATGGAAATGATCCCAATCTGATCATCGTTGATCAAGTAATTCACCAATCTCTCGATGTCCTTCTCCCTCCCCACAAAGTCGTCTTCGTTAAGATAGGAAAGATCTTGTACCTTATAAGCTTTCCCCAAACCGAAGGTCGAAGAAGCAGAATCGCCTCCTACCTTGATTGTTTCACTTAATCCATCGACAAGATCGGTGATTTTGGTTGTGATCTTCTGAATATCCGAACGAACCTTTTGACGGAGCATACGTTCTCTGAAGCCTGCGATGATGTTCTTGGATGAAACTTGAAGGACGTAACTTTCAATGGAGTCGATCAGCTTATCGGCTAGTTCTACAACTTCTTTTGTACGCTTATCTCCTCTTGTCTCGGCATATTCTAACCAATCCTCCATTATTGTTAGCTTTTCTCGAAGCTCATCAACTGGGCTTCTCAAAGCATTCAAGTATTCACCTTCTGCAACCAATAAATCATGAAGCCCTCCTATGCTGAAAGAAACAACCGTCTCCCCTGCCATTTTTACTAGCCTTAGGTCACTGATCAGTTTGCAATTAATTTTCACAAAAAATGATTTGAAAGAGAGAGATGGATGGTGTGTTGTTTGTTTGGATTTTGGAAGAGAGAAAGAGTTGAATTTAAAGAAAGAAGAAAAGAAAAAGGAAAGATTGAAGGGGAGGAAGTGAGAGCGAAAGGGAAGAGAAAGGGGACAAAAGGGGGTTTGTTAAAATTATGGAAAAAGGATTAAATAAGAAAATATTTTTTATTCAATTATTGATCATTATTATACTGTAATTTTTATTCAACATTTTGTCCGTTTCTCGAGGGATCTGTGAAAGGATTACATTGGCAGTTATTTAAAAATTTAAATAATGGGTAAGTACACTATGGCGGTATGGCCTAGGCCACGTTCCCATGTGATCTCTTGATCATGCATTCCCATTGGCTTATTTCAAGGCTAGAAGTTGTTTGGAAATTATTGGTGACTGCATTATTATATGCGGCTACTTACTCCTTTTTTTAGTATTCATTTTCCAAAATAGTGATTTATTAGGTAAGTACTCGTTGTCGGTAGGGCCGACAAAAGTATCGTTTTTTTCTACCCGTTCCGACACACGACCCGATCACGATCCCGATATTTTTCAACCCGACATATTCACGTTTTTGGCTTTGTTAGAATTTGTTTATAATGACAGATTCATAAATACTCACCATTAAGTAAATATTCAAGTATATTTGTAAATATATAATCTGAAATCTTAATCATGATGAAGATATTTTAAAAATAATTTAGTGTCAGAAGATATTGTTCATAAATATTAAAGTCGGGATTACGAGATTTTTATCTCCCGAATCGTCGGGTCTCGACACTTATCAGGAACGGGATCGAGAGGAAAATTGAAATCCTGAATTCTATCAGGATGAGGGGTATCGGGACGGGTCCTATACCGATTCCACCCTTACTCGTCAAATCCACAATTTTAATATTATATTTTTTAAAAATAGTTGTTTATAATAAGAGGATTATAAAAAACTCATAAAAAATGAAAATATTTTAATTGAAATACTTTGAAAGAAAATGAAGATAAATAGTGAAAATAGCGAAGATAAATTATGTTTAAATATTTTTCTCCCTTTAAATATAAAAAATAGTAACTAAAACAAAAATAATAGTTTCTGAGTCAAGAAAACATAAATATAAGAGGTTAGTAAAAATAAAAATAATTTATGGAACAAACGACTATAAAAATAAAATTTACAGAATCAACAAAACAAAAATAATTTAATGTGGAGGTTAGTAAAATAAAATAATTTACGGAACAAAAGTTTAAAACAAATTTTTAAAAATATATATGTAAAAAAAATACGTTAGTAAAATAAAAATATTTGATGGAACAAAAATAACAGTTAAAAATTTAATAAAAACAAAAACAATTTAAATTTAGGTTACTAAAATAATAAAAATAATTTACAAAACAAAAGTTTAAAAAAATTCTTAAAAATAGCTATGTAAAACAAAAATAATTTAAAGTTAGGTTAGTAAAATTATAAAAATAATTTACGGAACAAAAGTTTAAAACAAATTCTTAATAATAGTTATGTAAAACAAAAATACGTTAGTAAAATAAAAATATTTGATGGAACAAAAATAATTGTTATAAAGTCAATAAAACAAAACAATTTAAACTGAGATTAGCAAAATAATAATAAAAAATTACAGAACAAAAGTTTTCCGTTAAGCTAATTCTTAAAAATAAAACAAAAATAATAGTTACGAAGTCAATATAACAAAAAAAACATAATAGAAGTTATTAAAATCAAAATAATTTACAAAACAAAACTAATACTCCCTCCGTCCCTAAATAATCGTCCTGGTTGACCCGGCGCACAGTTTAAGAAAAAGTAATTGACTTGATTATTTATATTGGTTTAATGTGTAGTTTCCTTTAATGTCCATGTATATGTGGCCCATAATTAAAGTAGAGTGAAAAAAGTAAGGGTAAAGTTGTAAAAGTGATATTCTAAAAAGGTAAGTTTCAAAGTGGACAATTATTTTGGGACGGACGAAAAATGAAAGGAGGACGATAATTTAGGGACGGAGGGAGTATTTAAAATGGTAAAAATAATTTCATTATTTTGATTTTAGCTTATTTTCTTTTCAGAAGTTTCTTTATTCAAAAAATACAAATATAATTTAATAAAAGTAATCATTCAAAAGGAAGAACTTATTTGAGTTCAGATTCTATTTGCAGGACGAAAAAAAATCAAATTTGTTCGAAGACATTCATTATACAGAGTTTTTGAATAGTATAAAGTGTTCGTGGTTGTCATGTCATGAGTTGACACTTAAAATTAGTGTTCCAGTAATGATATTGAGAAACATTGACCATGCTGTAAGGTTGTACAATGGAACAAGACTAATCATCATAAATATTGGGAATCACGTTATTGAAACAAAATTTTTGAAAGGAAGCAAAGTTGGAGAAAATATTTTTATCCCAAGGTTATCATTAACTCTATCCGATGTAAGACTGTCTTTCAAGTTTTAGAGAAGACAATTTCCATTGTTTGTATCATATGCAATGATAATTAACAAGTGTCAAACTCAATAATTGCACATAGATCTTTTTTTGAAAAAAAATAAATAAATATTTAGCAATGGACAGTTATATGTCGTAGTTTTTAAAGTAACTAATTATTTTGGTTTGAATATATTGATATGCGGTGAAGATAAAAAATTAACTAATAAGATAACAAATGTTGTGTCTTAAGAATTTTTTTAGAATCTATAATGATTAGTGATGTACTTATATGTACGTGTTAATAAACCGATCCTCCTTATTTTATTTATATAAGATTTTAAAAAAATTAGTTTCTTCATAATTGGAAAAGGTCGTCTCATGGAGGTAGAGCGGGTTAAATTAATCCGGTCAGATGAATTGACGCAGTCCACCCCATATTAGGTGTGGCATGTGTTTTAATTTTTGGAGAAAATTTTGGCTGGTTCTTTTTTCTAAACTTTTAATCCTTAAAGTCAATCGTTCTTTTTTTCAATCGCAAAAGATCACATTTCAAAATATTATTCCAAAAATGTCATCGTCTTCTTCAACAGCTCCGACAACACACTTTGTATTCGAAAATCACGATTGTGTACAACAAAATGAGAATCGATCGTGGGGGTCAAGGGGGGTGCGGCGCCTCTTCATGGGGGTTCGGGGGAAACTCCCCGAAAGGTAAACAAGATTTTCGATTCATGAAATACGAAAGTATAATGGATTTGTGCTGAGTTGGAGGATTTTTCAGTTGAGACGAAGGCAGAGAAGGATGAGGAATAAAAAGGCTTACGATAGAGGAGATTGAAAAATAACGTGAAGAACGTAAACTGATTTTTTATGCTATTGTATCACGGTGCAAAAATGAATTAGATAATATTTGTGCACAGTGGTTCAAAGTTTAATTTTCTAGTTTATTTTTGCATCGCGGTTCAAAGTTTAATTTCCTACTCTATTTTTGCACCACGATTCATATATTTCATTGTATTATTTTTACACCGCGGTTCAAAGTTTAATTTCCTAGTCTATTTTTGCACCGCGATTCATAAACTTCATTGCATTAATTTTACACCGCAATTCAAAGTTTAATTTCCTATTCTATGTTTGCACCACGATTCATAAATTTCATTGTATTATTTTTGTACCATACTTCAAAGTTTAATTTCCTAGTTTATTTTTGAGCCGCAATTCATAAATTTCATTATAAATTTTTGTATCGTAGTTCAATAATTTAATTGTCTAGTTTAATTGTAGCACAGTGCAAAAATAATCACCTCCGTAGCGCGCATACATTTCATTAAGGGTACCATAGTCATTTGCCACCAAACCTAACTTTTTTTGGTTAAAAAAAAGAGAGGATATTGTAGCGATTAAAAATTTTAAAAAGTAGACTGACCTTCAATCTTTCTTTAATTTTTAATGCCTAAAAAGATAAGTTTTTTGTCCAACCCAATATAGCCCCGTCAGGACCGACCTGAAATTTTTCTTTAATTTTTATTGGTACAAATTTTGTGATAATGTGATTTTGGGAAGTGAAGTTTGTCTTGAGCTTTCGACTTCGGAGTTGTAATTGAGGATGAAATTATGGGCATAATTGAAAAGGGCAATTTGTTGTTTAGGATTTCATTTCAAAAAAGGAATGGTGATTATTTAGTGGTAATTATCGAATGATCTTGTATATAAGAGAATAAATATTTATAATTATTATTTAGTGGTAACTACCGTATCTAGGTATTTTTCTTTTATAGTTTTTACCTTATTAGAACTCCTACCTTATATATGTTTCTTTTACCCTACTCCTTGTCTAACTCTAATTGTAATTCACTTTAAATAGGTGATTTAATCAATGGAAGACTAATGTCATTATTCTCAAACTTTATCAATTTCTACATGGTATCAGAGCTTTGCTTCTAAACCTCCATCTTTCCCCTTGCCGCCGCCGACCAATCCTTCGACTCTATGGCTTCCGGCAACCAAACCCTCACCATTAAAAACCCCATTGACCCAACCTAAACTTTCGATCTCATCAACATCTCTCACCATAACATCACCAAACTCACCTCCACCAACTACATCGCTTGAAAACTCCAAGTTGAGGCAGCCCTCATTGGCTATGACCTCTACAAGTTTGTAGACGGCTCACACACATACCCGCCTCCCATAATCCTCGCGCAAGGATGCTCAAACATCCAAGGACGTTCCAACACCAAACCCACACTACCAACCCTGGATCCGGCAAGACAAACTCCTGTTTGGCGCTCTTGTCGGCTTCCTCTCTGCCCCCTTGGTTCCCTTGATCCAACAGGTCGCCACCACCCGTGAAGCTTGGGAAACTCTGGCTCACACCTATGCTCATCCCACTCGCAGGCACTTAAAACAGATTAAAGACTACCTCCAGGGAGCTTCCAAGGGCACTCAGTCGATCTCCGACTACATGCAGTCTGTCAAAGGTCGAGCTGATGAACTCGCAACTCTGGGCAAACCACTTGATCACGAGGACCTCATTGAGATCATCCTCAGTGGATTGGATGATGACTACCATCACATCGTGGATGTAGTTGAAGGCCGGGACACTCCCATCTCGTTTGATGGGCTCCATGAAAATCTCATCAATTGCGAGCTGCTCCTGAGGCAGTCACAGCCCGCGTCCTTCTCGCACCATGTCTTATCCAGTATTTCTACCTCAAGGCTCAACAGCTCTACTGCTCAGCACTCTTCCTCGTAAGCTCGGCCAGTGCCCTCTTAACCTCGGCAACCCTCCTAACAGCCCTCAACCACATCGTCCATACATTGGCAAATGTCAAGGCTGCTGCCAATAGGATCACTATGTTACTCGCTACCCCACCTACTAGCTGATCGCCACTGCTCCTTAGTCTGTTGTTCCCTCGGCATCCGGCTTCAAGTGGAAACCGCAAGAACACCTAGCGACCACCTCCGATACAGGGACACCGAGTTGGCTCCTTGACAGTGGTGCCTCTTACCATGTCACTAGCGATCTCGGCAACCTTTCGTTCCACTCCACCTACTCGGGCACAGATGACATGGTCATTGGTGATAGTACATGCTTACATATCTCCAAAACTGGTTCTTCTTCCCTTAACACACCCTCGCACAAATTTACCTTACAAAATGTCCTATTTGTTCCTAGCATGAAACGTAATCTCATATCTATATCTCAATTTTGCATCTCCAATAATAATTCTATTGAGTTCTTACCATCTTCTTTTTATGTGAAAGATCTACTGAAAGGCGAATACTACTAACCGGACAGTCTAAGGATGGTGTGTATGAATAACCAACCATAACCCCCTCTCCTCGTGCCTCTGCTTGTGTTAGCTCCAAAGTCTCTCACCAAGATTGGCATCATCACTATACACATTATATTTGGCTTTATCTGCTCAAACGAAAGTCTACGGTCACCACCATCTTTCCCCACTTTAAACCCTGGTCGAAAACTATTTTGAGACCACCATTGTCACTCTTTAGTCGGACAATGGTGGCGAGTACACTGGTCTTGCTCGGGACACTGGCTTGGCCGCCTACTTGTCCGCTAACGACATTTCCCATATCACCTCCCCCTTATACTCCGGAACACAATAAGTTCTCGGAATGTTTCCACCGTCACATTATTGAGACTGGTCTCTCCCTCCTATCTAAAGCATCTCTTCCACTGCCCCTTCTGGTCGTTTGCGTTTCAAATAGCGACCTATCTCATAGATCGTCTACCCACCCCAACTCTGGAAGAGCTTTCACCCTATCAGAGGCTATTCGGGTCTCCTCCCAACTACTCCAAACTTTGTGCCTTTGGTTTCCTTTTCTACCATTGGCTCCGCCCTTACTCGGCCCACAAACTCGTTACTCGCTCCACTCCTTATGTCTTCCTCGGCTACTCGCTCACTCAAAGTTCCTATCTCTGTTATGATACGAGCACCACCAAATTGTTCATCTCGCGTCATGTTCGGTTTGTTGAGTCTACCTTTCCTATATCCACTATTTCCACCCACCTTGCTCGTCCCATTGATTCCACTCGCGCCCTTTGGTTACCTCCACATGAACTGCTCCCGGATTCATGCACATCGTCCGTTGCCCGCTCCAGTGACTTCATGCCAGTAGCTCCTAGCACTAATCAGACCGTGGTTGATCTCAGCTTCCCCATACACGAACCTCACCTAAACACTATATTTCCTGTTACAAGTCATGTGCCTCCTACTCAACTCTCTTCGACACCCAGTCACCTGTCCGAGGTTAGCTCAGTGCCCATAGAAAGCGAGGATGTTCCTGTACTTGCTACCTGTTCCTATGCCCGTACAAACCAAGGATGTTCCTGTGCCCGCTGTCATTGGTACTTCATCAATGGTTACTCTCAGAGATGTAAGGTGGCGCCAGGCCATATCCGAAGAATATGATGCCCTGGCTCGTAATGGTACTTGGGATCTAGTTCCAACTGTTGGGGTTCGAAATGTTATTGGCTGCAAGTGGATCTACCACATCAAACGTCATGCTGATGGCACCATTGATCACTACAAATCTCACCTCATGGCCAAGGGATTTCACCATCGACCAGGAGTTGACTATCATGAAACTTTCAGCCCCGTGGTTAAACGAACCACTGTCCGCCTAGTTATCTCGCTGGCTTTGGCAACTGGATGTGAACAATGCCTTTCTTCAAGGCTTTTTGTCAGAGGAGGTGTTCATGACACAACCACCTGGCTTGATTGACAAGGATAACCCTCAGCATGTATGTCGGCTTCATAAGGCCATTTATGGACTCAAGCAGGTTCCCCGAGCATGGTAAAATGAATTGCGCCAGTTTCTTCTGGCCTCCGGCTTCAATAATTATGTGGCTGACACATCGCTGTTCCTACTTAATGCACAGTGCACCACCATATATCACCTTGTCTATGTGGATGACATCATCATCATTAGGAACCAGCCCGCTATCGTTCAGACCTTTGTCTCTCTGCTCGCGACTCACTTCTCGCTCAAAGACCTTAGTGATCTTCACTATTTCCTTGGTGTTGAAGTTGTTCAACGACCAAGTGGTCTCCTGCTCTCCCAGCGTGGATACATTTCCGATCTCCTTACTCGCACGGGCATGACAGATGGCCGCCCAGTTGCTACTCCCCTCGCTACCTCACCAACCTTAACACTTCAGTTAGGCACTCCTCTCACTAATCCTACAGGGTTTTAGTAAGTGGTTGGAAGTCTTCAGTATTTGTCTCTTACTCGCTCAGATGTCACCTACGTAGTTAACAAACTCTCCCAGTTCATGCATAGGTCGACCACTAGAATACGCCCTAAGAGAGTTCTTCGCTATCTCTGCGGGACCATTGATGGTGGAATTCTTCTTCATCGCCAGTCGCCCTTAGCTTTCCATGCATTCACTGATGTTGACTAGGCGGACAACAAAGATGACTACACCTCCACCAGCGCCTACATTGTCTACATTGGCAGCAAACCGATCTCTTGGAGCTCTAAGAAACAACGAACAGTTGCTCGCTCCTCGACTGAAGATGAATACCGTGTTGTGGCTGTCATTACTGCGAAAGTCCACTGGATAGTGTCTCTCATCGGCGAGTTGGGTGTCACCTCCTCCACTGAACCCGTCATCTACTGTGACAACGTGGGTGCCATTAGTCTTTGCTAGAACCCAGTCTTCCATACTAGAATGAAACATGTGGCTCTTGGCTTTCACTTCATTCGGCAACAAGTTCAAGACGGGCTCTTACAGGTTTCTCATGTCTCTTCGACTTATCGGTTGGCCGATGCTCTCACAAGTTCATCAGTTACTTCACAAGATTGGTCTCTTCTTTGGGACGTCCATTTTGCAGGGGCATATTAGAAAATAAATATTTGTAATTATTATTTAGTGGTAACTACCGTATATAGTTTATTTCCTTATATAGTTCTTACCCTATTAGAACTCCTACCTTATATATGTTTCTTATACCCTACTCCTTGTATAACTTAATTGTAATTTCCTTTAAATAAGTAATTTAATGAATAGAAGACTAATGTCATTATTTCTAAATTTTATCAATTTCTACAATGTCTACTTGGACGCCATCAACTCAAGTCAAGCTATAGCAGATATATTCGAGAAGTTCAGTTTGCCGGATCACCAAGTGGCCAAGTTGTCAAGTTGGAATCTTGCTTAGTTGTATTGTATATATAGTTTTGTATTCGTAATCTTCATTTTTCAATTGACTAGGTGTCTTATAAAACCGTTTGAGGTATGATATTATAAATTAGAGCTTGTAATATTACAAGCTTTAGTGTTAGTATCGTTTGATCAAATTTATTTAGATTTCTGTACTGTTAGATCAAAAATATTTTTTTGAAATAATGACACGGACTTTTCAAATCACCACCAACTTAATCATCTAATGATTTTTTTTTTTTTTTTTTAAAGAGGATCAATAGTGGTTCCCCACTTACCCCATGGGTGACTCGAACCCACGACCTATTAGGTATGGGTGAAGCGTCTTACCACTAAGCTGCACTTACTTGTCCATCTAATGATTCTAATGCTAAAGCTTGTAATAATATTACAAGCTCTAGCTCGTAATATCATTTGCCAAATCGTTTTACGGATCTTAATTCGTAAGATGAAGTCTCACTCTTTCATAACTCAACACCCCAATACACGATGAATCTGATAAAATGATCTATTTTACCAAAAAATATCTGTAAGATCGTCTTACATAAATTTTTACCTTTTCCAATTAAAGAAATGAGAGTCGGTAGGTTTTTCTCTCTCTCTAAATAATACGCTCCATTTTATCAACCATGTTAATAAAATACTCCCAAGTACTAATATAAAAGAAAGATGGTGGGAGGATGACATTGGGAATTATTTATTAATTAAAAAATTGTATACTATTGCCAAGGCCACGTTGCCTTGTGACATCTCTTGATCTTGAAGTTGTAAGGAAATTATTGGTGATTGAATTATTTGAGCAAGGGCATCTACAATTGACATGTTTTAACAAACGATTTTTAAAAATTGATCAAGATAATAAAAAAATTATAATTATTATTAAAACAGAAATCGCTACTACAACGTGTCGATTTTCTATGAAAATTTAAAAGTTTTAAAGGGATACTATGCTGCCACGTGTTATTTTCTAAATAGTAAAACTTTTTTTTCTTTTTCCAAATTAAAATAGATTAGTTTAAGATAAAAATTCTAAATCTAATTAAATAAGATAAAATTTTGATAAGATAGTTTTATGAGCAAATTTATTATAGAGATTTAGGATTATTTTTTTTCAAATATCGCTTAATTAAAGAAAATTTTATCCTATATAATTTATACAAGTTTAATTTTACTGAAACTCTTCAACTTTCATCTCTTTTCATTTTCATACTGTTTAATTTATACCAATTATTCATGAGACAATTTTATGTTATTTATTCTTCCACTAATCTGTATTTATTAACTACTCCCTCTATTTTCAAATTATTATCTATCTTTAATTTTTCATCCGTTTTAAAATAATTGTCCATTTTCAAAACTTTCATTTTTAGGAAAACATTTTTACCACTTTACCCTTATTTTTTATACCTACTTTAATTATAGCCACATACTTAAGGACATTAAAGGAAACCACACATTTCACCAATATTTATAATCCAGTAAATTCGTTTTTCTTAAACGATGTGCCGAGTTAACCCAATCAATATTTTGAAAACGGAGGGAGTATTAATTACTAATCTATTAATTATTATTAAAACTGAATCGACTGCTTCCATGTGACAACTTTCTGTTGAATGCTTAAAGTTTTAAAGGAATTTTGTGCTTTCACGTGTCACCTTCTTGTGAATTTTTAATTTTTTTAATTTTTTTTTTGCTGCCAAAAATTAAAACCTGGTAGATTTTAAAACTACTACTTCCTTTATATATGGTAAATTTTATTTTATTTTTTTGCTGCTAAAATTGGTTAGTACGAGATAGATTTTATTACATTTGATTTAGACGTGTTTCACTTTATCATGACTCCATATTTTCATGGTAAAAGTGTTTTTTGGCGGATAGATTTTATCAATTCTCATAGATTTTAATCTTTCAAGTACATATTCATATGATCAATTTTGAATATTTACCTTATTTTTTCGTTTTTTTAAAATTATTCTAATTAAAAATTTAATTATTTATTGTACGTTTAGAAAATCATCTTATTATAAATAATTTTTGCAAAAAATATATATATTAAAACCGTGAATACGGTACTATATATATAAATATATATAAATATTTTTTCTAGCTAAAAATTAAAACCGAATTGATTTTAAAATCGATGTCTTCTTTATACATGGTAAAAGTCTTTTTTTACCATTTATTCTAGATAAATCAGTTAATACATGATATATTTATCACATTTGATTTAAACACATTCCACTTGATTAGGACTCCAAATTTTCATGGTAAAAGTTTTTTTTTTTTTGCGGATATGTTTTATCAATTCTCATATGTTTTAATCTTTCAATTGCATATTCATACAATCAATTTTGAATATTTACCTTATTTTTAGTTTTTTTTTCAAATTATTCTAATTAAATTTTTTTAATTATTTATTACAAGTTTAGAAAATCATCTTATTATAAACAAATTTTGCAAAAAAAAAAAAAAAAAAACTATTAAAACCGTACATACGGTACTATATATTATATTATATATATATATAATTATTTTTTGTTGCCAAGAATTAAAACTAAATAGATTTTAAAACCGGTGTCTCCCTTATACATGGAAAGAGTATTTTTACCATTTTTTGTTCTCAAAATTGATTACTACTAGATAGATTTTATCACATTTGATTTAAACGTGTTTCAATTGATTAGAAATCCAAATTTTTACGGTAAAAGTGTTTTGAGGGGATAAATTTTATCACATTTGATTTAGACGTGTTTTAATTGATTAAAACTCTTTAATTCTCATGGTAAAAGTTTTTTTAACCATTTTTTGCTGCCAAAATTAATTTGTACCGGATAAATTTTATTGCATTTGATTTAAACAGATTTCATTTGATTAGGACTCCTCAATTCTCATGGTATAAGTTTTTTAATTTTTATTATTTTACCAAAACTCAATCAATTAAATATAGATTTTATTCAAGAATAATGATAGGGAGACTCTTTTTTTTTTCTATGGAAACAGGGGCGGCACCCTGCTAGATTTTATTAGAATAAAAGAAATACAAACTTGAGGGGGACAACCAACCTTGCCCTTATAAATGGGAGGACAGAGGAGCCTAACCTCGAAAGGGAGAATACAGAGCAAATCAATAAGAAATACGAACATAAGGGGTATTTCTAGCATCTAAAATAATAAGACCTTTAATAGCACGGGGGTTGTCTGATTCCGAGAGAAAACTGGTATCAGCCTGAGAATCACACGCCAGATTAGCAAGACTGTCTGAGACTTAGTTTGAACTTAATTTGTTTGATTAAACATGTTCCATCAACACCTGTAGACACCTCAATTTCATACCCCGCGATATAATGCCTTATAATAATGATAATAAATATTTTATAATTTTATTGTACCTTTAAATATGACTTTCCGTTAGTGCTTCAGTTAACTGGACTTAACGGGAGTTAAATGATAAATATAAAATATATCAGGGCCTTTAATGAAAATGTCAAATTAGTCGTAAAAGCCCTAATGGAGCCGCTCCAGTCCTCTCATATCCATATTGATACCCATATTCATACTCATATTCCCTCTCTCGGGAGGACGACTCATATTCCCTCTCTCGGGAGGATGATAAAAGACTTCCTATCTCAGAAAGGACATGAGAACCACAATTAGAATCTTCGAATGCCCAGTGGGCTAAGCTTAGGCGTATATACCGGGTCAAACATTCACACTAACAAGGTAATTCCAAATTTATTTGTCTTGCCCTATTAATATATGCATGCAATGTAAATAGTAATGTTATTATAGTTAGGTAATATAAATGTAAATAATGTAGTTATGCATGATATATATATATATATATATATATATATGTGTGTGTGTGTGTGTGTGTGTGTGTGTGTGTGTGTGTTTAATATTTAGGCATAAACACACATAGTCCTTACTCTGCCCAAATAACATTAAACAAAATAATGTTATTTTCAACATATATACATATAATAAATTTTTTTCTGGACTATGTACACATTAAAAGCATGTTAATTTATTTAAACCTTAAAATGAGACTGAAAGGGTGAGTTGGGTGCTTAACCCCTTCCCAACTCGTAACCTAGCTTCCGAACCTACATATTTTATGGAATAATTGACTGTTTAAACCTTAAAATAGAGGTGACGACTCTGTATAAACATATTTAGAGTCCACAACGAGATCGGACGTATTCCACGCGTTCAGATGTTTCTTGAGACACATCGTTTTCATTCACGGAGTCGGGCGTTTCAGAGCAGGGTTCTCACAGTGGCGACTTCGCTAGGGATGTGGTTTTTTTTTAAAATAAAAAAACAAATGAGGGCTAGACTCAATGTTTTTGGGAATGATAAATTATTTTTACACATTTAACATGCTTTTACATATTGTCTAGATTTTTATTTCACACACACACACACACACACACACACACACACACATATATATATATATATATATATATATATATATATATATATATATATATATATATATATATATATATTAATTGCTTTGTCAATACAATACAATATACATGCTTTGTGATTATCTCTATTTTTGTTTCTAACCTACATTTGTAATTTACATTTCTGTTGGCGAAATGCCCCACATGTAAATATTATTTTATTCTGTCAATTTTCTTTCTATTTATTGTTGGAATGGCCGTCTCGCGAGATAGCTCTGTCCCTCATGGGATTCAAACTAATCAGCCGAGACAATCCACACAAACAAAAAGATAAACATTTTTACTGTTTTATATTCTGTAAAAAGTTTCCAGCTTTCTTAGCTGACTCACACACGTGCACTCATGTAGAGATATTATGAACTGATACCCTATACCAAAGCCAGCCTACCCCTGCATCAGCCAACGTTAAATAACACATAGATTTTCTAGGACACTTCATTGACTAGTCAGTTTTTATACCCCAAAGTTAATGACCAATCCCAGTCGCAAGAAAATATTTTCTTGATTAAATATATTGGGGTTGATCAATAAATTTGACGGTATCTCGTTAGAACGATTCAGATGGTGGATCGCGGAAAGAGTATAGGCCATTTGCTAAGGATTTGTCTGATTTTGGGAAGTCGAAAGGTAGGTGGAATACAAAGGTCTTATACTTTAGAGAAGGAATCCATTGTCCCAGGACCTAATATAGAGAGTAATAACAAAGCTATGCTTGTTCGAACAACTTTAAGATAATCAGAAAAAATGTTCATTTTAATAAAAATGCACAGTGTACCTTTCAACCCCAGCCTTTGAGCCATTCCATTCTTCGAACCTTTTCCCTAGAAACCTGGCCCGTACCTAGAAGGGAAGAGACAGTGTTGGTCGTTTGATAAGAGAGTTAGGCTCGGATGCAGAAGTCAGTTCAGACAGTACAAATTTGGGTTTGAATACAGGGGACGGTTCAGTCAGTTCAGATTTGGGTTTGAATATTGAGATTAGTTCAACACAAGATAGATTTGGGTGGAATGACTGCTGAAGACAAATAGACTGCTGTTGGTCCCGAGATATATGCTCCTGGATACGCTCCATATCCTGAATTCTAGGATTGGCTAAATCAAGAATTAAACACCCACATGGAAAGGGTAGGAAACCAATTGGCCGGGAATCTGCTAGAGGGCATAGCAAAAATCTTCACCCAATTTTCTCAGCAAATCAAGAATTTGCAACCCTCAATTGACAATCCCCTCACTCCCCCAAAAGCCAAAAGTCCCACAGAAAATGCCATCCCTCTAAATACTAACACATTTGGTATTTTTTCGCCTCACCCAAACACCAATCCTTTCACCCAGACAACATCATCCCAAACACTTATAGCTCTCCTTCACAAAATACCTTACCCCCAAACACCGACCTAACACTCTCTTAGCTTGGCACCTGCCACTAAACCACATCTCCCACTAATGACCCAAAGAGTTACTCCACTCATAACCCTACAACATCCTTCACCTAGCAAATGGTCCCCCAAACCCCAACTGGGATGACTAGTGCAACCTCTCTACACAAAGCCCACCAGAATGGATCAGAACCCCAAAAAGGAAACACGTGCAATGTATCCCTTACACAGTGCTGCTCCAATCAAAGACAAAAGAGAGAAACACCGTTGTACTACTCAACAATCAAATCCTAGTCAATAAAAGGGAAGGCATTATGATGCACTGCCTGCTCCAAGGTCTGCCGTCTTTAGGACATTGTGGTCCCACGGCCAACTCAAACCGCTCGAGGGCTATAAACCCCCAAGCATATTACCCGAGAAATGGAACCCCTCTCAGTACTGTGAATACTATCGTTGCCATGGTCACCACACTAAAAAATTCAATCTGCTAAGGCATGCCATCCAAGACCTCATCGACAACAAAGTCATCACAGTATCAGGTACAGAGAGCAACCCTTCACCTCATATCGATGCAATCATGAATGTACAAAATTATCTTTCTACTTAGTGTAGAAATAATAAAGAACCTTCGACATACATTGTTGTCTCTGCACTGACAAAGGAAACAAATTTGGATTGTAACATGCTCTCCTAGAGCATTATATTAAACAATCAAAGTTCACGTCAAGGAAAAGTGAACAACTTAGAGAAAGCCACTTGGATAGGCGGAGATGTCAATCATCTGATCAGATCAGGACGAGCCTACCAACCAAATTAGGAAATTGATGATCGCTATGGCAAAGACAAAGAAGTCAATGCTTGGGCTAGAGATATGGAAGATATACTAGCCCAAATGAAAAGGACTCAAGTTAACATATCAATCTCGAGCTTGCTATGTTCTTCCAAAACACGTCGTGACACTCTGGCCAAATCTTTGAGTCCGGTTATCCCCATTGAAACCTCTCCTGATGAGTTAACACAAATGATAGAGAACATCCACTTTGGAAACGTGATCATGTTCACCGACCTTGATCTACGAAAAGAAGGGACCGACCACATAGATGCTCTGCACATCACCGTCGGGATCATGGAGAAATGAGTACCACGAGTCCTAGTAGACAATGTCTGCCCTGTAAGTACATTGGCCAAACTTAGGACAAAGATCTCATAATTGACCCCCTTGTCACAAACAGTAAAGGCTTATGATGACACCAGTTGTTGTGTCTTGGGAGTGGTAACACTAGCCATGACAATTGGATCTCTCACCATGCCAGTAGATTTCCAAATCTTGGACATTCCAACTACTTTCAATTTACTTTTATCCCATGGATTCACAGAGTAAAAGGAGCAGCCTCATCTCTCCACCAACGGGCTAAGTTAATCCACGATAACCACATAGTGATTATCCTCGCTGATAAAATCGTGGAAAGCAAAGAAAAGGGTGATATTCCTATCCTTGACATAGAACATGATGACACTGGAATTTTCCTTAGTGGTTTTGAAGTCATCCCTCAAGCTCTATCAACGCCATTGAATATACCCGAGAAACAAACATCACGGGGAAAAAGACTACAGTTGTTGGGGAAATGGTCCCACTAAACATGTTGAGAAATATGAAATACATCCCAGGACTGGGGCTTGGCAGAAACCAACAAGGGCTGATCAACTTAGTCCAAGACGAGATTAAAGAATGCATCCCATCTTTCGGTCTAGGATATAAACCTACACTAGAAGAATTAGCCAGTGGCATGAAAGAGAAACGTGAGCGGAGTAAGGCAGAATGCGAAAAGCGACCTTACTAGGACCCCCCTTACGACCATATAAGAAAACCCTTAATGGTTATTTTGTCAAGAAAGGTGAAGCAATCACCTACCTCATGTTTCCAGAACCATGGGTTGGCCATAACGACAAGAAACAACTTGGTTGGGAGATATTTAAAGATGTGAGTCTCACTACAAGTGAGATAGAAGAAATAGTCCTTGAACCTCACGACCTTGCATACAGAACAGTAATAGTCAAAAATTCTTGGACCATAGATCAAGATGATTATGCTTTAGAATTACTTGGCAATGACTTCATGGGAGACAGCTTCCTGGGAATGATCTACGGAAGCATTTATTATATTGCACCACCAGCGGAGTTTGTGGCTATTGATAGACGTATTTTATACGTCATTATTGGGTACTTTTATGACTTAAAATGAGCGATTCCATGAGGCTTTTGGCTAATGATATGTGTTTTTGAGCTATTTTATGAGTTTCAGGGTTTTAGGTGAATTTATGAGATTTATGAAGCTTTTAGTGAAGATTTCGCGAAAGGGGGGCAAAGTGCAACATTGGAAAAAAGGCAAAAAGAAGATTCTGGCCACCTTGCGGCCGCAGGGTCAAAAGACCTTGCCTTCGCAAGGTATGCAGAAACAAGGCTAGCCGAAATTAGACCCTTGCGGACGCAAGGTGAAGACCAAATGCGGCCGCAAGGTCCCCAGAACCGACTTTACGGGGTTTTTGAACTGGATTGAACCTCCTATTCCCCTACAACTCCTTGGTATAAATAAAGGACGGTAGCCAAAGCCTAGAGACGTCCAAGAAGTATTATTAAACAGCTTTAGCTTAGGAATTAGATTGAATTACGTAGATTAGTTGTTGTAATTACAATTTTGAAGATCGATCCATGTATTCCTTTATCTCGTTGAGCAGTTCATCTTCAAGGATGAACTAAACATCCATTAATCTAGGAGTTGGGAGGTAACTTGTATCGAATCTATGGCTTAATATATATTTTTATTCATTCAGTTCTTGTTGATCATGGTGTTTATCAACCCCTTTATTATCTCGCTTTGAACAAATGAATGTAATCGCAAGTAATAAAGGCCTAGAGGTACGGATACCTGCACGACCATATGCATATGTCGTACACTGGCTCACCATCATGATAAATTGAACCTATCGATGCACGAGAGTGATATGTTAGGTCAGGTTCTATATATGACCTAAGTGACAATTAGGATCCATAGGTTCTTGTCCCTAGGATATAGAATGGATGAATTATTTGGAGATGGAGACTGAACGGTAATTCGACAGGTTATATCTATCTTTCGTGAACGAACCCAAGTTATTGAATGATACTTTATCTAAAAAATCTATAGAGTAGATACAAGTGAAACCCTAATCCTAGATTTCCCTCCTCCATCAAATCTTTACAACTATGATTACTGCGTAGTTTAATTAGAATTATTGTGTTATTAGAATAATTAGATTAGATAAAATCAATAAACAAAACCCCATTAGTTTAAAATTGCTACCGATATTCTTGTCATCCGTATTCTTCTTGTCTCTGTGGTTCGACCCTTGCTTCCCAAGCTGTCCTACGATAGTCTTGTCCACTTGCAAGGAAATAATTAAAATAAGACATGATCAAGTTTTTGGCGCCGTTGCCGGGGACAAGCTAGTTTGCGAGTTAGTTTATTGGTAGCGTAGTTTTAAATTCAGTTTTGATAAAAATAAAAATACAAAAAGATTTTATTTTATTTTTAGTCGTTATTTTTTATTTGTTTATTTGCTTTTATTGTTTTTATGCATGGTCGTAGATCTCTAAATCCTAAATTGGTAGAATTAAATCAAAATATAAATAATTTTGGAAAGAATCATGAAGATCCTGATAATTTGGAAAATCAGCCAGTTAATCAAGAACAGTTGAATCGAGAGGATCCTCTGGTTGATTCTCCAATGGATAACAATAATCAAAATCCTGAAAATCCGGTTCCTCCGGTAAATGTGAATCAAAGAATGGAAGAACCTGCTAATAGAAATATGGAAGTAATAATCAATCAAAGAACTATAAGTGATTATAGTCGTCCTATGTTGAGTGCAACACCATCATGCCTAGTCTTACCAGAAGCGGTAACGAATTTCAAACTTAAAGGTCATTATTATAATATGATGCCTTCATTTCATGGACTGCCATCTGAGAACCTGTTGGTCCCAAAAGACACAGTAATAAGCTAGAAGGGGGGGGGGTTGAATAGCTTATTAGACACTTAAAAACTTTCTTAAGTTTGTTCCTAAAACAAGCACTTGCAATCTATCAAAGAGATTGAAGTAGCGGAAGTTTTGTAAGGAAAACAGTTTAAGTCTACCGATAAAGGATTATCGGTAGTCACGACTAGAAAACTCAAGTTTGCTGATTTGAAGATAAGTAAAGGAAATACGAAACAGTAAGGGAAGAACACAGGTGTTTGAGATGGTTCACACTTTAAAGAGTGCTACATCCACCACCAAGGCAGTCAACCTTGGATTTAAAATGTGCACTATGTTTTCCAGTAGTTCTATTACAAGGAATATATCTAATGGATCGTGTACAAAATATTTGACTTGTGTTTGGGGTTTGGGAATTGAATATCTAGATTAACAAGATATTCAATTCGTGCAGAAGAATAGTTTTAAAGAAGACAACAAAGAGAAGCTTAAAATAAATGTTGAAGTAGATCTTCTAGTTGTTGTTGAGGACTTCTTGATCAGTTAATGATCTCTTGAATGCACTGAGTATATAGACTTATATTTGTAGGATTTCAGAGCAATTCCAGATAGATAGTGTTTTCTTCAGTCTATAATGGAAGTATTTATAGCAGGAGCATTTCAGAGATCCGTTGGAGAAGCCGAAGAGTAACAGCTCTATTAGGTTGAATGCATTAAATGCATGGAGTTGTCTTGTAGAATTCGTCCTCACTGATACTGTGTAGAGTTGTTTGCAGGAGTTGGTAGCCGAATAATCAGAACATCAGACCTGCAAGTGTCAGATTGTTCCATCTGCTTTTGTCACTGTTCAGAGGGCGGAAAAGTCTTCCATCTTTTCGGAAAGCTGTTTAAGTGTCTCTGAGAAGTTTGGGAAATTTAAATTCAAATTCGAACTGGTAAGAGAAAATTTTGAATTATCCCACAAATAATTGGTAGACTGGACACGTCATGTATTGAGCGTCTGTAGACAAAATCTACCGCTGGAGCAATATTGAAGTCTTCTACTGAAGGAAGGCTGAAGTCTTATAAACTATCCTATAGCAATGTTTTATACATAGTTTCCACGCTAATTGATACGCAACCCAATTAGCCACTATAGTATAAAACAGATGTAATGTATGAACATATGTAAATCAAAATATAATTGAGAAACAACAATCTCCTCCTATTTGCATCTGGTCATCATTACTTACAAGTGAGGGCTATAAACAACTATATATAGATATACCTCTGTCAAACAGAAGTATACCTCAAGTGTAACAAACTAATCTCAGTGTATATAACAGAAGAGAAGTAAAGAACAACACAGGGATTAGTAGTAAACAGTTTAATTATTGAATGTTTAATTCTAAGCAGATACATATCAAGAATTGAATTGTAGACAAGTTTTTGAAAGATAATTAGCCTTCAGTATTTCCACGAGAAGTTTAATATATTAGAGTTTTCAAAAAGTTATGATTGATAAAAAGGTTTTAAGGGAGTAAAAGGATACATAATTACCATGGTCTTTTCCCTTTGCCTTTGTCTGCTGCTTCCTTTTCTTTCCGTTGCTGTTCTAGCTCTTCAGCTCTTCAGACATATTCATCATCAGCAGAGGTACATGGTCTGGTGGAGCGAGAACGATAGTCTAGTTCTTCACGTAGACGGTTGTTCTCTTCCATAAGTATCTTGTTGATGGACCTCAGTTGTCTCTCCTCCGTGATGGCCAGATCACGATCATGCTGAGCATCCAATGTTTCAGTCGCTGAAGTGCGAGCAATGTGTTTGAGCTCAAGAACATGTGGGCAGTTGTTCGCAAGATGTGTAGTGATGTCGTGGAATAGGTCGTGAAAAATAGATGAGACGATTCACACACATTCATTGCGTTGAGTTTCGACGTTGATCTTGACGTCAGTAAACTCGTGTTTCATCTGTCCAAATCTGGTCAACACATCATCTTGGAATTGGAGTAGACGAGCAGCAGTCCTGTCATTTGCCATGGACGCGGTAGTGGCAACCTCGGCGGCAGCTGTGGAGATACTTGTCAGTTCTCCTAGTCTGGCGTATATGGCGTCTAGGCGAGACAATATTTCAGAATTGGCCGGTTGAGATGGAGATGGGTCCAGGCCAATGTGGATCTGATCACTGCCGGCAGTAGCTAGAATTTCGGCAGAGGCTATGGGTCGGAAGAGATGTTGAGGAGGTTGACTAGCAGAGCCGGCAGAGGGCGAGTCGCGAGAGGGGAGAGTATGATTTGAGGAGGAAATTGGGATTGGGGAGGGAGGAGGTGTTGGAGATTGGTCAAGTTCAATGTCAGTGTCGGAGTTGTCACTAAGTATTGAAGATTCTGGGAAAGGGTCGGTGGAGAACCAGAAGGAGAGGGCTGGGTAGAAAAGGGATTTTGGTTTAAGTGGGGTAGGGGGATGAAGGTTGGGGAAGGAGTTCTGTTATAGAGGAAATTTCAAAGAGAAATTTTGATGCAGCAGAATCCAGAGGTTTAATGGGTATGGATTGGATAGACGGGGTATGAGATGGTATCCTGGTAGGTGTAGATGGGTTTGGTGAATAATTGAAGGGGGAAGGAGGAGGTGGAGAGGGAGATGGTGTTCTGATTGGCTCCTCCTGTATTGGTGGCTCCTCCTGAGGGGTTGATGTCCTATGAGTAGATGACTCAGTAGGAATGGGTTGGATGGTGATAGAAGAGTGGGTGCCGACAGACTTCTTTGTCTGCCTAAGCAACTGAATAGGAGGTTCAGCTGCTTCATCGGCAAGGATTGAAATATCTGCTGGTTGCAGGCTTGGTATAGCCTTTCGTAGTCTTCTTCATTTAGGTTGGGGTGAAGGTGATGGTTGTTTAGTAGAGGGTTTTCATTTGGGTTGGTGAGGAGGCTGTGTTGATGAAGTTGGTGGTTCTGGGATAGGAGGTGGAGGAGATGAAGACGTACCAGCAGCTGCAGTGGAGGTGCCAGTAGACTTGGCATGTCTGCCGATCCTCATCTCTTTTCGTATCCATTTGGCTTGTTCTTTTTCAGCCTCTTCAGCCTCCATCCTGGCCTTTTTGGCCTTGGCAGCTATTGCTTTCTTTAGCAGTAGCTCAGATTCATCAGCCAGATCTTTAGCTACCTGGTGGATGTCTTTAGCAAGTTGGGTTTTAAATTTGTCAACTGCTTTTTGATGACTTTTGCTTGCATCGTCATATTCTTCCATGTTGAAGCGTGTTACGATAGGCGGCTTTGGTTTGGCAATTTTGTCAAGAGAGATATTGGGAAGGCCTCTTTATTGCCTTCGCTTATTCTCGTATTCAGCATATTTGTTGAAGAAGGTGGCCGTTACTGTCTTTCAGTGGGAAGATAGTTCTATTAAAATCGGTCCTTTGTAGCATACCGGTCTATGCTCTTTCGGTCATTAGAGTTCCTGTGGGTGTTATTCGTCGTATTGAAGGAGCAATGGCTAACTTTCTTTGGGGAAGTGGAGGGAAAGATCGAACTCACTGGGTTTCTTGGAAAAACATTTGTCGGCCAATTAAGGAAGGAGGTCTAGGTCTTCGGCCTCTTAAACAGGTCATGGATTCGCTTCACGCTAAATTAGCATGGAGTGTGATGCAAGGTAATAGTTTATGGGCCAAATTTATTCATATGAAATACAAAAGAGATAACGGCTTTTCGCTACTTCTTCGTCCCACGCTTGGAAAGTCATTACTCGCATTTGGAAGTAATGTATCCTTTATCTAGATGGGTTATTGGTGCGGGAATATTTCTTTTGGGAGGACAATTGGTTAGGAGCTAAGCTTGAAGGTCCTCGTCTGTTGATGTTAAGTTAACGGTGAATGGAAGGATGCTTTGGTTTCGGTGACGGATTTTTTAACCTTGGTGCCTAGCCGCTTTCATGGAGATATGATGCGGATTAACATTCGGAGCACATTCCGCATGTGCTAGTTTTCCGTCTCTCCACTAATGGGTCAGTTTAATTCCAAGGAATACTGGGAGTTTTGTCGACATCGATCTCCTAATATAACGTGGGCAAGGAAAATTTGGCAGAAATGGATTCCAACAAAGATTAGCGCATTTGGGTGGAAATTATACATGCAAGTGCTCCAGCTTGATCTTCGCATGCATTCGCCATGTGCCGATGGTTTCTCGCGTGTTTGTTGCAAGGACAACCTGCATGTGAGTCGATACCTCATTTATTTCTTCACTCGAGATTGCAACTTCTATGGGGTAAACCGGCTTTTCCTTTTAATCGGTCATTCATTATTCCCGATCCAAAGACCTCTTCAATATTTGGATGGTCGGGCTTCCATTCGCACTCAGCTAGGAGCTATGAAGGTGGGCACATCGTTATTAGGATGCTGGGCTATTTGGACTTCTGCAAGGTCCGTTTTTGATAACATCCCAATGAATATCAACTTAATATACAAGAAGGTAATGGACGGTTTGCAAGATATGTTTTGGGCCTATCTTCCAAAAACTAATGGTAATGCTAGAACCGGCTTTGGTCAAGATTTTGATGTCAAAATTGTTTCTCCTAAGATATGTAAAGATAAATGGATTGGTTGGAAGGCCCTCTCGCCTCCTTATTTCAAACTAAATACGGATGGTTCGTCGGTTCATGGTTTTGCAACGGGAGGAGGTGTTATTCGTGATTCGAGGGATGTACGCCTCTAGTTTCTCTCGATTCTATGGGTCGAACAAACACTATAGCGGAATTCAGGGCTCTTTGTGATGGCCTTCAGCTTTGTCGAGATTTGCGGCTTGAGAATGTTATTGTGGAGGTTGACTCTTTGTTGGTTGCTTCGGCTCTCAAAAAATAGGCTTCAATGTCCTTGGATGGTAGAGTACGAATACCGCCGATGTTCTTCTTTGATTGGAAGTTATGTGGTCCAACATGTTTATAGAGAAGGGAATAGGGTTGCAGATAGGTTAGCCGAAGCTCAAGCTACTAAAAGGGGAATGGACTACAAAGATGGTTTCTCGCAACTTCCTAAGGAGGTTCGTCAAGCTCTTCAAGATGATGCTTTGGGAGTTGTATCTTTTCGAAATCGTTAATTAGTTTCCTATTTGTTGTTAAAAAAAAAAAATAATTGTTATTTCCTTTTCGAGGTCAGGCTCCTCCGTCCTCCCATTTATAAGGGCAAGGCTGGTTGTCCCCCTCAAGTTTGTATGCTTCCTTTTATTCTAATATAATCAGGTGCCGCCTCGCTTCCATAAAAAAAAAAAAAAAAAAACCGAGATAAGTTCATCTTTCGTGAGGGAGGAGTTGATGTCTATGGATGCTCGAAGAAAGATGTTGATCAGCCTCACAAAGGTCGTTTGAGGCTTGGGTTGTCCTTTGCTTTCTCAACATGCTGTTTTAGCTCATTGTATATGATTGTACCGTAGTTGAGCTGGGTGTGTAGGAACACTGCACTGGTGAGATTCAGTTGTTGGGTTGTGAACATATTGTGTGCCCCACTTTTGAATAGAAGACCTTTATCGAGCAGGTGGCTTGAAGAGTAAACATCCAAAGGGAATAGATTCCTCAACATCTTGCCTTGAGGTTCCCTTGGAACATTGATTCCCCGCATTGCCTCCCAGGCATGAGTAGCCTCAGCAATGGTTATCTCAGATACACCACCATAGTGCACACCGATAATTTGTGAACTTGACTTGGCGGTGACAGAGACTGGTCGTCCTTGAATCCATCCACGCATAGTAGACGGATACCTAGGGTTGATGACCATTCGTTGGTAGAATTCCTCAGTAAGGAGGATGCTGTAGTTCTCGTCGTTGAGACAAAAGAGAGGTAAAATCCCTGAAGCATTCACGTCTTCACATGCTTTTACTCCGGCAGCGAATATGCTGACACATTTGAGGTCAATGCACATGCCCGGTACATATAATTTAGGATCTAGAGAGACAATGATATTGTGTTCAGCTGGATATCGAGGGTATCCTGGTAAATTGATGTCCAGACCAGGAGGAATGGCCGTCTCTGGGTCAAACTCTTTTCTGTTATCGCTTTTTGATTTTGTAGATGTTATCACCTGGTATATGTCTGACGATATATGGCAAATAAGCTCTGTTGGTCAGCTGGTCTCTACACTAGGCTCCACACTTTGCATCATTCAAACTGGTTTAGCTCTTCTTGCATAGCTTCAATCTAGTGGTGGTCTTCGATAGCTTCATCAATCTTCTTTGGTTCTATTTCCGACACAAATGCAAATGCAAACATAGTCTCATTTCGAACTCTATTCCTTGTACGAACTCCTGAGTTGAGATCACCAATGATTTGAGAAATGGGATGATCTTTAGTTTCAATGATAGCTGGGGGAAGATCACTTTTGGAGTGTTCTTCCCTTAAGAATTCTAGAGATGGTTCAGAAGGAGAGTCACCAAAATATGGTTCAGAGGGAAGAGGATTTTGGAATCCTTCATTTTCTTGAGAACAAGAAGGGTGAGTGATCTGCAAAGGTGTTTGGGGGTAAAACAGAAGAGATGGGTTCAGGGTCAACAGAAGAGCTGTTGTTGGCGTCGGTAGAGTTGAAATCTTCCGGTGCAAGGTTATAAGAACTGGTTGGATCTGCAGTTGGTGGATTCTGAAGTGGAGTAGATGTAGAAGCTGTATTTGTACCTGTCTTATCACTATCAGAATCATTAGCAGCATTCGGAGCCTTTCGAGGCTCTAATAAATCATATTCATCAAAAGTAACATGTATGGATTCTACAATTTTGAAAGAATTTTTGTTGAATATGCGAAATTCTTTTGAATGTTTGGAATAGCCCAGAAAAATTCCTTCGTCTGATTTTGAATCAAATTTTGATAAATTCTTTATTCTTTTCATTATAAAGAATAAAACATTTGCAAAGAAGATTTTGAAAAATCCTATGTTTGGGGCTCTTCCTCTCCATATTTCATATGGAGTTTTGTTATGAAACTTGTTTACCAGGGATCTATTATGAGTAAAACAGGCAGAGTTGACGGCTTCTGCCCAGAAATACTTTGGAAGTTTTGCTTCTGCCAACATAGTTCTCGCTGCTTCAATTATTGTCATGTTCTTTCGTTCAACTACACCATTTTGTTGAGGAGTTCCGGTAGCAGAGAAGTTGTGGCTGATCCCGTGGTCATCACAATATCTTTCAACACCATTGTTTTTGAATTCGGTGTCGTTGTCTGATCTGATGTCACTAATATCTTCAAGTTTTTGGGTTTGAAGTCTTACGAAAGAGCGGTGACTGATCATATGTCTCATCTTTTGATTTCATTGTTTCAATCCGTGAACCTAGAGTAGTCATCAACTACTACAAGAGTGTACTTGTCTCCTGAAATACTGACAGTAGTGATTGGTCCAAAAAGATCCATATACAGAAGTTGAAGAGGTCATGTCGTTGACATGACAGACTTTCTTTTGAAGGAAGACTTGGAAAGTTTTCCTAATTGGCAAGCTTTGCAACTTCTTTTGTGGTCGGCAGACACCATAGGTAGACCTTTGACAAGCCCATCTTTGGAAAGCTTGGAGAGGTACTTGAAATTGAGGTGACTGAGACGCTTGTGCCAAAGCCAACTGTTGTTACTAACATTGTCAGCAACTAGGGAGAGGCTGGATAATCTCCCAATAAGATTTAAGTCCACGACATAGACGTTTCCTTGTCTATTGCCGGTCAGTATTGTTGAGCTTGATTCAAGATCTTTGACGAGACATTGAGACATTGAGACATTGGTTCGAGGAGAATTTGTCGCAGGTAGGATATGCTGGGATTATGCTTTAAGATTATATTTGTTGATGGAGAACTCCCTCTAGAGAAACTTGATGCCATACCCAATTGAAACTTTTTCCTTTTTGCATTGTCGCCGAGAGACTCCTTGTTTTTCCTACCCAATTGTGAGTAGACGCATTGTCGCCGACCGTGTGCGGAGTAGACTGGCATGTGTCACAGCCACTATCAAGGTACCAGATGTCTTTATCTTCTGAATCTATAGCCATGAAGCAGACCTGAAAAATATTTAAAAAAACAAGGTCCCCTTTATTTTCTTATGGGTCCTGAGGATTAGCAACCTTTAGGTACCCAAACCTGTCTAATCTTAGGAGAACTGAATCTCTTAGATTTTGGAGTGAACCTTACCAGGCATTCCTTTGCCAGATGGCCTAAATAATAGCAAGAGTGACAAAGATGAAAGTTCCATGGAGGACTGTCAGTAGTCTTGGCTGAAGAGTGCTTGTGAATTTCTTTGTTCTTAACAGCAGTCCTTGGTTCAGTTGTCTTGTTGAGGGTAGACTTAATAGGTTTCTTTTGAACCTTCCTAGGTATGTGATCGATGTTTTAATTAATCTTTTTCCTTGCAAGTGGACAAGACTATTATAGAATAGTATTGGAAGCAAGGGTCGAACCCACAGTGACAAGTGATCACGAACAGTACAATTTATTGATAGCAAATTATTAATCTAAAGGGGGTTTTTATGTTTATTTCTACTCTAATCTACTATTTATAGATGTTTAACTAATTAGACAGTAATAACAGATATGAAGATCTTATGGTGTGTGGCAATCTAGGATTCTGGGTTTCACTTGTATCTCCTTTATGTTTAATTCATAATAATATTATTCAATGTCTTGGGTTCGTTCACTAAAGATAGATATAGTCTGTTGAACAATTGGTTCAGCCTCCATCCCCGCAAAATTCATCCATTCTATATCCTAAGCACGAGAACTGTCAATCTAGCTGTCACCTAGATTTATGATCTATCTGTCACCTAGATCATGTAAGAATTTGGTCCTAACTTATCACTCTCGTGCATCGATAGGTCCAATTTATTGTGTGGTGAGCCAATGTACGACATATGCATATTGGTCATGCAGTTATCCGCACCTCTAAGCCTTTATTATTTGCGATTACATTCATTTGTTCAAAGCAAAATAATATAGGGATTGATAAACAACACAATCAACAAGCATTGAATAAACATAAATAAGAATCAAAACATAAATTTGATACAAGTTACCTCCCACCTCCTAGATTATGGATGATTTAGTTCATCATAGACAATGAACAGCACATGGAGATGATCGGATACATGATTTGATCTTCAATACTTGGAATTACAAAATCTAACTATGTTATACAATCTAAAAACTACCTAAAATCTACTAAAGAGAGCTTCCAGCCGTTCTCCTCTCTTTTCGCTCGGCCTCTGACTTCTGTATATACTCGGGAGTTGTAATTCAATTGAATGACCGTGTGAAAATCTGAAATAGTCGCATTCTGACCACCTAGCGGTCGCAAGGTGTTGGGTACCTTGCGTCCGCAAGGTCTCCGATATGTTGGCCTTTGATTCCTTGGTTCTTGCCTGCCTTCGACCCGTCTTGCCTACCTTGCGGTCGCAAGTGCGAGGCACCTTGCGTCCGCAAGGTGTCCGATTTTGCGGCTTTTACTTTTCTTCATTTTTCCTTTTTGGCCCTTCTTGAAATTTGCACTTAAAACCACGGAGTTTCGCATATTTTCACTAATAACCACGAAACTTACAAAACTCACCGAAAACATATATTAGTAGCCAAAAGCCTCGTGAAATAGCATAATTTAAGTCATAGAAGTATATAAAATCAATGTATAAAATACATCGATCAGTATGTTATCAACAGACTTAGCCTTGACTGGTCTGTTGATAATCTTTTTAGGAGGATTAGGTAGAATACCTTTAAGTTTACTTTCAACAGATTTAGGTGCCTTGCCTAGTTCATAGACAAACTTGATAGGTACCGGTAGAGATTTCTTAGGTCTACCGCTAGCAGATTTTGCCTTGGCAGAATTTTTGTCGGTAGACTTTGGATTCTTTACCGTTCCTTTCTCAAGCTTCTCATTAGAAGCAGTTATTTTGGTTTTACCTTTCTGAGCCTTGGGGTAAACGTAAGGTACACTTGTATAACCAAGTCCTTGTTTGCCCTCGTTTCCGAACTTTTGTTTGGAGAAAGAAATATCAAAAGCAGTCTTGGAGGTTTCACCTTTTTCAGTGACAGAAAAGTGTGTCGGATTGGGTTCATCAAAAAATCCTACGCCAGTTTTATCTGTACTTGACTTTTGATTTGATAGGATTTCCTCAAAGGTATCCTTGGAGCTGTTCCAGGTGTCAATTGTCTTTTGCACGGCAACTTTCTCCAGGTCAAGTCCTTCGATGTGCTCAGTGAGACATTCGACTTTGTCACAAAGAAATTTGTTTTCTCCTTTAAGCTTGATACTTTCTTGTTGACAGCTATTGAGAGTTTGAATCTCAACTGCTAGTAGAGATTTCTCAGCAGCCAGCTTCTCACAGTGCTTGGCGAGTTTTACGTAGGCTATTCTAAAGGAATTGAATTCTTCAAGCATATCTTGATTATCTTTAAGAAGTTCTTCCTTGCTAAGATTCTCACAGTTGGTCTCACCTTTGTTGAATGGACTAGGTGAGGTTTCAACTTCATGTTCAGAGTCATAGGTGGGACCTGAATCATGAGCTATTAAGCATATGTTAGCTTTCTCACAATCATCCTCATCCTCTTCTGAATCAGTCTCAAACCATGTAGCAACCTAATTTTCTTCTATGTCTCCAGCTAGCATACCTTTATGTTTTTCAAATTTCTTGTATTGAGGTTTTCGATATGCTTCAAATTTTGGCTTTGGACACTTGGAGGCGAAGTGGCCAGGTTTTCTACAGTTATAACACACTAGCTCTTCGATAGATGAACTCTCATTGGTTCTTCTAAAAGGCTGTTGGTGTGTATCCTTCCTACCATAGTTTGCAAATTTTTTAAAATGTTTTACGAACATAGCGAATTGTTCGTCTGAAAGAAAATCATTTTCATTTGAGGAAGTGGAAGGTTTATTTTCAACTGTGGATTCTTCTTGTACCATGGCGGGCAAGGATACAGTTCTGAACTGTTTGTCTTGCTCTAGAGCTTGATTTACTTCAAGCTCATAAACCTTCAAACTTGCGTAAAGACTACATAGAGTCATTTCGTTTAAGTTTTTAGATTCTTTCATGGCAGTGGTCTTAACATGCCACAAACTACCTAGAGAGCCTAGAAATCTCATATTCATTTCCTTTTTGTCATAGGTTTTACCAAGAGAAAAGCAGCTATTAATTACCTCACTGAAACGATTGTATGCTTGTCTCAATGTTTCCTTGGGATCCTTTTTGAAGGAGTCAAACTGCTGGATGAATGTATATTTTCTGTTGTCTCTTGTGTCTTGGTCTCCTTCCAAGTATTCTACAAGAGCTTCCCACATTTCTTTAGCAGTGGTACACCGGATCACTTGTTGATAAGTGTTGGTGTCTAGAGAGCTAGTTATGATGTTGATTGCTTTGCTGTCTAGCTCTACTAGTTTTCTGTCGTCCTCTGTCCATTCTGATTCTTCTTTGGGTACTTCGGCAGGATTTCCAGCAACAGATGCTAGAAGGTTGGCCTTCATTGGTACGTGTCGTCCATCATGTACACACTTCCATAACCTGTTGTCAATAGAATTCATAAAACGCATTATCTTATCTTTCCAGACATCAAAATGACCTTCGTCCAATATAGGAACGTGGTTCGCATTTGATGTGGGCAGCATATAGTGTGTTTGTGCCATTGGATCAAATCTTTCAAGAGTTTAATCTTGGAAAAACTAGTTTTTAAAGAGTTTAGCTCTGATACCAATTGTTGGTCCCAAAAGACACATTAATAAGCTAGAAGGGGGGGGGGGTTGAATAGCTTATTAGACACTTGAAAACTTTCTTAAGTTTGTTCCTAAAACAAGCACTTGCAATCTATCAAAGAGATTGAAGTAGCGGAAGTCTTGTAAGGAAAACAGTTTAAGTCTACCGATAAAGGATTATCGGTAGTCACGACTGGAAAACTCAAGTCTGCTGATTTGAAGATAAGTAAAGGAAATACGAAACACTAAGGGAAGAACACAGGTGTTTGAGATGGTTCACACTTTAAAGAGTGCTACGTCCACCACCAAGGCAGTCAACCTTGGATTTAAAATGTGCACTATGTTTTCCAGTAGTTCTATTACAAGGAATATATCTAATGGATCGTGTACAAAATATTTGACTTGTGTTTGGGGTTTGGGAATTGAATATCTAGATTAACAAGATATTCAATTCGTGCAGAAGAATAGTTTTAAAGAAGACAACAAAGAGAAGCTTAAAATAAATGTTGAAGTAGATCTTCTAGTTGTTGTCGAGGACTTCTTGATCAGTTAATGATCTCTTGAATGCACTGAGTATATAGACTTATATTTGTAGGATTTCAGAGCAATTCCGGATAGATAGTGTTTTCTTCAGTCTTTAATGGAAGTATTTATAGCAGGAGCATTTCAGAGATCCGTTGGAGAAGCCGAAGAGTAACAGCTCTATTAGGTTGAATGCATTAAATGCATGGAGTTGTCTTGTAGAATTCGTCCTCATTGATACTGTGTAGAGTTATTTGCCGGAGTTGGTAGCCGAATAATCAGAACATCAGACCTACAAGTGTCAGATTGTTCCATCTGCTTTTGTCACTGTTCAGAGGGCGGAAAAGTCTTCCAGCTTTTTGGAAAGCTGTTTAAGTGTCTCTGAGAAGTTTGGGAAATTTAAATTCAAATTCGAACTGGTAAGAGACAATTTTGAATTATCCCGCAAAGAATTGGTAGACTGGACACGTCATGTATTGAGCGTCTGTAGACAAAGTGTACCGCTGGAGCAATACTGAAGTCTTCCGCTGAAGGAAGGCTGAAGTCTTATAAACTATCCTATAGCAATGTTTTATACATAGTTGCCACGCTAATTGATACGCAACCCAATTAGCCACTATAGTATAAAACAGATGTAATGTATGAACAGATGTAAATCAAAATATAATTGAGAAACAACAGGACCCAGTAAGTTTTGTTAAAGAATATGAATACATGATTGAAAATTTCCCGTTAGGAGGTTTGACTGAAGATCAAATAAAAATGAAATATTTTTCATGTACATTAAAAGATTTGGCGAAAAGATGGTTTATGAATCTAACACCTAGAAGTGTTTGTACTTGGACTCAGTTATATGATTTGTTTATGGGTAAATTTTATCAACATGCATCACTTTCAGAATATAGAAAACAAATTATGTCTTTTCAAAATGAACCAGGAGAGACATTCTATGAAGCATGGGATAGATTTAGAAATTTACTTATCATGTGTCCTCATCATAAGGTATCTCAAGATGCGTTAGTAACTCAATTTTATCATGCTCTTTCGCCTGCATTACAAACTATGGTTGATAGTGCGGTCGGTGGTTCTATTAATAGAATGACACCAGCTGCATTAGAAGACTTGCTTGAGATGTTAAGTGCAAATTCTCAACAGAAAAGTACAAGAGGTAAAAGTAGAAGTTTATTTCAAGTTCAAGAAAAACCAGATATGCAAGCTCAATTTGAAGGTTGGCAAATTCAAGAAGCATGCACTATTTGTGGATTAAATTCACATGCTACTAATTTTTGTGTCCCTCTAGTGCTGTATACCCTGAACAGGTTAATGCCATGAACATGTACCCTCAAAGACAAAGGAATGATCCCTACTCCAACACATACAATCATGGTTGGCGGAATCATCCTAATTTTTCATGGGGAGGAAATAAGCCACTACAGCCTCAACAATTTCCTAAGCAAGGACAATTGCAAATTGAAGAAGTTCCAAAGTCAGATAGATCGAACAATGGTCAAGCTGCGGTTAACAAATATTTGCTAGAAGAAGTGGAAAAGACAATGAGCCCTGGTATTCAGACGTCATGAATCTGCTTCAGAAAGGAATCTATCCGCCCAGCCTAGACAAAAGAGGGAAAATCTCCTTACGAAGATGGGCATCGCAATTCGTAATCAGCAGAGGCAGCCTATACAAAAGATACTACCAGGGTCTAAACCTATTATGCATCGATTAGGCTAAAGCTGAGCAAGTCATGGATCAACTTCATGGTGGTACTTGTGGGCCACACATGAACGGGCATATGCTATCAAAGAAAGTCATCCGACAAGGGTGCTAGTGGAGTACGCTGGAAACCGATTGTATTCAGTGGGTACGACACTGTGACAAATGTCAACTATTTGCAAATCTACAGAACGTTCCCCCACATATACTATATAACTCCACAACCCCCTGGCCCTTCTCAACATGGGGAATTGACGTCATAGGTCAAATTCACCCAAAAGGATCCAATGGCCACGAGTATGTCTTAGTAGCTGTTGACTACTTCACAAAGTGGGTGGAAGCCTCTTCCTACAAAGTACTGAATGCTCGAAAGGTATCTAAATTCATCAGGACCAACATCATATATCGATATGGAGTACCTTTCGAGATCATCTCCGACAATGGCACACACTTCGAAGGGGACGTGAATTGTCTGCTCGACGAATTCAAGATCCAAAGGCATAAATCATCCCCATATCAACCACAAGCAAATGGTGCCGTTGAAGCAGCCAACAAAGCACAAGAGAATATCATCAGAAAAATGGCTGACACAAAAAGAGACTGGCCAGAAAAATTGCCGCTAGCCCTTTGGGGCTATCGTACTTCAGTCTGTACACCCACTGGGGCTACCCCCTATTCTCTAGCATATGGCATGGAAGTTGTGCTGCCCATTGAAGTAGAAATCCCATCATTAAGGGTTATGATGGAATCAGACATAGCCGAAATCGACTGGGTCAAACAGTGCTACGAAAAATTAGCCCTGATAGACGAACGACGGCTGCTAGCTCTGGAACATACTTGGGCATATCAAAAGCGAATAGCTCGAGCATTCAATAAAAGGGTCAAAGGCCGCGATATCCAAGTCGGAGATCTAGTACTACGCGAGAAACCCCCTAGCTATGTCGATACTAGGGGAAAATGGAAGTCTCCATGGATGAGATCATATATCGTCAAACAAATCCAGTCAGGAAGTGCGGTGCTGCTCACCAGTCAAGATGGGGAAGATCTTGTTCAGCCCTTCAACCTCGACAAGCTCAATAGGTACTATGCGTGAATCGAAAAATTATCTTACAATTGCTTTCCTCTCCAGCTCGCTATGTTGAAAACCCGAAAGGGCGGCCTAGGCAAAAGTTAGAGCACAAAAAAAACCAACAAAAGGAGAATAATGGCTCGCTAGGTTGTAAACCCGAAAGGGCAACCTAGGCAAAAGTTTGAGCATAAAAAAAATCAGGAGAAAAGGAGAGGGAATGCAGTTTCCAAACCTTCAACATCTGACCTTCGGCCTGCCAAAGTCTTCAGCATATTTAGAGAAGATGGTCTTGACTGACCAAAGAGAAAAACCACGACAAAGCTCATAAAAAACATCAAAATATAAAATAATGCAGTCCATAAGGTGCAGCTTAGGAATAAGTGTCTAAGGCATTTAAGATTAACATTTATTTATGTACACTTGCCTATATATACAAGCTACCTATATCCCCCATTCCCCCCAACTATCCCTTTTTATGCAGCTTAGCCTCGGAACGGTCCATCAACGTCTGTGACGTCCCAGCCGTGACCATATGCTTCTGCGAGGTACAGAAGAGGCCCCAGTCTCACCAGCATGGGAACCTCCAGAGGTGTCCTCATCCTCCTCATCATCACCATCGCCGTTGTCTTGGAAACCAGGACGACTTGGGCCAGCTCCATCACCTCTATGGGCAGTACTCCGCCTACCAGCCTAAGGGGGATCAGTCTCATCTGCCTGCCAGGGATTGCTCCACCGACTTGCATTGCTCAATCGGGGAGGTGAATTACTAGGACCTGCCTCATTAGGATCAGGGGCCATCCAGGCACTAAGGCCATGGACTCACCGAAAGTCCTCCTGCAGAGCTTGAGGAACTACCAGACCCAAGATTTCCAGGTCCTCGCCAATCTCCATCAAGCGAGCATCTATGCCACTGCTCACTCGCCGGCCCAGCATCTGCCTCAGTACGTGCCTGATGGCAAGGGAATGTCCCTCAACAGCCACCAGCACCCATGATAGATACTCATAGGATAAAAGCATATACTCAGAAAAGGCATAAGCTTCCTCCCGGAAAGGAAAGTTGAGCTCCCACATATCGCGGATGAGATTGCCCACATCCCTATTCATTTGCAATTCCTCAATCATGGGATGGCTCACATCTGCGATAACCTGCTCCCTGCCAAACTGGCGAAGGACTCGGTACGCCAGATAAAAGGTGGTCTGCTCAAGACCAAGTAAAATGACCTGGGCACAAACCCCGGTAAACATGAAAAAGCGGCAGATCTGTCAATGGCTAACGACCCAGACAATCTCCATGGAGCCGATATGCAAAAAGTACTCGATCCAATCATGCTCCGAAAAGTTGTTCTGGTGATAATGGCCGCGAGAGCCATAGCGTCCTGGATCATCTAATCCTCCCGCCAGCACTAGGCCCATCACCCAGTTAAGATGCTCCTCCAGTCACATATGAATCAAGAGAGGGCTGCCGGAAGGAAACATCTTATCACCAGAAGAAAAAGCATCCAGGCCAAACAATGTTTCAGCCAAAATGACCGATATAATATTTACCTGGTGGTCCCGAGCCTGCAGCACCAGGTCCTCGACCCGTACATCTATAAATCCGGGTCAGCCCACCAGAAGATACCGTCCCATAAGACAAAGAAAAAGGGCAGCCAACCGACGCCGCAGTTAGACTGGGTCATCTTCCCTATATTCAGTATAAGCAGCTGGAAGAACAGTCAAATTAAAGTTGACTCCGTTATAAAAGCCCGGAGTAGCCTCACGAGTTGAGCCGAACAATTCCCGTATTGCCATAAAAGGGCGCCTCCGCGCAGAAGGCACGACAATAGGCCCAGTGGTTGGCATCCCCACCATACCGCAAAACTCCTCAAAGGTGGGACACATCTCGTTTAGGCAAAAATTAAAACGGTGGCTCTGCACTGACCAGAACCTGGAAGCTCCCCTCAGCATATCCTAGTTAATAAACAGGGTCCTCCATGACAGCAGGTATCAATACCCATAGATGTGCTCAAACCACTCTCGCTCCTCTCCCCGAAAGGAAAGTATCCAAATGTCCAGAGCATTCTTGTTGACCCTCATAGGTTCAAGATTTGGTTGATTCATCTTCCGATTCTATTGCCCAGTGGCTAATAGGTCTGCGTACCGGTTATTGTGGCAACTGCCTTAGAATCAAGGGTGTTTAGAACTATTTTAGTGTTAGTTTCTCTACAGCGCAGACCAGCAGGCTTCAACAGCAACCTTTGAAAGCACAGTTCAAAATAGCAGACTTTGAAGTCTGCTTAAGCCAAAATCAAGTTCAGCCAAAACGTGGAATTATGTCACATGTTATTTGATCTAGATATTTTTATTATCTAGTCAAATAATATTCAATTTATCTTCATCAGATTTCCCTCCAAAGAAGTCAACTATCTGCACAGACAACTGTCTAGACTATCACCCGGAATCATGAAGACTGAAGACATTACCTCTTTTGGCTAAGAAGACTTTTGAAGCTGTAACGTCTGCGAGCTGAAACCTTACTCTGTTTAGGAATGTCTGCCTCTGCAATCACTGCATCTCTGATGTCTGTTGCTGCTCTCTTCCTACAAAGCGCTGAAATGCATTCAATGCATTTTATCGTTGGACACAGGCCTCTTTACCCAAAGTCCAACGATCCAAAAGATCTCCCAGGTATTTATTCAAGTTTTGAAGATCTGAAAATCTCTTGCACATTCAATACTCAAGCTTCATCTTCATAACTCAAGCATTCAAAAGATCAAAAGGACAAGAACTAACACTTCACCAAACTTCCTGAAGCTGCAGATCTTCCAGACTTTATTCTGTTTCAACTTCTTCTAGTTTGACATTTAAACTATTCTTTACTTTAGCACTTGAGAGAACAATTATTCATTGATTGTTTCTCTCATCATTATACACTTGGTTGAAAACTATTTTTGTACACGATCCATTAGTGATCTTATCTTTACACCTAGTGGATAAACAAGTGCACCTTTCAAAATCCAAAGCTAACCACTTTGGTAGTGGACGTAGTACTATTCACAGTACGAACCACTTCTAAATTATGTGTACTGTCTGAACTGTTGCTTCTTATCTCTTAATTGTCATTGTCTTTATTAACTAAGTCTGCTTGAATCTGTTCTATATTAACAGCAGCCTATCAATCACTTCTGCACTCTTTTAGTTTTCCGCTGCCTTAACTCTTCTTGTAAAATCGCTTTAGAAGAAAAGAATAACTCTTTAAGAAGTGTTTTTGATTTTTTTTTTTTAAAACATTACTAGACTATTCAATCCCCCCCCCCCTTCAAGCCTAGATTGAGCCTATTTCGGGACCAACAATTGGTATCATAGCCTAATTCTTTGAAAATTTATTTTTCCAAGACTAATCTCTTGAGAATAGATCCTATGGCTCACTATATGCTGCCTACTTCGAATACAAGCCACGTCCCGATATTGGACGAAGTTCACTTCAAAGTATGGAAAGAGAAAGTTATGAGATACATGAATTCTATTGACAATCGTTTATAGCAATGTATTCAAACAGGTCCTCACGTTCCAATGAAGCCAAACCTTCTTGCCGAAGTAGCAGGCGGACCTCCTGAAATGCCCAAGTCCTTAAACGAATGGACTGATGAAGAAAGGAAGCTTGTCGAACTTGACAGCAAAGCTATACATATCATATCTAGCTCTGTCGGTACAAGCAAATATCAGCAGATAATCAGGTGCAAAACAACCAAAGAAGTGTGGGAAGCACTTGTGGAATATCTAGAAGGAGACCTGCCCACCAGAGACAACATAAAGTACAACTATATTCAACAATTTGACTCTTTCAGGAAAGATCCAAAGGAGACACTACGTCAAGCCTACGACAGATTTTGTGAGGTAGTAAATAGTTGTTATTCCTTAGGAAAAGAATATAGTGTTAAGGAAGTTAATATGAGATTTTTAGCTTCTTTGGGAAGTTTGTGGCATGTTAAGACCATGGCCATTAAAGAGTCCAAGGACTTAAACTCCATGCATCTAAGTAGTTTGTATGCGAGCTTAACTGTCTATGAGCAAGAATTGCTTCAAGCTCAAGAACAGGACAAACACTTTAAACTTCCGTCTTTTTCTGCTATCTCTCAAGAAGCTCCTGCGTTTGAAAATAAACCATCTACTACTTCTTCTTCAAATGACAATGAAGTTCTATCTGACGAACAATTTGCTATGTTCGTTAAGAAATTTCAAAGGTTCTCAAAATTCAATAAGAAGAAGGAAGTGAACCAGGAGACTTTCAGAAAGACTGCTAATAGCTCACAAAACAATGAGCTAGTTTGCTACAACTGCAGGAAGCCTGGTCACTTTGCTTCTAAATGTCTAAAGCCTAAATATGAAGCTTATAAAAGGTGACCCTCTAAATCGTTTTCAAAACATAGAGGTCTGCTGGCTGAGGACTTAGAAGAAAACCAAGTGTCTACTTGGTTTGAAACTGATTCTGATGAGGATGATATTGATGACTCACCAGAGTAGGCACATATCTGCCTTGTTGCTCTAGAGTCACCTCTCACCTATGATTCAGATAGTGAAATCAAATATTCACCTTTTCAAGCTAACATAGAACAACCTACTGAAGAGCCTTCTAAAGAAGAAATCCTCAAGGATGCTCAGGATATGCTTGAGGAATTCAATGAATTTAGAAAGGCTTATGTTAAGTTAGCTAAAAGCCATAAGAAGCTGGGAACTGAGAAATCCTTGCTGGAAGCCGAGTTAAAAACTCTCAATGGAGTTTAGCAGGAAAGTATCAAGTTAAAAGAAGAGAACAAGTTTCTCAATGAGAAGGTTGCTTGCCTCATTGGTCATGCCAAAGATCTATCTGCTAAGAAAGATGAGTTACAAAAAACTATCGACTCATATAATAACTCTAAGGTTGTTTTTGACCAAATCCTTGGAGAACAGAAGCCCACTACAAATAAAACTGGGCTAGGCTTCTCTGAGAACACCTCTGGCACTACCTCAGAACAAGAACCAGAAAACTTGTATGTACGAACTGGTGATGATCCTATATATCATCAGCAGTTTAACAACAAGGGTAGACAAGGAGTTAGAGATACTGCTGTTCAGTATAAATATCCTATGACTCAATCTATTAAAAACGATGCGTCTAAAGCAAAGCAATCATCAGCTGGCGAAAAGTTTGCTAAGGGTTGTGCTGACTCACAATGTCTTTCTACCAGCACCTCTGCTAAAGCAAAGGCAGTTGTTTCTAGGAAAACAAAAAGTCTGCTCAAACCCATCAGATTTAGCAAAAGCACTATTGATAATGATGCTGCTTCCAAGACTGTCGACATTAAGCTAAAAGGAAAAATGTATGAGGAATCTAAGTCTACTATCAACAGATCTGCTAAGGCAAGAACTGCTGAATATAGACCTAAGAAAACTCATATAGAACTTTCTAATCCTGCTGTCAACAAGTCTGCTGAGTCTAAGGCTGCTACGAAAAGTAAGAATGCTCAAATGTCTACTGAAAACATGCCTTCTCAACATAACATTTGTAATTTCCATCGTTGTACTTTTTGCAAATGTTTAGGCCACTTGGTCCATGAATGTCTACTGAAATCCATCATGAAGCCTACTGGATCCCCAATTCCAAAAGTTAGGCAAATATGGGTTCCTAAAAATGCTAACCCTATGGACCCGAAAAGATAAATAAAGGGGACCATGATTTTTCTTATTTCTATATCTAAGGTATGCTTCATGGCTGCTACAAGTTCAGAAAAGAAAGACTTATGGTATCTAGACAGTGGCTGCTCAAGACATATGACCGGAGAATCATGCCTTCTTTCAAATATTACTGACGCAGAAGGTCCTCCAGTCGTCTTTGGAGACAATGCTAAAGGAAGAACTATTGGATATGGATCTATTATTCGTGGAAATCTCTCCATAGGAAAAGCCTCTCTAGTAGAGGGCTTGAAGCACAATCTACTGAGCATTTCCCAATTCTGTGACAAAGGACTCGTATGCCAATTCTCCTCAAACAGATGCGATATTAAGGATCCAGACTCTTGTTCAACCTTGGTAACTGGACATAGAAAAGGGAATGTCTATGTGATAGATTTAAACGCCTATGGCAAGGCTGCTAATCTATGTCTTGTGGCAAACTCTGCTCAAGACAAAAGCTGGTTGTGGCACAAGCGTCTCAGCCATCTGAACTTGAAATACTTATCAAAGCTATCCAAAGAAGGATTAGTGAGAGGAATGCCAAAAGTTTCTGCTGATCATGATCATATATGCAAAGCTTGTCAACTAGGAAATCTTTCAAAAGATTTGTTCAAGAGCAAACCAGATCTTGCAACTACTAGACCTTTGCAACTTCTTCACATGGATCTCTTTGGGCTTGTGACTACTATCAGCTATGGTGGTCATAAATACACTCTAGTAGTAGTCGACGATTATACAAGATATACTTGGACAGAGATGATGTCTTCTAAAGATCACACTTATGACATCCTCACAGCATTGTTCAGAAGACTACAGACTCAAAAGCTCGATGAAATCAGTGATGTTCGATCAGACAATGGAACTGAATTCACCAATAATGGAATAGCAAAGTATTGTGATGATCATGGCATCGGTCACAACTTCTCTGTTGTTAGAACTCCACAGAAAAACGGTGTAGCAGAGAGGAAAAACAGAACACTTATCGAAGCCGCTAAGACTATGCTCGCCGAAGCAAAGCTGCCCAAGCACTTCTTGGCAGAAGCCGTCAATACAGCTTGCTTCACTCAGAACCGATCCCTGATCAACAAATTTCACGGTAAAACACCATATGAACTTTGGAGAGGTAAAGCCCCAAATATTGGATTTTTCAAAATCTTTGGTTGCAAATGCTTTGTGGTCTATAATGGTAATGATTACAGAAGTAAATTTGATAACAAAGCCGACGAAGGCGTCTTTCTGGGCTATGCTTTACACTCCAAAGCTTATAGGGTTTCTAACAAAAGATCGTTAAAAATTGTTGAATCTATACATGTTTCATTTGATGAATTTGATTTATTAGAGCCACACGTGGCTCCAAATGTTGCTGATGATTTTGTTAATGTTGAGACAGGTACCTCCCAAACATCAACCTCTCAAACACCAAATCCAGCTCCAGCAACTCACTCAAATATTCCTGACCATCACTTCTCAAATGAATCACCAGAAGACCTCAACCCTGCTCATGAAACACCAATCCAGAGCCCATCGCTTCTGAACCTCAAAATCGTATTCTTCAACTTCACCTTTGAATCCAATTCTGAACAACATACTCATCAAGACACAACTGACTTTCCTCCTAGTCCTCCTCCTGAACCTCTTCATGAAGAACCAACAGTGAATCACATTCCTGCTGACACAAGAACATGCAAAGACCACCCAATTTCTCAAATCATTGGTGACGTTCTGGTAGGAGTGCGGACTAGAAGATCTTCTAGAAATGAATGTATGTTCTGTGATGCATTTGTTTCTGAAGATGAGCCGAAAAAGATTGATGAAGCCTTACAAGATCCAAGATGGGTAGAAGCTATGCAAGAGGAACTTCAGCAATTCGAAAGATGTCAAGTATGGAAGCTAGTCCCAAGGCCAGCTGATCACACCATCATTGGCACAAAATGGGTGTTCAGAAACAAGAAGGATGAAGATGGGAACATCATAAGAAACAAAGCCAGACTCGTTGCACAAGGATATCGACAAGAAGAAGGAATCGACTATGATGAAACATTTGCTCCAGTAGAAAGGTTGGAAGCTATCATAATCTTCTTAGCCTATGCTACATACAAGGACTTTGTGCTATATCAAATGGATGTCAAGAGTGCTTTCCTCAATGGTGACCTTCAAGAGACTATTTATGTAACTCAACCTCTAGGCTTCGTGGAAAAAGGGAAAGAGACTCATGTCTACAAGCTTAAGAAGGCTCTCTATGGTCTTAAGCAAGCTCGTCGTGCCTGGTATGAGACACTATCCAAGTTCCTGATAGAACAAGGATTTGTGCGAGGAAAGATTGACACTACCCTCTTCATTCTCAAGCACAAAGGTCATTCGCTGTTGGTGCAAATATACATCAATCATATCATCTTTGGTTCTACGAATGAGAAGTTGTGCAAACGATTTGAGACACTCATGATTGTAAAGTTTTAGATAAGCGTGATGGGAGAACTCACATTCTTCTTAGGCCTTCAAATTCAACAATCCAACAAAGCAATCTTTATAAGTCAATCCAAGTATGCTAAAGAACTAGTCAAAAAATTCGGATTGGAAATGGCTAATACTTTTTACACTCCAATGGCTGCTAAGTGCAAACTCTATAAAGACTTACAGGGAAAGAAGGTTGATATCACCTTGTATAGAGGAATTATTGATCTCGCTCTACCTTACCGCCAGACTGACATAGTGTATCTTTGTTGGGGGTATGTGCTAGATTTCAAGTAGACCCTCATGAGTCACATCTTCTTGCAGCCAAGAGGATCATCAAGTATGTATCAGATACCACTAACTTAGGTATCTGGTATCCAAGAGAATCCTCCTTCAACTTAGTTGACTACTCAGATGCAGACTATCTTGGTTGTCAAGTAGACAGAAAAGCACAAGTGGAACGTGTCAATTTCTAGGAGACAGATTTGTCTCTTGGGCTAGCAAGAAACAAGCATCTGTTTCCAACTCGACCACTGAAGTAGAATACATAGCCGCTGGGAGCTGCTACTGTCAACTGCTCTGGATCAAACAACAACTAGTGGACTATGACATCAAAGTAGCAGACTGCCCAATCATGTGTGACAACACCTCAACAATCTCTATTACCTACAATCCCATGATGCACTCCAAGACAAAGCATATCGATGTTCGATATCACTTCCTAAGGGATAATGTAGAAAAGAGAAACATAAGCATGAAGTATATTTCAACTGAACATCAACTAGCAGACATCTTCACAAAAGCACTGGAAGCAGACGGGTTTGCTTATCTAAGGGGAGAGCTTGGTATGCTTGACCCAACTGCCTAATTCTAAATTTAAAATTTTGAGCAGACTTGACTTTGTAATTAAGCAGACTTATTTCTTTAGAGCGAAAACAGTAATTTCGCTAATTACTCGAAGACAGAGGTAAGTCTTCTAATTCCTAGTTTAAGAGGGTCATTTATGAAAATTGTAAGGACTAATTTTAAAATTGGTTGAGATATTCTTTAAAAGGTCACTTTTTGATTGCCTTAAGCCGTAGTCATCAAGTCCCTTCAAATGACAGTCGTCTGACTTAAAGTCACTTCATCGGTTCAGATGACTGATTTCACGGCTTTTCATAAATAAACCTCTCAACCGCCAATTTCAAAATCACTTTTCCAAAACCCTTTATCTCTTAAATTTTCCTTTGCTCTTCTCTATCTCTCAAACCCTCTTTCTTTCTTTCTTCGTATCTGTGGAATCTGCAATGAAATCTTGAAATTATGTATCATTCATCTGCAATCTTCTTCAATGGTAAGACAAATCTAACCCAGAATCATTATCTAGGTCATATTTTCATTTTAAAAGTTTTCTAAACTATGAATCCGCCATTGTTGAATGTTCATGGAATTTTCTTGCTTTTCTCACGGAATCTTTCTCTCTATTTCATAAAATTTCTCTATATGCTTAGTTTAGTTACAGATTCTTGCTTAATCTTTATAAATTTTAGTCTTTTGTGCAAAATCTTTTTAACGCATCTTTAACCTGTTGAAATGTCTGTATTTGAAAACTTTTGTAAAAATTCGTAAATTTCTCAACTCAAACACGGTATCTCGCTCAGACTATGAGTTTCTTACGTTTCTCAATATTTGCCCTAATTTCTCTCCTTGAAATTTTTCAGGCTGGAACATCTTCTTCTGATGTTGTTCCTGAACAAGCTCAGAACACTGACACTACTATCCCCAACCTTCCATCATCTATGTACCATCCTGGGATGTGCATTGATGAACCGACTGTGCATACCTACGCTCTAGGAGTCAAAATTGTTGACGACCTCAACCAGTCCGGGATTTTGCCCCTTTTCATGCTGGAGGAAGAGGACTACAGCAACCTTTTGGCAGAAGAATTCTTCCCAAAGGCAAAGATTAATGAGTCTAGAACCTCCATCTCTGGTGTTATCCGAACTGTCTCTATAACTCTAACCACCTCCAGGATTGCCAAAATCATTGGTGTTGAGTTTGATGGTCCTACTTCTCTCTTTGCTGCTGAGAAGGACCTCGCCTGGTCTTACATGTGTGGAGAGCACACTCTTAAGGAACCTCAGGCGAAGATGAAGCGGCAACTCTTCGAAGATGATGTCTATTACATCAGCCATCTCTTCGACAAGAGCATGATATTCAAGAACGACACACACGATGTGATGACTGCTGACCAACTCGAGTATACAGCTGCCGTCATCTTCAACATCTATCTCAACTGGGCACAGATACTCTTCGAGCTGCTCTGTGATGCTATCGATGTTGTCAAAGCATCTATCAAGCAGAAGAGGCCCTTTGTCCGTCTCATTAACTCTCTTCTTCGCCTCCAACATGTCTTTTGTCAACCGCCTATTGAAGTTTAAGAAGAAAAAGGTCATGAAAGTTGTTCAATTCACCAGCACCTTCATTCTAAGCCACCACAAGCTTCGAAATGAAAAGTAAAAACAACAAGGGCTTCCCCCTCTACTTCTGGTCCATGCTCTTAATCCTCCTCCACTGGTGATCCTCAAGATCAACCCTAAAACAACAATGGATGCTTTCATGGCCAAGCAGCTAGCTAAGAAGCTTCAGAAGGAAGCTGCTTCAGAAGGCTGCTCAAGCAAGGCTACTATCGAGCCTTCTGCACCAGATGCCCCTCCAGACCATGTTATCTCCAAAAGATCCAAACGCACATATTCTACCGTTGAGGAGGAGTCGACTGCTAAGAAGAAGAAGAAGTCTTCGCTAAACACTGCTACGCTATTGCTGCTGACACGGCTGCTCCCAAAAGTTAGAAGCGTTCAACACCTACTACTTCAGTTTCAGCATCCGTGTCGGATGAGCCTCAAGCCGAGCCAGAACCAGCACCTCTTCGCCCTCGAAAATGAAAGCCCAAACGCTCCGAACCCTCAGAACCTTTCATCCCCTTCGAACCACCCTGCTCCTCTCCTATCTCTTCCACATCTCCACCTCTCACTTCTTCAACAGCCCCTACTGCTGTTGGGGAGGAGCCATCTACACCTTCTTCTCCCCTTCCCTCAATAACCCCTCCTGTTGTTGAGGAGAGCCTGTCTCTTCCCCTCCTAAGAAGAAGAAACGCAGACTTCGCAAGAAGGTTGTGGCTCCACAACCTTCTTCACCTCCACCAGTCACTCCAGAAGCCATCCCTTCTCCACCCTCTTCTCCTGAACCTATCTCTTCTATTTTTCCTGACTCCTCTCTAGCCATCATCCATGCTTCTACTCCCTCTACCTCTTCTTCACCTTACCATATCCCAGAATCCTTCTCCGTACCCTCTCTTGACCCTCTCTTGACCCTCACATCTCTTCTCTTCTTTATCAAACCTTCTTCCTTCCAGAACTTTTTCCTCCTATCTCTAAGTACCTCAAACCTATCTCCATCTCTGCTGATCTCTATCAAATCCTTTTTCCTTCCATATCTTCTGCCACTTATACCTTCCTCTTTGAACTCACCTCCTTTACTGATCTTTTACTCCTTCTCCTCCAAACTTTATTCTTCTTCCCAAATCTCTCTTTCCCTCTTCTTTTCTTAAAATTTCTTCTCTCCCTTCCTCTCCTTCTGTCAGTGATTTGGACACTGACATGGAACTTGACCCCAAATCTTCTACTCCTCCTACCCAATCTAACCCTGCTGACCACAACACTGCTTCTTCTTCCACTTTCATCTCTTTTGGTCCTCCTCCTCCTAACCCTGCTGACACCTTCATCCCCGTCAATCTTATCCATCAATCCCTTCCTTTCAACTCTGCTGACCTGCTCTTCTTGACCTCCTTCGAGCCAATCAAGCCCAGCTTGAGCGTCTCAACGGCACGGTCTCCTCCATGGCACATCAGTTAGATGTGCTTAGCTACGAGTTGAACACTACCCACGCCACCATTTTTTATCTTGGGAAGATCGTTGAGCAGCTTGTGAATGACACTGCTCAAGCTTTCACTTCCCACCGCTTCCTCGTTCAAGACCAGCAAGAGTCACTAATGGGCATGCTCCACTCTCAACAGATCAGCATACGTGATCTCTTTGATGAGCTTAAAACTTCCCTGGCCCGCAATCATTGCTGAGCGCGTTGTTCCCGACTTCATTGTTGTTCGGCACGTTGAATGCACAAACCAAAGGGCTGCTGCCGTTGAACAATGAAGGATTGCTGCCATCATGGAGGAGAGAGCTACCCATCACTTGAATCAAGAACTCATTGAAGAACAGAACATATTGCACGAGCGCCTCAATGACCGTATCATAATTTGGGTTGGTGACTACTTAGAACGCCGCCGATCTCAACCTCTAACCTATTCTGATCTGGTATAACTCTTCTGTTCTGATCTGACTTTTATGATTCAAACTCTGCTTTTGTGAAACTCTGCTGTTAAACAGCATGTTTAACTTACAGATGTAATACATTTTGGATTATGATTACTTGTTTTATCTTTGTACCATGTCCATTTAAACTTCGCGTTTAAATCTTTAAACTGCTTATATCCTGCTTAGATTTAAACTCTGCTTAACTTTGTACTTGCTCTTCTATGTTCTATCTTGTAAGTACTTAGCTTAGCTATCTCTCTACTAAGATTTCTGCTCTAAGAGGCATGTCTGCCTTTCTAAATAAAATTCCTCTTTAAGACATGTTATTATCTCTGTGCATGATTCAAAAGTCTACTAGTAGCTGAGATGATGACATCAACCAAACAGGAGGAGATTGTTGACCCTCATAGGTTCTAGATTTGGTTGAAGTTCATCTTCCGATTCTATTGCATAGTGGCTAATAGGTATGCGTACCGATTAGTGTGGCAACTGTCTTAGAATCATGGTTGTAATAGAATAGTTTAGTGTTAGCTTCTCCAAAGGCGCGGACCAGCAGGCTTTAATAGCAGCCTTGAAAGCATCGTTCAAAACAGCAGACTTTGAAGTATCAAGTTCAACATCAAGTTCAGCCAATTATGTGGAATTAGGTCACAAATTATTTGATCTAGATATTTTTAATATCTAGTAAAATAATATTCAAAATATCTTCTTCAGATTTCCCTCCAAAGAAGTCAACCATATCATTATATGGCTTCAAATTATCTGCACAGACAAATTGTCCAGACTGTCACCCAAAATCATGAAGACTGAAGATATTATCTCTTTTGGCTAAGAAGACTTTCGAAGCTGTAACGCCTGTGCGCAAAAACCTTACTTTGTTTATGAATGTCTACCTCTGCAATCATTGCATATCTGATGTTTGTTGCTGCATTCATCCTACAAAGTGTCGAAATGCACTCAATGCATTTTATCGTTGGACACATCTCCCCACTTTCAGTCCAACGGTCCAAAAGATCTCCCTCGATATAAATTCAAGTTATGAAGATCTGAACAATAACAATCTCTTGCATATTCAATAATCAAGCTTCATCTTCATAACTCAAGCATTCAAGAGATCAAAAGGACAAGGCTAACACTTCACCAAACTTCCTGAAGCTGCAGATTTGCCAGTCTTTATTCTGTTTCAGCTTCTTCTAGTTTGCTTTTTAAACTGTTTTTTACTTTAGCACTTGAGAGAACAATTATTCATTGATTGTTTGTCTCATCATTAATCACTTGGTTGAAAACTATTTTTGTACACGATCCATTAGTGAACTTACCTTCACACCTAGTGGATAAACAAGTGCACCATTTCAAAATCCAAAGCTAACCACTTTGGTAGTGGACGTCATACTATTCACAGTACGAACCACTTCTAAATTCTACGTATCTCCTGAATTACTTTTGTGTATCTTAACTGTTTCTATCATTGCTGCTTAATTCTGATGCTGGGTCTGTGTAACTTCAACAGCAGCCTTTAATCAGTTATGCACTATTTATTTTACACCGCATTAACTCTTCTTTTGCAATTGTCTTTTCAAAAAGAAAGAAGAAGTCTTTGAGTAGTGTCTTTAAAAAGAATTTCTTAAGAATACAACTAGGCTATTCAACCCCCCCCCCCTTCTAGCCTAGATTGAGTTTATTTTGGGACCAACACAAACCCTGAAGGAAAATATAAGCAATAAAGAAGGAAGCTTTATAAATATTATCATATAATCCACATATATTCTATGACTTTAGTCTTAGATAGCAAAATTAGTATAAGGAGCTATAAAACTAATCATGAATCTCAAGCCCAAATAATTTTGACATGGAATTTAAATTCATATTAAAACAACACTTTCAAAAAAAAAAGATTTTGAAAAGTTAAATCTGCCACAATTTTCATGGAAAATAAAGTATCACAATTTCATTTCGCCCATCAATCAGTGACTTCTACGGATGCAATCAACGTTTTAAAATAAAATTGAAAGAAAGAAATACTTTGTAAATAGCAACTGCCAAGACAATTCCGACTACAACCAATGGCTTAAGGTTGAATGAATCAAATACCAAAAACACAATTGAAATTTTAGTCAAAAATATAAACCAAAATTAGATCTAAAAGACACCAAAAATCAAGAAAATTATGCATACCAGAACCCAAGTGTAGAAAAACTCAGTTCACATGTATAACACATATAAAATAACACATTCATTTGGATACAGAAAGAGAAAAGGAAAGAGAAGGGGGAGGAATTTTACAATCGAATCTTGCCGTGTGGTTCTTGAAATGGAATCAGTGGGGAGATAATCTTCGATGTTGGCTCGATCCAAGTCCAATTCAGAGCTAGAAGAAAATATTTTAATCTACAATGATTCATTCACATATAAAATAACACACTCATTTGGATACAGAAAAAGAAAAGGAAAGAGAAGGGGGAGGAATTAATTCGAGAGTTTTTCAGATATGTTCACTGCTTACTTTTGAACGATTCAAAGTATTAATCCGTTTTAAGGCATAAAAGTGACGTCGAAGAGAATACCTGCTTAGGTGTTGAGATTTTGTATTTCTTAGTTTGCTGTCAGATTCTCTTCTTCTGTATATGGTCCAAATTTTGGATAATCTTTTGATTTGTATCCTATCATTTGTAAATAGTGACTAATTACCTCTCAAGAAAACTGATCTAGAGAAATCTATATATATAAAATAACACACCCATTTGGATGCAGAAAGAGAAAAGGAAAGAAAAGGGGGGAGGAATTTTAGAATCGAATCTTGTCGTGGGGTTCTTGAAAGGAATCAGTAGGGAGGTAATCTTCAATGTTGGCTCAATCCAAGTCCAATTCAGAGTTGGATACTTTCTTTCATATTAAAGGAGATAGAAACAATTTTATCAAAGCCATAAAACACAATTTTGAAAGTTACAGGATAGAGAGAAACTTACAGATTTTACAAAGAGGGCGACGGATTGAGAGAGTTGCTTTCGGTGACGGCAGCTTAAGGGGAGAGCGAGATGGCGGAGGCTGGAGTTACAAAGGAGAGAAGCGGAAGGAGTGATGGAGCCGCGAAAGAGTAAGTGACTAAAACAAAAGTAGAAAACCGTAAGAGAGGGAGGCGAGAAGGGGGAGAGACGATAGTCCTTTCGTCTCCTGGCTCAAGCTCTTAGCTATTGTTTATTGTGAAGAGTCTTTAGATAAACATCTCTATTATTATATATAGCTATAACTTAATACCCATTATATATCATAATAATTGTTAATAGATATTGTTATTAGATAATGACTAAAATATAAAGAGTCAAATATGGATGCATGAGAATAAAGTTTTATTTAAAGTGGGTGAGGTGACACAACCATAGTACTCCTCACTAACTTTATATATATATTTCTCTTTTTTATATCATGTAGCATGGAATGTTTTAGAAGATTTTGATGTGAATGAAAATCAAAACGAGTTAGGCTCCATAATAAATAATTCTCACTTCCATTCAGGGCAAAGAATTCTCGTTTGAAAATCAAACTATTAAAAAATGACATTTTTAGTATTATATTAGTAATAAAATAACACTTTTATGCCTTAATTTTTTTAAAGCCGACTCTTTTAAGTGATATCAAAAAATGAAATAGTAGACTTTTTGACCAAAACTGAAAGAGTATAATTTAATGCAATATCTCACTAAAATTATTTTGTTATATATTAAAATTATTTAATTTTGTAGGTTAATAAATCTGTGGGGAGAAATTCGGTCCGATCCCCTTGAATTATCTTTAATCGCTTACACCCTTATATTTTTTTGTAACCGGAAAAAGACACTTTCATGCATTGCATTGTATAATTGATGCCTAGTGATACATGAAATGTCTTTTTTTCTAATTACTAAAAATTATAGAAGTGTAAAGCGGTTAAAACTTTGAAAATGGACTAACCCGTAATTTTTCCATATATGTATTTAGAATGGATATGTTCAGCATTTGGGCTTATCTCGTTAACTGATTGAGGCACAAAATTGCAGGTCAGTCCCCTTTAGCGAATTTTTGACCGTTTTAGTTCGCAATAATTTAAAAAAAAATGTATTTTCATAAAATTGTTTCAATAGTGCCCTCCCGCCAACAAACTTGTCTAAATTTTTTGAAAATCATAATTGTTGGGATAACAAAACGGGAATCAATTTGGAGAGGTAAAGGATTTTTCAATCTCATCCCATAGTAAATATTCAAATGTTTTGTGGTTTATATTGTTATTAGAATTATGTATTGCAGTGTATTGCCTGAATTATATTACACGGGAGGATTATGTATTGCTTAGATTTTATGTATAATAAAGTTATATTCTTTCTCTTATGTGTTTATATTGTCATTTGATTTATTATGACACATATATTTGAAGTAATCAAGAGTTGTTATGCATGTAAACTATTCAATAAAACGTCTTAATAAAAACGTGTTGTTTCTTGGACACTTTTTTGAATCACGATGCATCAATTTTTGCATCAAATTGAAATCACAATGCATCGATTTAGAATTGTGATGTATCGAAATGAAATGGAAATAATAGTTACAAAATTTGTAATCAAGCATCGTAATTCGCTATCCATCGATTTGGAATGGCGATGACGCATCGCTATGAAATAGAAATGACAGTTACACAATTTGAAAACATGTGCATCGCGCACGCATCTTTAGTTCATTAAAGGATATATTTATCATTTTGCCCTAAAAACGTTTTTTACCGATTTAAAAAAGTATCAAGGTCTTTAGAGGGAACACGGACCCGGTTTTCACACTATATAATTTTATGCATGAAAGTGTTTTATAGCGGTTTTAAAAAAATATATCGAGTGCTAACGCCACAATTAAGTTATACAACACTTGGATTAATATTAAAATTTAAAAAAAAAAAAGATGAAAGAGACGTGAAGGAGTCTTCGCACCAATTGATAAGAAAATAACAAAACAAAAGAAGTGGAATACTTTATCCATGAAGAAAGTGGAGTATTAGTTTCCAGAAGAGAATAATGATAAGTCACTAAATACTTAAATTTGTCCACTGAGTGCTTGTTTAGTGAAGCATTTTGATCAAAACGCTGGTAAAAAACACAATGTTTTCTCTTTAAAAGTATTTCAATGCAGCGTTTTAAAACGCAACGTCTTAAAAATGTGAAATGTTTTAAAACGCTCCAATTTGGAGCGTTTTAAAAATATGTTGTGTTTACAACTATTCTGTTTATGAAAAATAGCGTTTTGAAATAGTTTTTCAAACGTGTTTACAAAAATAAAACTGCGTTTTAAAAACACAACGTTTTAAAAAAACTGTGTTTTCAAAACGCTACACCAAACGAAGCCTAAATGATCTGATATCATATTTGCATCGTATTTGGCATTTATGGACTCCACAATGGTAGCCCTCCACGTTACATTCTAAATGTCTCGTTTTCTATTCTAAGCACATCATTCAATACTCGTCAACTCGTGAGGCAGTGGTGACAGAGGATTTCGTTGTTGAGAGAAGCGGTGAGGGAGAGATAATGGGGAAGAAGAGTAGGGGGAGAGAGAAAAAAGGGAAAGAAATCGGTTGAGGAGAGCGTTGGTAACAAGTAACAACCCTCAATGTTGATTCCCCGAGTTTACGGACTTTAAATCATCTATCTCATCATGTATCACTTTTTTTTTGTCTCATTGAATCTCAGCCCTGCATGTCTCCTTGTAAAAAAAATATTAACTAAACTAACAAAGAATGTGTACAACATTCACTAAGACGGGATATAACTGCGATTTAGATAGACAATTTGAAGTCAAGTTTACTAAACTCACTCTTTCTTACAAAGTTGATAAGACATGCTAAATGACAATACTAGCCTCTTTCATTGTTCTAATACCAAAAGGCCCCAAACCATATGAAGAAAGCCAAGTTAATTTACCTACTTTAGTTCCTAAAAAAGGATTCATATTTCCTTTTTGAGCCATTTACAACAATGTACACTTCCAAATCCTTCTTTTACTGAATGTTACCTATACCATTCTACCCTTAATTAAATTTACAATTTAATTGATAACCCTACTCACTTTGGTATCCCTAAAAAAGATGCACTATCATAAGTCGATCATCTATTCAAAAATCTGTGTATTACATCAAACAAAACACCATTTTGCAAACAAAAGCAGTACTACACAAGAAACTCATGAGAAACACCGTTTTCACAAGTGTTATTTCCGAGCTCTCCGAAATTGAGGATTTACGCCGAGTTTGATACGCCTACCCAACTATAAAGTAACGCAGTGATCGTTTGTTAGTTGATCTTAAATATGTAAAGAGTAGGCATGTGACTCAAGCTTTTGGGCAACAGGCATTTCTAAGGATTACTGTGAGCCAAGAACACTTGTTTTGATAGCACTCTCACATAACCATTGGTATATTCACTTGAGCTCACTCAAGTAGTTACCACACGATTTAGTTCCAAAACTCAGGTTCATTTCTAACTACGAATTAGTTCCAAAACTCAAGCCTTCTCCATTACACCGTTGTGGTTTTGCACACGTGGTGGGTATGATAGGGAGCAAAGAGAAATACTATACAGAAAATAACCTACAAAAGCATGTGTACTAGTGTGTGTGTGTGTGTGTGTGTGTGTGTGTGTGTGTGTGTGTGTGAGCCTGAGAAATTAAATATAGCATTTTACTCATCCTTTCTACTATGCACCAGACCAAGAGAGAGCAAATAGGTCATCTGCATTGTGTTCAACTTATAAAATCCTTCCATAGTAGCGGACCAAACAGAAGACGAGTAAAAACAGAATAAAAACACTCAAGTGCCAGAAAGAGCTAGTAGTAGATGATGTTTCTAAATGAAGAGTAAGAAGCAACACAAAGGATTTCAGCTGTTCTATTGGTAGTATAACCTTAAAAGATCAAGAGCAAGTAAGAAAGTACAAAACATGATAAATTATCCACTCCCTCTCAAAATTTTCCACAATATAAATACGAAGAGACAATTAAACACTCTTCTAAGTTCAAACTAACAAAAGACTGATTCACTAACAACAGGAAATTGAAGTAATAGCAAAATGACACAGACCCAACATGCTACATCTGCATAAAAATACCTACTGAACTCATTTCTTCTTTGCAGCCTTTGCAGCATCTCCAGCCTTGGTCTGCAAGGAATTATAACAAGTTAACAACAGCACAATCGTTATTTCAAACCTATAACCAACAAGCAGAAAAGGGGGGTAGTGTGGTGTGTGGATGGGGGAGGGGAATCTGTAAGATGAATAACATTTTTCTACCTTCTTTACTCCACGGATCTTCTTAGCTCTATTCTTTCTTTCCTTGAGCTGTTTCCTTGACTTCTCAATCTTAGTATCAAGTCCATTCTGCAAGGAAAATACACAATATTTAAACTCTTTGCAAGATAATGTATTAATGCATGACAAAGAAGAGAAACAGAACCCTATCTGTTGCAAGCAATAAAATGCTAAATTAACATCATCAGCATTCCTTGGCAGTGAGGTCATAAAATGATAATCAACAACTCAAGGAAGAACAAATTGAGTATCACACTAAAACAATTTACATGTACCAAGTAAGCAAGTTTAACAGATTGAAAGAAAAAAGAGGAAAGATCGTGCAATTAATTGCTTTTCAATAGTAGGCCTAACTTAAATTAGAAAATCCATCTCAAATAAGCTGAACTCAATAAATTGATTCAGGTTGCGTCATACAGAGGCCTAACAAGCTTCTAAATGGTTAAACTGAACTGAATCAATGAGCAATTTTACTAACAAAATCCTGCGAAGCTAAAGTATTAATCATGTTTGAAGACAGCTTGAAAGTGCTCTACCTAGTCATAGCCTAGCCCAACTAATGTAAAGAATACAGATTAATCCCAGAGTGTTGACAATGACCGTAAGCCCAGCTTATTCACAAATTAAAAATCATTTCAAGTATTGAAGTCCATAAAATTCAGGAGTATTGATGCCTATAAAGCATACAGCTAGATCTCATGCACACATGTGGAAAGAAATTTAGGTCTCTAGTTATTAAAAATTGAGAAATAGGATACTAATCAATTAATTATTGGACAGCGAAGACAACTTAAATACAGAGCAAAGCAAAGTATCTTAGTCCAGGCTTAAGCCAGATCACAGTTCTTTAAAGCAGGGACTTAATCCATATTTCCCCTAATTTTAGAAGAAAAACATGAATACTGACACTATTAGCAAGTCAAACAAATCACAAAGTCTAACATCTATGTATTTCCAAAATGCAATGAACTTAAAAAAATAATCTTAGTGCTTGTTTGGTGGAGCGTTTTGGTCAAAACGCTGGTAAAAAATACAGCGTTTTCTCTTTAAAAGTGTTTCAATGCAGCGTTTTAAAACATAGCGTTTTAAAAACGTGGAGCGTTTTAAAACTCTCCAATTTGTAGCGTTTTAAAAATATGCTACGTTTTCAAATAGTTTTTTTTATGAAAAATAGCGTTTTGAAATAATTTTCCAAACGTGTTTACAAAAATAAAACTGCGTTTTGAAAACGCTGCGTTTTAAAAACACTACGTTTTGAAAAAGCTGCGATTTCAAAACGCTATACCAAACAAGCCCTATTCTTCATCTCTACCCACTTAAGTATTCAAGGCCTCTCCTACTGTTCAGACACCTAATAACAGAATTCCAGCAACAATCAATCCAAGGGTTCAATAACAGTATCGCTTGTGGATGAGCAAAATAATGTAAAGCATCTGTACTGTAGTCAATATTATTCCAAATCCATTATGAGGTAAAATGGAATAGTTCTTCAAAAGACTAAAATGCACATATGTTAAAAACTATGTTACTCAGGTGGTGTAGATCTCCATACCAACCAAAATAGACTGAGCAAAGCAAAAATAATTTTAGTAACTAACATTTAAAGGGAAATCATATTAAAGCATTCAAAGGAAGGCAAACTGTAACAAGATTTTCATTTCATTAAAATGGAAATTATATTAAAGCATTCAAAGGAAAGATTATCACTAAGCTGTGACAGACTGTGGCCTAAAAGGCTCTTAAGTCAAAAACACAACTACCTTACTGGTAAATAAACTAGAGCAGAACACAGAATAACGAGAGTGATAGAGAACTTTACCCTGATAAGCCTGTACTTAGGCTCATACTTCTTTGCATTCTCAACGGAATCATAAATCAAACCAAACCCGGTTGACTTTCCACCTCCAAAATGTGTACGGAACTTGAATACAAAAATGGCATTGGGGTCCTTCACCTCATACATCCTTGACAACTTCTCCTTCAGTTCCGCCTTCATAACCAAAGAAATAGTCAGAAACCCATGCACTAACCTATTTACATTAACTGTGGAATAACCACAAATATCAGCGGAGAAATAAAGGAAATCTTAATCTACCTTGGAAACATTAGGCCTTCCAGGATGAAGAACATCAATGACCTGCAAGCAGACACCACCAACCCATGTAACAATATTCAGAAACCATATAGCCACCAAAGCTTGATATCTCATAAGAAGTAAAAAAAACATTGGCCCTATTCAAATGGTTCCATCCAATCACAGATAAGTAGAAAATTAAACACATTTGATTACTGAGTATACTAATTCCCAAATTTATTAAAACTCACAACAATGTACTACTCATAATTTCTCCTCAAATTAAATACCCAATCCGGAATATACAAATTTTGGTGAAAAAATTCCAGGAAATTTAAAACCCAGAAGAAAAGGTAATTATTTCTACCACTTCTAACTCAAATATCACACTTCAAACTTCAGCATACAATGACAAATTGACAATGACGACCCAAATAAAATAAATTTGGTGGAAAAAACTCAAGAAAATTAAAATCCACAATGGTAATTTTTTCTACCACTTCAAACTCAAGTATCAGTATACAATGACAATGACGACCAAAATAAATTTAAAAAATTCAACGTTTGGAATCAGCTCAAAAATTGAATATTCTTAGTTCTTTAAAGAAAATCAATTGTGAAGTGAGATCCAAACTACAATCAGAAATATATCTAGGCCAGTGAGGTATCAAATGTAATGGATTACGAATATACTAACAAATACTCAAAAATGTCAAATTGAAGTGCTCTCTAGAGAGAGAGAGAGAGAGACAGAAAGAGAGAGATTACAAATTGCTTCCTAGAAAGAAGGCGGTTAGTCATGAACTTTCTGGTTCGGATCGTCACTGCCTTGTCCGCCATGGTTGCGTCGTTGGGGTAGCAGTCGGAGCACTGGCTAGGGGGAGCGAGAGCGAGAGAGAGGGAGATACAAACTAAACCCTAGATCGTTTATATATCTAGGGCATAAAAACTATAATAATAATACAGTGATTTGGGCCCATTGAGCCCAACCTCAAATTAACCATGCATATAGGTTGGACCGGGTCAACCCATATTTGATTTAAATTTGACATTTTTTGGATTGCACCATAAATATTTTTGAAAAAATTGTGTGTTGGTCCACTTTACAAAGTTTTTAACCTGTTTATTTTCTTATATATTTTTTTAACCCGAAAAAATATTTTTTATAAAATTGTTTCTAAAATACACATCATATACCTCATAGTCTGCCACCTCATATTGGTAATTGGTTAAACCAATAATGGTAGAAGAACATACACAAGTTGAGCTCCCATAGTGTTAACACCTCTTAAATGGTGAATTGGTCGACTACTCGGCTCCTAACGCAGTACAAAATCTCCTCCTCTCTTCATTCCAAGGCTGCTAATCTACAGTAATCATGAGTTTACTTACGTTCGACTGACGAGGTTCCATTCGCTGAAATCTAGAGAATTTATGAAGTTTATTTGATTACCAATTCTAACTCCTAATCCTTTAGTGTGTTGGAGTTTGTTTTCTTCTTTATGTGTAGGTCTCCTTCATAGTATAAATAAGGGACACGACTGAGAGGCTAGGACGTACAGACAGAGAGAATATAGAGCATAGCAGAGCAGCAAATTCAGATCATAAAGAGAGAATTCAGAATTTCAGTTTTGCTGAAAGTGAATGCAGTTCCGGATGCAGCAACTATAGAAGCTACATCATGAACTACATTGAGATTGCTGGAACAGTTTGTCTTCCTAGTCTTTCTAGGAAGTTGATTTTTTAATCCAACGTTTTCTCAACCCTTTGTTTCTGTGGGTTTTGCTCTCCAAGACTTGTTGTCTTGTGAGAGTGTTTGATTTGGTGATTCCACATAGTTTTTGTAAAACAATTCATCTTTTTTAATGAAATCTTCTTGGCCATGAGGCTAGATCTACAAGTATAGGCTTGTAGATTGTTTGGTAAACGTTTGTGCTTATTTCCTACTTTATAATTAAAAGTCTTCCGATGTTTATTAAGTTTCTGTCCAATACATCTTCCAGTGTAGCTTCTGCACAAGCTACATTGGGAACTGCATTGACAGTTTGGTGAATCCTAGCTACTATTCTTCTTACAAACTTTCACTTTTATAAGAGATGTATCTCACATGGTTACAAAATATTCTACTATTATTATCGATAGAAGCGATGTATCACACATTGGTTAGAAATTGATGTTTGTATTAAAAATACTATTATTAATTACTAATTAAAAAGATGTATCATACATTTGTTAGAAAGTGATGTTGGTTTTCAAAGTTTTTTGATAAAAGACTTCTTCTATTATTACCAATAAAAGATGTATATCTCACATTGGTTAAAAAATGATGTTGATTTTTAATTATTTTAGATTATATAAAAGATTTACTATTATTAGCAATAGAAGTGATGCGTCCAAAATCTTTCAAACGCACTGGGCTCGTCCAACTAGTCAATTGGATACCTAGGCTTTCAACGTATCATATAATCGTCAAGGCCCAACTCTGCAATCAAGTTAAATAAACCGTGAACTAGGCAGGGGCACTCCCTGCAAAAGCCCTCCGACGTGATAATTAGCACAAGTATGCAAGAGAGTAAAATTTAGCAGAGTTTAGGCAAGCTATCTAAAATCACATACCTCTCTCCTTCATTTTGAGAGGCTTTTATAGTTGTTGCCGAGAGAATAACTGATCATAACGGCCCACTAACATTCATGGCATTGATGGCGGACATATTAACTGCCCCATTAACTGTCCCATTAACCACAACGGTCAAATGGAGAATTATCCGGACATAACCGTCATCAACTGGTAATAACTCTTGAGTGAATGAGCACAACACATCATGCTCGCTATATGTTCCTGCTCGCTGGGCAAGCCCTCAGCTCGCTTACATCTCTTGCTCGCTGAAGGTTGAGACCTTGCTCGTAATACACAAGAACCATTTAATCTTCTCCTCGTAGCTTTGACTTTAGGATGCTCGTTTGACTGAATTGTAATCATGTGCCAGACACGTGACTTGTGGCTTGGGCCTATTGGGCCGGGCAGCTCAGTAGCCCCCTACTCCTTGTCCACCGAGTATTCATGCTCGAGGCGAGGAAAAGGACTTAGAATTCATAAATATCTCCCAAAGCATAATTAAATCCTTTTAATGTGTGAATCAAATTGTCCACGATCAATGGTTTAAGCAGACGGTTGCCCAAAAGGTTTCTAGAAAACCGCTTTTAGAAAGCCAAGCCGTTAGCCGTCGCCTCTTTGAAGGGACAGGCCCGTTTTCCAACAAGGCATTAATGCCACCTCGATCCAAGAGCCTCGAAAACTAAACCTTAATGATGGGGAGCCTCCAAACGACAGACTCGCTATGCATAAAAGCGAGGGTCTTCCCCCTATTCCAACTTTTACCATTTGAAAGATATTTAAGCCAACAAAGGGACTCATTTCTGCATTTGAAGACTGCCTTGAAGCCGATCTCGCTCACGCCAACATTCGCTCCACAACAATCTTCCCAGATCTACAATCTTCATTTTTCAACGATAAACAGGTATTTCCTTAACTTTCCTCTTCTACTTTTTCATCATACTTTACTGCTTTTATCCCTAAATTAGGGTTTCCCAACATCGTTCTTCCACATACAATCTCTTCTAGAAATAAACTGTCGAAAACTCACATTCAAAATGCAGACTACCAGAATGTAGTCTTTTAGGTTCCGATTCCTTCATTTCGTCTTGCCTCCCCTTCTATCACCAAACATTTCATGTCCAGACAAAGGAATCGAGGAATATGTGATCAGTGCCCTTATCACTGATCTTAGGACAAGCTCTTGCCATGGGTTTTTACTTGATTTATTTTTGCCCGACTACCCGAGCAAGGTTTTAACATGTGTTCCTCGATTCTTGTTTCCTGTAGGATGTCCAGTGACGATACCCAATCAGAAATTGAAGGTCGGAGCTATGACCATGGTGCTCCCGAAGAAAACCCACCGTCTACAAGTTCTAGCTCCGAAGAAAGCGAGCAAGAAGAGATTACCTTGATTCCGCGTAGACGAAAACCCCAACACTTAACAGAACAAGAAACGAGCAGAAACCATCAAAACCCTTCCGAAAATGATCGAGCACAAAACCTTCCCTGCTCGAGCAACCACCAACCAGGACAAAACCAAAATTCCTCCATACAAATCGTTCCCAACATTCCTCCTTCGATCAAATGGGACGAACTGACTTCTGAAGATGAGGTCAGTACCTGGTTTTATTCTTTAGGCATGGATCCCAAACACTACCGGGTTCGAGCTTTTGACCTAGATATCAATGAAAATGGGCATAACTACCAAGGAGACAAAATGGTCTTCTATTTCGACTTTTTCTTAGTAGGACTTCGCCTCCCCCTCGATCCCTTTGTCGTAGAATTCCTTAATGAAACCAATGCCCTTCCCTGCGATCTGACCCTTACAACAGTAAGGTTTCTGATGGCATACACAGTGGCCTGCAGGTTGCTCGGGTTCGAACCGAAATGACTTTGTTTAGGAAGTTCTTCCTCTTTTCTTTAGACAAAAAGTCTAGGCGTCTCACAGGTTGCTCAAACCCAAACTATTTTAAGCTTCTCAATGACGGCCCGAATAAAGTAGATGGCTGGGATGGAAAGCCCTACTAGTCGAATCAAGTGTCAGGTGGCCCTTTTCCCCTTATCTTCACGACTATGGACTCCCCGAGTACGACAAGAATGCTTACCGAGCTGGCGAACCCAGGATAGCAAGGGCCTTCAGATCGCTGCTCGGAGTGAAGGAAGGACGAGATGGCCGAGCTGGTCAAGACTTCGTACTTGATTGGCGAGCTCTCACATCTGACTTAGCCCTTCTTCGACGAGCCGGAATCCTAAATTGGCCCATGGAAGGAGTCGAGCCACGAGTTGCCATTGAGCCCGAACTTCCGCATCCATATTGGGCCAATGTCACGGAAACAAGTTCCCCAGCGAATGCCTTGAATGAGCACGAACTGGAACCAACTGTACACCATCCTTTTATCTTACTGGTCTACTCTTTAACTCTCGCTCTTCATGTTGATCTTACAAACTTGCTATCTTTTATTTTTCTTATACTCTTTTTCTAACTCTTGTAGACATGAGGCAATTGACCGATGTTAACAAATTCCTCCAAGCCGCCAAAAAAGGAGCGAGCAAACGGAACAAGCACTTATCTACCCAACCTGTTAGGGCCCTTCCAACCGTCCCGACCACTGCCACTGGTCGTGGTACCAAACGCAATCAACCAGAGCCCAGTCAACCAGCTACACTCACTGCCCCAATTCCTGCCATGCAAAGGGCTGACCCAACTCCCTTAAACACCCAACCCGCAATCAATATCACAGCTCCGAGCCAAAGTCCCACAAGGGAAATAACTAAACGTCGAGCAGATAAAGCTGTGCTCAAGGAGGCTACCCCTTCCATTCCGTCATGGCACAAGGACAATTTCCTTATGCCCGATGACCGGGAGAAAGCTGGGGCCCTCATCGCCGAGATCGCCGATGTGCCCGATCTTGATAAGATCAATATTTTCAAATCGCAGTGGTTACCCAGCAACTGTGGGACTTGGCTTGATGAAAAGACTGCGACACGGCGGGGTTTGGAAGAAAAGCGCCGACCAAGCGAGCTCGGTTTTGGTGGGAGAAGTCGGGATGTGCTTGACTGAGGTAAACACTTTCCTCGCAATCCATCTTTCCTTTAACATTCCACAAATACTAACTACATCTTTATTTGCAGATCGCTACCAAAACAAAACTGATGTACGAACAGCTTGTTGACAACATCAACTCGAATGTCGCGTTGTTGAAAGAAAAGAACCAACTAGAGGAGACCGTCAACTCTGTCCGTGCCGAGCTAAAGACAACCGAGGAGACTCTCACTAGTAAAGTGACCGAGTTCTCCAAAGTCGAGGCTGAGAAGAAAAACTTGGAGTCCCATCTGGATTTCTCCAAGAAATCTGAAGAAGCGGCTTTGAATAACATTTCTGGAGTCCGAAAAGAACTTCGAGACACCCAAGCACAACTAGAAGAAGCCAGAGCCACGGTTGCCGACCTAGAAGGAAAGCTAAAGGAAATGCAATCACTCCCGAGCGAAGAGCAAAAACAAAACATTGTCGAGGATTACAAAAATTCTGAAGACTTTGCTGCCTGCGTGGAAAGTAAAGCTTATCCCTTCTTCCTCGTGGGAATAAACCATGTACTAAGGCAAATCTCGTGCAGCGGATTGGAGATCCGATCAGAATTGCTCGCCGAGTGGGGTACCAACCCGCCTTTCTGTCCCTCTGCCCGCCCTGGCCATGCTCTTGTGCCGTACATCGAGGATGAGCTAGAGTCTCTAGCTGAGGCAGAGAAAAAGGCTTGTCTCCATGGAACCCTCCTCCGGTTGCCGAAGTCAATGTTAGTGAACTCATGACTCAAATTTGGAAATCTCAAGCTCAACCCAAAGAAAACGAAGGCACCATTGACCCAACCGACGAGGAAGGTGTGATGATCCTCGAAACCAGTCCAGAAGAAGCAGCTGATCCCAACCAAACATCCCCTAATGCCTGAAGTTCCCAATTTGGCCTGCGTGCCATGGTTTCAAAACAATTTATCTCTGGCCTTTGAACAATTTGCATTTCTGTTTTTTGTAATATTTACTACTGCTTGGTTTTGATGCTTTGATCAATGTTCACATTTTGCAATGAATGCTCATGTTGTGTCTGCTTGCATCCTAGCATTTCAATTATGAATTACTGACTTGAACGCCAACTCCTTTTCCCGAGCAAAAGCAACCTATGCTCGTGAAAGAGTAATCATATATAATTGAACAAGCAATCAACTCGAACACCAACTCTTTTCACGAGCAGAAATAACTTATGCTCGTGAAAGAGAATAATCAAGGTAATAAGAAAAGCAATTATCTCGAACACCAACTCTTTTCACGAGCATAAATAGCTTTTGCTCGCGAAAGATAATAATCGAGAACAATAAGAAAAGCAATTATCTTGAACACCAACTCTTTTCACGAACATGAATAGCTTTTGCTCGCGAAAGAGAATAATTGAGGAACAATAAGAAAAGCAATTATCTCGAACACCAACTCTTTTCACGAGCATAAATAGCTTATGCTCGTAAAAGAGAATAATCGAGAACATGTTATCTTGCTCAAACATCAAACTTTCACATCGGATCAGAGAACTTCCCTGCCCGTCTAAAGTATAATTGAGCTTTGCATTAAACGTTATAAGGTGAACACATCTGCTTATTCATTCCACTATCACTTGGAAAATAAAAAGAAGAGATAAATGAATTACATACTGCCAATCACCGATAATATTTCTTCAAGTGATCTGCATGCCATGGATGTTTCAACTCACTTCCATCCTCTGCTCGAAGCATATAAGTGCCCTCTTTAACAATTCTGGCAATCTGAAATGGTCCTTCCCAATTCGGCGAAAGTTTCCCCCACTCTGCTCGATGGCCTGTTGCTTCAATCTTACGGAGAACCCAGTCGCCCACAGCAAATGACCGACCACGAACCCTTTTATCGTGGTGGGCCTTTGCTCGCTGTTTGTAATTTGTCATCCTTATTTTGGACTCCAACCGTTACTCTTCTAACAAATCCAGATCAGCTGCCCAAGCTGCACTATTGGATTCAGCATTACAGTGCAACACCCTATGATTGGGCAAGTACATCTCCACCGGGGCCATAGCCTCAGATCCATAAGCCATAGAAAAAGATGTTTCCCCAGTAGGACCTCTGACTGTCGTTCTATCCGCCCACAAGGCTGAAGGCAACTCATCCACCCATCTTTCTGCCTTGTCTTCAAGGTTTCACTTGAGGACATGCAAAACTTGTTTGTTCGCGACCTCAGCTTGCCCATTACCCTGCGGGTATGCCACCGAGGACTGCCAATGCTTCACTCGCATCTGCTCGCATGCCTTAGTAATTTTTTCTGAAAATTGAGTCCCATGATCGGACACAATTGCTCGTGGAACTCCAAAATGACACCATATGTGCTCATGAACAAAGTCAATCACATTAACTTCGCTGATGGTTGCCAAGGGCTTAGCCTCCACCCATTTGGTAAAATAATCCACAGCGACCACCGCATACTTAAACTTCGACCGAGCCAGTGGAAATGGGCCAATAAGATCTATACCCCACATGTCAAATGGCCACGATGCAACCACAGGAGTTTGCTCAGTATATGGTAAACGAGGAATGTCCGCATAACGTTGACACTTATCACAACGCCGAGCGTACATCTCTGCATCTCGCCTCAAAGTAATCCATTAGAAATCGGCAGCTAAAACCTTTTCTGCCAAAGACCTCTTACCAGGATGACCTCCACATTTTCCTTCATGTATTTCTCCTAAAATGCCCTCAGTCATCTCTGGTCAAACACACCTGAGCAAAGGTCTGGTGTATGATCGCCTATAAAGTATTTTATTTAAGATGACATACCTACATGACCGCTTCTGAATGGTTCGAGCCTCCGTCTTGTCTTCAGGCAAGGTCCCCTGCTCGATGCAAGCCTTCAAGTCGTCTATCCAACACTTCGAAGTAGGCTCAATGTCCATGATCACCTCTTTTTCTATGACAGGAACCTCCAAATATTCAATCATGACCCCTGGGTGCAAAGACTGAATTTCATCTTCGGCCATCTTAGATAAATAATCTGCCCTCATATTATCCTCGCGAGCAATTCACACCAATTCCCAATAATCGAAGTCCTTTAAAATCTCCTTCACCATCTCGCAATAACGAACCAATACTGGATGATGAACAACATAATCGTCTCTAACTTGATTCACGACCAACTAGGAATCGCAATAAACAATCACCTTTCGAACTCCCACATCTTGCGCGAGCTCGAGCCCTGCGATCAAGGCTTCATACTATGTCTGGTTATTAGAAGCTAGAAACTTAAAACGTAATGTTTTTTCAAACTCTACATCCTGCTCGGGTAGGACTAACACCAACCCGGCTCCACTTCCGAACCTGCTAGCCGAACCATCCACATGCAATTCCCAACAATACTCTGGTCGGGGCTTTGGAATCGATATACTCGCTGATGTTGTCTTAGAAGGAACCTCCTCTTCGCACGAATCCTTGAAACTAGTCTCAACTACAAAGTCTGCCAAAGCCTGTGCTTTAATTGCTCGTCGAGGTTGATAGTCAATATCAAACTCAGTTAACTCAATGGACCAAGTGAGCAATCGACCAGAAGAATCTGGCTTGTGCAAAATTTTCCTGAGAGGCATGTCGGTGTATACAATGATCGAATGTGCAAAAAAATAAGCTCGAAGTTTCCGAGCAGCAACAACAAGCGAATAAGCCAATTTCTCTGCATTAAAATATCGTCCCTTTACAGCATTGAGGGCCTTTGACAGATAATAAACAGGCTTTTACACATTACATTCTTCCCTAATTAACACAAGCGGGCCGCTTAAATACACAAACAATGTCTCACCAAAACTGAGTTGGTGGAAAAATACTTTGACAAACTTCAAGGGAGCTTAAACGCTTCAAACAAAGGATCTCCGCCGCACTGGCCTTTTCCAAGATCCAGATTTGGTCCACAAACACCTGAAACATTTCTTTTCACCAAGGACCATGACCCGACCTATCACATTAGTATTACTATCGATGGGGCATGCAGGAATTCATATTCTTTCGACATTCAACTCGAGAACCTTGAAAAATGGCAAACACCTTTCACCTAGAAATGAAGCGACTAAGGGCTATCACCCTACCATTGAGCTTTTGAACATCTTTGATACATCGAGGAAGCTTCATAGTGACCAATGCCTTAATTTTTTCTGGATTAGCCTCTATGCCCCTCTCAATTACCATGAACCCCAGAAACTTGCTCGCCTTCACCCCGAACACACACTTGCTCGGGTTAAGCTTCATGTTATTTTTTCTGAGGTTGGCAAAGGTTTCGCCCAAATCAATTGCATGCTCGTGCCCTTTGGTCTTCACCACCATGTCATCAATGTAGCCTCTACGTTTCTGCCAATCTGCGAACTGAAGACCTTATTCACCATCCGTTGATAGGTAGCTCCTGCATTCTTCAATCCAAAAGGCATCATCTTATAACAATATAGCCATCCTGCTGCTCGGAAAGCTGTCAGAGCCTTATCCTGCTCGTTCATTTTGACTTGGTGATACCTAGAATAGGCGTCATTGAAGACTCGAATCCCGCTATAGCATCCACCAGCTTGTCAATTCGAGGTAAAGGATAGCAATCTTTCGGCAAGCCTTATTCAAATCAGTGAAGTCCACACACATTCGCCACTTGCCGTTAGATTTTTTACCATAACAACATTAGCCAACCAAGTTGGATAATGTATTTCCTCAATAATGCCCGCGCTGAGCAGCTTCTCAACCTCCTCCTTGATAGATTGATCTTTTTCAACAGAATAAATTCTAGGCCGCTGTTGAATTGGCCGAAAAGTGGGATCCACATTGAGACAATGCAAAGCCATAGCCTCACTCACGCCTTGCATATCTTCTGGTCTCCATGCAAAAACATCCAAACTATCCTGAAGCTTTGATCAAGCCAGCCCGAGCTTCAGCTGACAATGCCTTGCCAATTTTTATTTTCTGCTCGGGGTAAGCAGAATTTATAACCACCTCCTCGAGCTCGTCCTGAGCCGTAAATTCTGGCTCATCTCGCATTTGGAGTGTATCACACTCCACCTTTTCCTCTTTCTCAACCTGAGCTTCAACCGTATCAAGTTGGTCCACATCCATGTCCTCAATCTGTTCAGCTTGTCCCCCCGACTCCAATATCGGAAAAGGACCACCAAGCTTCTCCCCAACCTCATCTGGAACCAAACTCGCCTCATCACACTGTTCGATCTGCCCCCCCCTGACTTCAGTGTCGGCAAAGGACAAATGCTCTCCTCGCCAGTTTGATCCAAAATCAAGCTTGCATCAACTTCATGTTCGGCCTGCCCCCCCTACTTCAATGTCGGCAAAGAGCAAACATCCATCTCGCAGTCCTCCTCATTCACCATAGCCACCGTTGATGGCCCCACAGTCACATGAGACGTCTCCTTGGTACTAACAGTGATTTTCTGCTCGCCGTCCTCCAAGGTCAACTTTTGCTTTTTACGTTGAGTGTCACGCACATACTCAAGTACCACCCGAGGCTGACTCCTTAATACACCCACTCCTTGATCGGTGTAAAACTTAGCTCGTTGGTGGGGAATGGACGCGACCATCTAAAACTTGGTCATGCTAGGCACACCCAAAATAATATTATAAGGAGATTTTAGGTCGATCACCATGAAAGTGACCTTCTCAACTCGCGTGCGGCTCCCTTCACCGATGAATACTTCCAGCTCGACCGTGCCTTTAATCAGTACTTTGTGATTAGTGAAGCCCTCCAGAGACCCAGCATACGGTTTGAGGCGATCATCACTCAATTCCAAACCCTGAAAACATGAATAATACATCACATCCCTGCAGGCACCGGTATCAACCAGGATTCGATGTACAACCCATCCATCCACACAGGGCCGAGACAATCAAAGGCTGCTCTCCTGCTACATTGCTCGCTAGCTCGCTACGAGTGAACTGTATAGCTTCCTCTCCAGTTTGTAAAGTAGTAGGTCGATCTACAACCTTCGACAAAGAATAAATCTATTTACCAAGCTGGGTTGGAGTGGCCTCTTCATCCATTATGACATTGATTACCCCTCTGATTGGTGGGACATCTCTCCGGGGAGCATTCCCCCAGTTTCCTCCATCCCTCTTGAACCGGTCTAGCCGGCCTTCATTGATCAATTTCTGAATGGCCTTCTTCAACGGCCAACACTCCTCTGTTGTGTGCCCATAATCGTCATGATAAGCACATCTCTTCGTCCGATCCCGAGTATCTGCTGTCTCAGGATTCATGCAAGGTGGGCGAGGAAGCTCATCTCGAATCTCATACATGATATCCTCGCGCAACGTATTGAGCGGGGTAAGATCAGCTTCACGAAGAAATTCTCTCGGGCGATCATATCTTTATTTACCTTTATTATATCCTCCACCCACGGCCTGACCATTACCCTTGGAATTTCCAACAACATCATTGCTTTCTTTCTTCTTTTCTTTCTTTGCCGTCTCTCCGGCACACCATTTCTGAGCCGACATTAACATTTCTGCCTGCGTTTTGGGCTCGCGCATACTTAGTTCCGATCTCAGCCCACCTTCACCCTCGAGCAGGCTTGTTTCAAAGCATAAAGTTACCTCATCTTCGGTCAACCCTGGGACTTGCTCTAAGACTTTGGTAAATCGCTCTATGTAGCTAGCAGTTGACTCGTGTGCTCCTTGCTTGACTTTTGACAAATCAACCCTTGTCTTCGCTAATGTGCCCGCGGTTCGAAATCTGCCAGAAATTTTGCCCGCAGATCAGCCCAATTGTTAATTGATCTGCGCGGCAGAGCTCCCATCCACGCCAAGGCCTTTCCTTGCAAAGCTCCCACGAAAGCTCGAATTTTTAACTCCTCATCTGAAGTCACTAAGCCGATTTGAGACTCGAATGACATCAGCTAGTCTCTCGCCTTCGTCTTCCCTGTATACTCATTAATATTTGGGAAAATGAGCCCCTGTGTTGGCGGTGCATTCTCAATCCATGGTGCCAACGGGCTAGCTGAAGTGCCCAAAAAGTTTCCATCCAGAGCTTTGCCCTGCTCCCACGCCTCGATACGGCGTTTTAAATCTTCAAAATCCTGCATATTAATGGTTGAAGACAAACCACCCCCGAGTTGAGGCTGTACCACGGGCATAGGAGGGACCTGTGGGGGACCCATAGCTCCAATGGCTTGAGTAACACCCACGGCCTGTGCCACCTGTGCCTGGGGCACCCCAGCAAGTTGAGTAACTAGTTCATTGGCCACTCAATTTCTTTGTACACCTGGTTGATGCAACTCCCTTTTCTCCTTAGAATGGTGAGATAAGTGCCCTTGGGATCGCCTAGGGGAAGGAGTCCTATGGCGACGAGCATAGGATCTCCTTGGAGATGGTGAACGACGGCTACGAGCATGTGACCGTCGAGGGAGGGCGAACGAAGCCTACGAGCATGAGACCTTCGTAGGGAAGGTGATCATCGATGACGACGGGACTGTGCTGAATCATCCCCCACTCGTGGTCCCAGCCGAGAATGAACACTGGGCACAACCCTGTGACTAGCTCTACCTTTTGGCTGATCTCGTCCCTTTGACCCCTATTCACGCAGCTGAGAGGGAACGATCATTGCATTTAACTGATTGCCCCAGTCCTCGAACCACTTGCTGCTTGACTTGGAGCAAATAAAGCTGGTAAAGGATCCACCTCAATGGGTAGAGGCGGCTTACCCATGGCAATCAACTGCAAATTAAGTTGATGCATCTGCCCCAAATATATGACCCTTTGACGAAGAGCTTCCTCCCTGAATTCATGTGCCAAAACGACAGCTGCTACTGCATTTCTAGCTAAGGAATCCACTCCACGTCGTTGATTTAACTGATGACGAGCATCATGAGGAGGGGAATTATTCCCAGCCAACTGATTAAGACTGGGAGTTGCATGTACCTCCTCCTGACGGCTACCATTGACACCATTAGCGCCGTTTTCCGCCATTGCTGACTTACCAAGAACAAACTCACAATTCACAAAAAGTGTTATCGTTTCCCGGCAACGGAACCAACTGATGCATCCAAAATCTTTCAAACGCATTGGGCTCGTCCAATTGGTCCAATTGGATACCTGGCTTTCAACGTATCCTATAATCTTCAAGGCCCAACTCTGCAATCAAGTCAAGTAAGCCGTGAACTAGGCAGGGGCACTCCTTTCAAAAGCCCTCCGGCGTGATAATTAACACAAGTATGCAAAAGAGTAAAATTTAGCAGAGTTTAGACAAGCTCTCTGAAATCACATACCTCCCTCCTTCATTTTGAGAGGCTTTTATAGTTGTTGCCGGAGAGAATAACTGATCATAACCGCCCACTAACATTCATGGCATTGATGGCGGACATATTAATTGCCCCATTAACTGTCCCATTAACCACAACGGTCAAATGGAGAATTATCCGGACATAACCATCCTCAACTGGTAATAACTCTTGAGTGAACGAGCACAACACATCATGCTCGCTATATGTTCCTGCTCGCTGGGCAAGCCCCCAGCTCGCTTACATCTCTTGCTCACTGAAGGTTGAGACCCTGCTCGTAATATACAAGAACCATTTAATCTTCTCCTTGTAGCTTTGACTTTAGGATGCTCGTTTGACTAAATTGTAATCATGTGTCAGGCACGTGACTTGTAGGCTTGGGCCGGGCAGCTCAAGAAGATATATATCACACATTTGTTATAAATTGATGTTGGTTTTAAATTACTATTATTATCCAATAAAAGAGATAAATCTTACATTGGTTAAAAAATTATGTTAATTTTGAAAGTTTTTAAATAAAAAGACTTCTACTTTTATCATTAATAAAAAAAAGAGAAGAGATATATCTTATCATATAGAAAGAGATGTTGGTTTTAGATATTTTTTTAGATAAAAAAAACTTCTACTACTATTACCAAATGATGTGATATATTACACATTGGTTAGAGAGTGATGTAGGTATTAAAAGTCTTTTTATAAAAGACTTAATACCAATAGAAAAAAAAAATATGTATTTCACATTAGTTAAGAAAGTAATATTGGTTTAAAATGTTTTTAGATAATTTATATCGCATTGGTTACAAAGAGATCCACATTATTTAGAAACATATATTGGTTATAAAATTCATAGATAAACGATTTTTTATGTTATTATTAATACAAGAGATGTATCATACATTGTTTACAAAGAGATGTTGGTTTCAAAACTATTTAGATAAAATACTATTACTACTATTATTATTTTTATGTTATAATCAATAGAAGAGATGTATCCCACATTATTTACAAAGAGATGTTGAATTTCAAAAGTTTTTATATAAAAGACTATTATTATTACTATAGAAAGAATGTATCTCACATTTGTTAGAAATTAATGTTAATTTTTAAAATTACTATTATTACCAATAGAAAATATGTATACCACATGGTTAGAAAGAGATGTTTGTTTTAAAAGTCTTTAGATAAAAGTCTTAAACTTTTATTAACAATAGAAATAGAAAAGAAGTATCTCACATTGTTAGAAAAAAAATGTTAGTTTTAAAAGTCTTATAGTAAAGACTTTTACTCTTATTACCAATAAAATATATTGTAAGTCCCAAAGGGCACAATAATAAGCTATGAATAGCTTATTATACACTTAAAATCTTTTTAAGTAAGTTCTTTTGACAAGCACTTACAATCTATTAGGAGGATTGATGTAGCGGAAGTCTTGCAAAGGAACTGGTTCAAGTCTGCCGATTAAGGACTACCGGTAGACTTGACTGGTTACTCAAGTTTGCTGTTAAGGATATAGATGAAGAAAATAACAAACAGTTCAATACGTAAATAAAGAGTAAAGGAAGAACACAAGTATTTTGAGATTGTTCACACTATAAAGAGTGCTATCTCACATTTAAAAGTTATGTTTTTCACTAGTTCTATTACAAAGAATATTCTCAATGGATTGTACAAAATATTAACTTGTGTTAGGAATTAGTGTAAACAAGATATTTAATTCGATTAAAGTTTTAAATGAAAACAACAAAAGATAAATAATAAATGTTGATTCTTCTTGTTGTTGTCAAGGACTTCTTGAGATCTCTTGAATAGTATAAAGACTTAGAGTTGTTGTGGATTTTCGAGCATTTCATCAAGTGTATATCTTCGTCTTTAATTTTATAGTTAGAAGACAAAATTAGGTTGAATGCATTAAATGCATAAAGATTTCGTCTTCATATCAATTGGTGCATAGATGTAGAAGGGCAATCCGGATGTCGATCAAGAGTTGCACGCATTGGTTTCAAAAAAGTAAAGCTACTTTATTCGAGATGTCGGGGAATGTCTCAATTTAAATTTACTGATAAGGATAAATTTAATTGATCCACTATTATTTGATTGATCATGATTTCATAGTGATGAAGCACAAATGAGGTAACCTCAAGTCCTAGGCAAAGTTCTATTTGTCACGCTAATTGATTTAGCCACTAATGTATAAAACTAATGTAATGTGTGAGCAGATATAAATCTAAATACAATAAGAATCAACATATATGTATCTCACATTGTTTAAAAATAAATGTTGGTTTAAAAAGTCTTTAGATTAAAGACTTTTTGTTATAAATAGAATATATGCATGTATCTCGCATTGGTTACAAAATATTATACTATTATTATCAATAGAAAATATGTATCACACATTGGTTATAAATTAATGTTGGTTTTAAAAATACTATTATTACCAATAGAATAGATGTATCATACATTTAGTAGAGGGTAATGTTTGTTTTTAAAGTTTTTAGATATAAGACTTCTAGCATTATTATCAATAGAATATGTATATCTCACATTGGTTAAATGTGATGTTGATTTTAATTTTAGATAAAAGACTTTTACTATTATTATTAATAGAAGAGATATCATACATTTGTTAAAAAATGATGTTGGTTTTAAAAGTCTTTAAATAAAAGACTTTTATTTTTATCATCAATATAATAGAAGAGATGTATCACCACATTATTTAGGAAGAGATGTTAGTTATAAAAATTTTAAAATAAAAGACTTCTACTATTATTACCAAATGAGGATATGTATTACACATTGGTTAGAGAGTGATGCTGATTTTAAAAGTTTACAATTATTAGCAATAGAAGAGAAGTATTTCAAATTTGTTATAAAAGTGATATTGGTTTAAAAAGTTTTTAGATGTGTATCTCACATTGGTTACAAAGAAATGTATCTCATATTATTTAAAAATGAGTATTGGTTATAAAAGTCATTAGATAAAGATATTTTTTGTTATTACCAATAGAAAATATGTATTCACATTGTTTAGAAATGAATGTTGGTTAAAAAGTCATTAATCTACTACTATTATTACTAATAGAAAATATGTATACCACATGGTTAGAATGTAGTGTTGGTTTTAAAGTCTTTAGATAAAAGACATAAACTTTCATTACCAATAAAAATATAAACTAAGTATCTCACATTGTTTAAAAATGAATTATGATTTTAAAAGTTTTTAACGAAATGACTTCTAATATTATTATCAAGTTAAATGTTAATTTTAAAAGTCTTTAGATAAAAAATTACTATTATTATTAATACAAAATATGTATCTCACATTAGCTAGAAACTTATATTAATTTTAAAAGTATTTAGGTAAAAAAATCATTTAATATTAGTAACAATAGAAAAAAAATTATAACCATGGAAGAGATTAACAATCTAATTATAATGTCCAAAAGTTATATTATTATTACAAACAATATATATCCTACATTGTACCCGTACGAAGCACGGGCTAAATAACTAGTAATACAAAAGGTCAATGATTGCTCTTGATACAATTTTAAGATTGCTATTAAAATTGTATTAGGAGCAATCTTAAAATTATTCAAACTCGTGGTTAAACAACAAGATGGCTCAACTCCCCCATAAATTAGAGATAACATCAAGTTTTATCCATACTTCAAGGTTAGTAAGGTGCAACTAAAATTTATATTCCTAAATTGGATTTTTTTTTAATTTTTGTTTAGACCATGCAAAAAAATTGAGTGTAAACATAGTCACACATGATTGCATAGGAGCATTAGATGGAAGTCTTATACGTGTAAAAGTAAATGAGGAGTTAATTGGAAGATATCGTGGTAGAAAGGGTGGAACTACACAAAATATTTTGGTTGACATTACGTTTGATTTGAAGTTTAAACATGTCCTAGCTGAGTGGAAAGGAAGTGCACACGATTCTTGCATTATAAGTAATGCATTTGAAAGGCCAAGGGAATTTGTAATTCCCCGAAGGTATCGTTATGAATCAAGTCTTTTTTTTAAAAAAAATCCTAGTTTTTTCACCGAAAAGACGTCTTATTAATAGGTTTTTGTTATATTTATATAAGGAAATATTATCTTGGTGATGCAGGTTATGGAATTCATAATGGGATCATTTATCCATACCAAGGTGTTCACTATCACTTCTTTGTGAACTACTATTGAAAGAGGTTTTGGGATCTTGAAGAAAACCTTTTTCGTGTGTTAAATGTTGAACCACATTAGCCTTATGACATACAAGTGGACAACGTTTTAGCTTGTTGTGTTATCCGCAACTTCATTATGAGAGTATATCCTAGTGATATCATTATAAATGACTCAAGTTGCAAAGTGCAGTCAAGAAGTCAAGGTGTAAGAGTCCTACTAACACAACGACAAGAGAGGGAAGAATTTAGAGAGTAAACAGTAAAGAGGGATAGCAAAGCTAGGGACATGTGGAATGATTATATTGCTACTATTTAGGTTTTTTTTTGGGCAAACAACACAAATGGTCCCTGTAAATTTTGGATTTATCGGTTTTGGTCCTTGATTTTTTTTAAATTTTTGCTCCTTGTACTATTTATTTTCGTGGGATTGGTCCTTCCGTCCAATTCTGTCGATTTTTTATTGTTAAGTCCAACCACGTACATATCATGTGGTCCATTTTGAAAGGTATTTTTATCCATGCAATTTTTTTTTTCAAATTGACCAAATCACTTAAGAGTATTGTAGTAATTGCATAACAAAAAATTAGCGTATTGTTGTATTTTTTTAAAAAATCTATTTTTTACACCACTTTCTTCCTTATTCCAACCCTTCCCCTTGCATAACTATGGCTGCCACCACCTATCAACCATGGCTGCCACTTTCTCTCTCACTTATTAGTCACCGTCCTCTTTCTCTCCGAACCACCTACAACCACCACTTTCACAGCGTCCACCGTAACAACCTCTAGCCACATTCACCTCCATATATAGCACCCTCTACCTTCGTGTTGACCTTCACCGCTGTGAATTCCACCACTATCATTACCACCTCATTCACTCCAATATCAACACCACCATCAACCACTCTGTATTGGGCACCACAACCACCATCGCCAAAACCCATATTTGTTTTCTTAAACCCAGATCTTAAATCACAATCATGTTCTCGACATTGAACCCATATCCGAAATTGCACCCCTATCTGAAATCAGAAAACCTCTTTCTCTTTTGTTTTCTGAAACCTAGATGTGTTTTCCCCTTTTTCGAGAGAGGGAGACGACAGAATGGGGGAGAGAATGCGAAATGAGTCGGACTAAAGAGGGCGGGCGCAATTTCGGTCTGAGTTGGGTGAAAGTTTGAAATGAGACAACGACAACCGATTTCTTTGCTAGAAAAAAAAAGATGGTAAAGCTGGAGAACAGAGATGAAGTTTGGGAGAGAGCACGAGAACTCAGATGGGGATGGCAAAGTTGGAGTCGGAGAAGAATTAACTAGAGTGACAATTTTACCCTTGGTCAAAGTCACGTGATATGCATGTGGGAAAATTTAACCGAAGAAATTGGACGAAAAGATTAATTGCGCGAAAAATTTCAGCTTAAGGACCAATTGCGAGCAATGGGGACCAAAACCGAGAAACTCAAATTTCAGCTTAAGGACCAATTGGGTTTATTTGTATTGTCAGGACTATCTTAATTGTTTTGTGTATTTTCATTGAACTTTATCCTACGTATAAATTTAGTAGTGTTCAATAGCTTAAGGACTGATTGGGTTTATTTGTAGGATTGCGCTATTGAGACCCCTCATTCCTCCAAGTTGACCCCCCAAAACCCCCAAAATCCAAACTTCCTATTTTACCCTCCCCTATCCAAGTTGACCCCTTCCCACCCCCTCACCGCCTCCTCCCTCTCCCCCACTTCACTGTCTCCTCCATCCCCCACCCTACACCACCTCCTCCTCTCCCCCTTTGTTTCCTCCCTCCCCCCCACACTGCCTCATCCCTCTCCCCTACCTCAATGTCTCTTCCCTCCCTCAATCCACAGCTTATTCCCTCCCCTTCCATCACCACCTCCTCCCCCTCCCCCATCACAATATACTCACCCCCTCACCTAATCCATTCTTCCTCGTTTCTCCCTCTTTTTTTAAAAAAAATATTTAATTCCAGGTTTGTTCGGTTCTGGTCAATCGAACGAACTTGTTCTGTTCGGCCATGGGTGACCGAACAACCTTGAATTGTTCGGCCACAGGTGACTGAACAACCTTGTGTTGTTCGGCCACAAGGCTGTTCGGTCACACATAGCCGAAAAATTCAAGGTTGTTCGGTTACCCATGACCGAACAGAACAAGTTTGTTCGGTTGACCAGGGCCGAACAAACCTAAAATTAATTTAATTTAAATTTTTTTTAAAGGAGAAATAGGGAAGAAAGAAGGTGTGGGGGAAGGGATGAGACTATAAAGGGGGTGAGTATACTATGATGGGGGAGGGGAGGAAATGGTGATGGAAGGGGAGGAAGAAGTGGATTGGGGGAGGGGGAGGAAGCGGTGTGGGAGGAGTGGTGGGGGAGAGGCGGTGAGGGGGGGTGGAGGAGGTGGTGAGGGGGTGGGAAGGGGGGTCAACTTGGATAGGAGAGGGTAAAATAGGAAGTTTGGGTTTTGGAGGGTTTTGGGGGGGTCAACTTGGAGGAATGGGGGGTCTCAATAGCGCAACCCTTATTTGTATTGTCAGGACTATCTTAATTGTTTTGTGTATTTTCATTGAACTTTATCCTATGTATAAATTTAGTAGTGTTCAATAGCTGACATTGAAGACAATGAGTTTGAAGAAGTAACAAAGCGCAAAGAAGCTTCAACTGCACCATTGTCAAAGTCAAGGTCCCATCGAAAAATATGTCACGAGGTGGGAGATTCTACATTTGATAACAAAGTAGCTGAACAACTTGGAGAGGTTGCGTTTGCAATCAAGAAACTTTCTGATGAGCAAGCGAACACGGAAGATCTCTACAAAGAGGTTATAAAAACTGAAGGGTTTGATGAAGAGTTTCTTGGTTCGTTGTTTGATCTTTTGATTTACAACAAGGATTTGGCAAGAAGATTAATGGTAAAAAGTGAGAACCTTAGAAAGAAATGGATTAAAAAATTCATGACCCTAGAGTGGTGTGAGTTTTATGTTTTGTTGTTGAAGCACAACACAATTTGGGATGATGGTTATTTTTAAAACAATTATTAAATTTTGGTAATATTTTATTAGTATATGAACATAATCATTTTTTGAGTAATGTGAAATTTTATGTTTTATGCAATGTACATTCAGAAATTATTCTAGGCATGCTACCATTTTATGCTCATTTTCACAAAGTTCGACAAACACCAAAAGATGTTTTCCATAACATTTTCATAAGAATTACTAAACAATAGAAAACAAAATGATTTCATTTTTTTGGAAAACGTTTTCTAGAAATCATTTTCCGGAAAATGTTTTCCAGAAGTTATTTTTCGTGAAACAAAACGAAGCATAAAATAAGGCTCCGTTTGTTTCACGAAAAATGATTTTCGAAAAATGAAAAGATTTTATTTTCAGGTGTTTGGTAAATCTTTTGGAAATATGACAGAAAACATTTTTGGGTGTTTGACTAACGCACGGAAAATGTTACGGAGAACAATATAAGAATAAATACAAAAAATATATTATAATATTAATGCCCAAATTGAATATAAATAGTGTTGAACTTTATGTAATTTTCCTTTAGTAACTCTCAATTTATCATGCATGATGTCAAATCAATAATGTTCATCTTTTTTCAATCTCACAAATACAAATTAAAAAAAACTGATAAGTGATATGAAAAAAACGTTTTAAAAATAAAATGGATAATGTTTGGGACGTCACTAAATAATATAGTGAACACTAATTTTAGAATGTAATGAATATTTATTAAAATTATAATTTATAAATAGTGTGCACAAACTCCATTTATATTTCTAAACAATTTATTTGTTGAGTGAAATATTATGTGTCTATAAATATGTGTAATTGTGGAATGGAGCGAAAGGGTAGTCGAACATTTGGAAAATAAGGCTCCGTTTGTTTAATGAAAAATGATTTCCAGAAAACGTTTTCCTTATTTTCCAGTGTTTGATAACATTTGGAAAATGCTAGTCAACGTAAAAGCTTTTCCAAGTCAACGGAAAATAAAGCCTTCTTTTTAGGAAAATGACTTACATATTCATTTTTCGTAAGTCAATTTCCAAATGATCGAACACCCCCAGCCCCTTTCAAAATTACACATATTTACATACACACACAATATTGCACTCAACAAATACATTTTTTTTGAAATATAAATTGAGTTTGTGCACACTATTTATAATTATACTTTTAATAAATACTCATTACGTTCTAAAATTAGTGTCTACTATATTAATTAGAGACATCTCAAACATTATCCATTTTAAAAAAAGCTTTTTTCATATCAATTAACAAATTTTTATTTGTATTTGCGAGATTGAAAGATGATGGACCTTATTGATGTGACACCACTTATGATAAATTGAGGGTTAGTAAATGAAAATTACTTAAAGTTCAACACTATATTATATTCAATATGTGCATTAATCTTATAATATACCTTTTTGTATTTATTTATAAATTCTTTTTGTAAAAATTTTCGTGCGTTTATCAAATACCCGAAAATGTTTTCCGGCATATTTTTAAAAGATTTACCCAACACCTAAAGAAATTATTTTCCAGAAAACATTTTCCGTGAAACAAACGGAGCCTGACTTACGGAAAATGAATCCGTAAGTTATTTTCAAGAAAAAAAAAGCTTTATTTTTCGTGGACTCGGTATACCTTTTACATTGACAACAATTTTTTAAGGTTACCAAACACCTAAGTACATGGTTCGGTTTAGGCTAAAACGACGAATCGAACCACCCCCTATTGGTTTCAAAAATTTCAAACCAAATCGAATAAGGCTAGGAACCGAACCAAATCACTCGATTTGGTTGGGTTCGATTTTGTGGTTTTTATATAAAAAATTAATCAACTTAACCAACATTAAGAATAAAAATAAAAATAAGATTTTAATTTAGAATTAACATCAAACATTTGAAAATAATCTACTAAAAACAAATTATCATAAAGAAAACAATACAATTTCCAAAATAAACACAAACAAAGTTCAAAATAGTTAACGAATGTTAATATATCTATTAATTATTACTAAAATAGAAGTCGCTGTTATCACGTGCGGCTTTTGTTAAATGCTTAAAGTTTTTAAGGAAGTTCATTCTTCCACGTGTCACCTTGAGTTGTAATTTTTTTTTTTTTTTTCTTCTGCCAAAATCAATTACTGATAAAAGTTACTAATAAAAGTTTTTATCATATTTAATTTTATACGGTTAGTTTAGGATGACTTTTATGATTATGATAAATTTTATCACATTCGATTTTATACATCTCTCACTTGATTAAGACTTTTCAATTCTCATCATTTTCACTTCACTAGGATAAAATCTCTTTATTAATAAAGGAATATTTAACAAACAATTTTTTTTTCAAATTCAAATTTATTTATCCATTTTAAACAATCTCTTTCAAATTCAAATTATGCAATTGACTTGGGATAAGTACTAATTGGAATTTACTATCTTACGGTGATCCTATGACTATTATACAATTTCACTCCCAAGCGTGTGAAGGGCGGTTCCATCGTTTCCTCTCGACGTCAGTTTCTTCCTCTAAAACCCGTAGCCTCCTCAGGTATCTCACACCCATATATCCCGCTTCGCTACCCATCTCCCCCCCTTCATTCATGGCCTTCGTCTCATTCCTTCGTTACTTTCTCCCTCTTTGCCAAGCTTTGATTATTCGATTGGACCGGAAGTCTTGGGCGGCAACCATGAATGTGATCCACCATAGATTTAGCCACCATCACGTGACTCATCTTCTGGATTAGCAGGTTTCGATTCTCTATTTGGAAGTCTTCCCGAGGTTGTGCGGGGCAGGGCATAAACCATGAATATTTTGGTACTTTTATCCCATCCACTACTTCAATTTAGCTTTCGATTTTCTATTTGGATTCCTCTTTTATGGGTTTCTTTTCTTTTTCGATTATTCATCACAACAGCTTCAACAAAGGGTGGAGGAGAGTGTCCACATCTCATAACCGACACATAGTTTGATTTCTATGATTGACAAGCATCTCCAAGTCGAGGTACAATTTAATTTATATGCTCTTACATGAGTCTCATATTTTCTTCTTCTGTTTTTCTCTTCCTCCCACACATAAATCGATTTCATTTTGTTCCCACAAAAAAAACTCGGCATTCAAGGGTTTTCATACAGGTTTAGTCTGCAAATTTAAGTTATGGTCCATCATTCCTCAAATTTTAGGCATAATTGAAGTTATGGTCCATCGATTAAATTTTGTTTATATTTGGGGACTGATTTTGTGGGAGTTTGAAACAAATTGTTTGTTAGTGTTAATGTTGGATAATTGATTTATTTGCATGCATACAATCTGTTTGGTATTGCTACCTATCCATTGATTTATAAGAGAGTATTTAGCAATTATTGATATCATGCTACCTATCCATTTAACTGAATAATAGTAATAGTGGTATTAATCATAGGCCTACATTCATGGTAATATTGGAGTATGCCATAGGGATATTGTTTGATCGAAAGTGTCTTTTGTGTAGGGTATGCATTTGAGGTTTTATTTGGTTAGTGTTCAGTCAATGGAGGAGTAAATATTTTAACTTTATTTCAAGTGTTCGTGCAATATAGATCATGTTGAGAATTCAGTTGGCCATTTAATTCAAACATATTGTTTTGAGTTGTCATCCTTTTATACTTCTAAAAGAATATGATTAAAGTCTTCATGTAGAGTGTTTTATTTTATCAAATAGAAAGGGAACTGTGTTAATCAAGTGCGTAGTTATATTGGGGAAAAAAATTGTGCTTGCCTTGCTCTTTTCGGGCGTAAAAATTCGATGGTACTATTTTATGGTTTTAGATAGATTTTTCACTCTTTATTTGTATTGAAAAACTGTGAACATGTGATGGATTGAGTGTACATGTTATTTTCGTTATGACGATAGGTTTTCAAATGTGTTTGGTTAGTTAGGAGAATCATGCATACTTTTCTTACTTGAAAATCTATTCTCATTGTGACGACCCGACCCGGATCCCAATACGAGACCCAAAGGTAGTACCGCCAAAACACACAAAACAACAAGCAAATAACAAATAATGGGTAAGGCCATAACGGCAATACGCCAACAACTTTAAGCACATGCGGAAGCTAAACATAATATCACAGTGGCGCCCGAGCTAACAAGTTCAAACTAAATACAACCAAAGAGATCATTAATCTCTCGGTCCAAAAATTCGACGCACGTGCCGCAACATTGGGCATGTAGAGCGAAACTCCCTGTCATGCAACACAAATATATAGCACAAATAAACCAAGTCATCGGCGACATTACAGCCGAACCTAACATTACACTAAGTCTAAAACTCTAGTCTAACATACTCAACGACTAAAAACATGCCGGAGAACAATCATAATAATTTAACCATCATGATAGCATACTAAAATATAACCATCAACATACACCAAGTGCGACTAACACAAGTCGGCTACCAAAAAGAATAAGCATTAACCAACATAAGTATAAATATTACATTCACAAATAAATTTGCTACCCATCATGAAGTTTACATAACTTCACTTTTCTCAACGTCCTTACCAAACAAAAACTAAGGCTACGAAATACATTAAAGTAGCAACCTTCACAAAAATTACACTTCTATCGAAGGCTCGGCGGTTTCCTTCGAATTACTAGCTCGGCTCGAATCTAAGGAAAACAAAGCAAACAAGTAAGTCATAATGACTTAGTAAGCTACTAAAGATGCAATGTCATGTCATGGTATTATGCGCAAAATAAAACATATACATCTCATGTCATACTTATGATATAACATTTCATGATATAATTCTCATCATAAACACAATCTCATCCATAAACACATAGAACATAGTTCTACTTAATTTATCATAAAGTCATCCATATCATATAGAATATGCATCTAAACTCCAATAACATGTAGCATGTTATTTCTACATTTCAACTTATCATCATCCTACATAAACCAATTACACCATGAGTTTCATAATTCTTCATTTATCACAACTCATATAATAATTCATGAATGGGAGACTATTGTTTCCATTTTAATCATAAATAGCATGTTATATTTTTAGTATAACATAAATCATAAAAATCATCATTTCATTAGCATGTTATATTTTTACAATAACATTTTATCAAGAAATCATCATCTCATGAAAACCATCCCATTAACCATGTAGCACAACAATTCATACGTGCTCATAAAATAAACCACATAAGCGAGAGAAGATGATTTTCCTTTCCGTTTCCAGCGTGTAACTCATGCGGAAACAAACGTGTCCTCGATAACCCTTTCGTGGCATCGACGTCCCCGAAACAATCCCCGTTCGGGTTCCATAGCTATCAAAGTCATGTGTATTACTCTAACTAAGATGAATTACTTCCCCACCGTGGCCATCGATGGAGGGGTGTGTGCAAACCCGGCGCGACGATCCATTGCGATCACGAATCTCATAATTCGTGAAGACAATGCATCGTCCCGCCAAAGACTCAAACCAAAAACCGCCAGCTGGACTCAAACACAAGCACATGTAATATATACTCGCATGCTCATCCAAAGGAAAAGTACAACACACCGCACTAATCCAATCAAGTAGATATTTACTTTTAACTCACATAGTTATGCATTTCTATGCTAACTAACACATAAACATCTTAGAGCGATAATATCAAGTCTCTAATACCCAAGTGTTCTTCATACACTTGAAGACGCTCGGAGGCTTGACCTCCATCAAAACTACCCCAAATTCCGTAGGATCTTAATATGTGATTCACTATATTCATATTAGTCCAATAATCGACTCAGTTGAGTCATTTATACTCTTTTCAAATTTGAAGACATAGAAGCTATTTGCATCATAGCCCTCCTATTATTCATTAGCTATTATTCATGGCTAAGTTCTTAAGGTTAGCAACATTGTGCCACCCAACAATCCATATCTTCCCAACAAAATCCCCAAAACATAGTTCATAGGTCAACACTTAACATTTAAAGTCAACCATTACATTTCAAGCATTCATCTCAATATAGCATTTAATCAAGCACGCTTTCATCCAAAATAACCATTAATCTAAACAAGATGTGATTTCATCTAGCATGCTCATCACCAAGATATAAATAAATCTAGCATGCTCATAACCTTCAATTCATGAATCATAGTTGACCAACATACTCTTATTTGCATAAAAGTCAACTCAACCAATAAGGTCAAACATTACATTTTATTCACGCAATCCATAATGATAATTCATTATACATGCTCACAACCAAAATTCATGAATTAGATAGCATCATACTCTCATATGCATGATAGTCAACTCTTATTCATTAAAAGTCAAACAAAACATTCAAACATGTAATTCATTGTAAAAATTCTTCTTCATGCTTACAATAAAAAATTCATCAATTAGATAGCAATATACTCTTATATACATGAAGGTCAACTTTATTCTCAAAAGTCAAACGAAGCATTCCAACATGTAACCCATTGTGAAAAATTCATCCTTCATGCTTACAATAAAAAATAGAGATTCATCAAGTATACTTCCCAAACTTTAAACATATACATAAGTGATTCCAACAACTCATAGTATTCCATAAAATCCCCCAAAATCATTCATAATATCAAGAACCCATTTACTACATAATCCTCATATCAAACCCTAGGTTTCTAGGGAATTATGTACCCATCAATCTCAAATCTAAACTCACAAATTGAAGCTTAATATCATACTTCATTAAACATATAAATCAACCTATTCATGCTTCTAGCAAGTTCACCCATCAAAAATCCGAAAAATCAAAATAAAATCACACACAACATGCTTGTGTACTAATTGACCTCAAATAGCAAGCATCTTTGTTTTCCTTAGGGTCAATGAGCACAAAATCAAGAGAAGAGGGAGTCTAGTAGATTACTTGACTTATATGAAAACTCAAAAGAATCACAATCCAATCGGTGAAGTCGTTCCATTTGACGAGGGCTTCACGAATCCGAAGTTTGGAGGTCATCCGACGGTTGGATCTCCTTGGATTTGAGGGGAGAAGCTAGGGCTTCAAAGCCCCCATGGAACCTTCACTCTTTCTCTATGATACGGTTGAAGGAGGAAAATAAATTAGTGAATTGGCTGAAGTCTCAAGAGGATTAGGTTATTTATACTTCCCAAACAAGTGAGGGTACATATGGGAATTCATGGGTACAATTAGTGAAGTTTAGGTGTAATCAATCCTTAATCAAACCTTAATCCACTCCCCAAACATGTTAGGACATGATTAAGACTTAGTATGGGAGGTTAGGAAGGGTTTAGAGGGGGTTTAGTGGGGGTACAATAGGAATTGAACATCAAAAACTAAAACAGGGAGTTGCTGGATTCGACACCAAAGCGCTCGCATGGCTGAGACCCATGCCACCGCATCACCTCCCATTTCCCTTGGTGACATTTCCCTTCAACCTTGATCGCGTCTGGTCGTTCCCACAAGCAACCGCAACCCTTAAAGCTTCAAAACGGCCTATAATTGAGCCCTTAAAGTCCTCAAACACTTAGCTAAACCATCCAAGTCTCAAAACACTTTTAAAGTAGGTCTAAACTCCCATAAACAACACCTGAAACAACCCGGTGCGAAACCGACGGAAGGCGCAATAACTTGCTAACGAAACGTGGAATGAAACCACAAACCGACGGGCAACAACCCATGATTATAAACACTTCAAAAGGCTATTAAATAGGCCTGAATGCTCCTCAAATGATTAACAACAGATAGGAGAAACGAGCTCCCGAAAGACGAGACGATCACCCGGCTTAATCTCAAACTACGCGATAAGGAGAATTGCTATCCTCGGAGCGTCAAAACTTCACGAGACTTAAAGAATACATTCAAATAGAAGTATAACACATCTAAACATGTTAATCAATCATCATGTAAAGATCTAGGACCAAATCGAGGTCGGGCACACAAAACCCGAGTAAACTCTCAATCGCGTAGCATTTCGACTATCGTTGAGTTACGACTTGTGACTTTAGCAAGTCAACAACTAAATGACATCTCTTAATAGTATTTTGATCTTAATGTGATCTCTCATACACATCTAGACTCTCTCACGAACCAAACAAGCGATCAACCAAGGAAGAAATGCGAGCATTGCATGTGACGACCCGACCCGAATCCCAATACGAGACCCCGATGTCGTGCCGTAAAAAACACACAAGATAACAAATAACGGGTAAGGCCATAACGGCGATACGCCAAAAACTTTAACACATGCGGAAGCGTAATATAATTAAACGGTGGCGCCCGAGCTAACAAGCTCAAACTATGACAACCTTAGAGATAATGAATCTCTTGGTCCAAAAATAAAATCATGTGATAACAATTTATAGCAGTTATATACCAAGTCATCGGCGACGTTACGGCCGGAACCCAACATTAAACTAAGTCTACAACTCTAGTCTAACATGCTTAACGGCTAAAAACATGTCGGATAACAAACATAATAAACAAACCAATACATGGTTAAAACAACTAAAGCATGATCATCATAAATACACAAGGCACGACTAACACATGTCGGCTCTCAAAACATTAAGTACTAATTAACATAAGTACTAATAATCAAACACACAAAGTCTTGCTACCCCACATAAAGTTTATATAACTTTATGTTCCCATCGTCCTTGCCAAAAGAAAAGATACTAAAATTATAAGGTAGCAACCTCGTCAAAAGCTTCTCCAACGCAACTCGATACTCACTTCGAACCGCTCGCTCGGCTCGGATCTAGGGAAAACAATCAAAACAAATAGGAGTAAGTCATAAAGACTTAGCAAGTTACTAACATAACTTCCTGTCATGGCATCATGCTCAACAATAATAATTCATGCTATTGGCATAATATACATTTCATAAATAATCATGTCAAGATATCCATACTTAACAATTTCGAGTATCATGTTATCAACAAGTATAACATTTCATTAATTCATTCAACCATCATTTCATATCATATCATATTCATGTAGCACATTATTCACATATAAGCACTCGTGAGTCAATTCATATAAAAGGGATGTGATACCGTTACCCTTTTTTTTCGCCGTGTCGCTCCTGCAAAAACACGTGCAAAACATTTATGTGTCCTCAATATCCCTTTCGTGGATATTGACGTCCCCGAGACATTTCCCCGCTCGAGTTTCGATAGTTATCAAAGTCATGTTTCCATACTACAACTGAGATCAACTACTTCCCTACCGTGGCCATCGATAGAGGGTGTGTGCAATCCGGCGCGGCGATCCATCAAAATCACGAATCTCACAATTCGTGAAGATGATGCATCGTCCCGCCCCAAAGACTCAACAAACCGACTCCAGCTGGACTCAAACTTCAAGCACACGTAATACATTATCATATGCTCAAATAAGTAGACATGTACTCTACAATCATCTAGTCATGCTTTTACTTCATAACTAGCACATAATCATATTAGAGATAAAAATCAAGGCTCTAATCATCAAGTGTTCTTCATACACTTTAAAATGCTTGGAGGTTTAACCTCCATTAATACTATCCCAAAATTCGTAGGACTTAGGCATATTACTGCTTAATGTCATACTAACCCAATGATCAACTCCGTTGAGTCATAATCAATCTTTCAAAAATTAGGGTATAGAAGCCGTTGGCCTCAATACTTTCCTATGTCCATACTAACATGAATCAATAGGTTACTAAGGTCATTAAACCCATAAGACCCCAAATCAAACATTTAAGTAGGCAACATAGAATCACGGTCACAAGTTAGGCATATATACTCATTCATAAGTCATCAAACATGCTTCCAACACTTAAACAAACAAGATAGAATGATTTATCATATATCTCTACCCTTGAATATCATCATAAACATACTTTACAATCTGTTTACTAAGGTTATTAAACCCATAAAACTCCACTCAAACAATTAACTAGTTAACATAGAATAGAAGTCACAAACAAGGCATATATATTCATTCTTTCTATTTCCTCAAATATGAGTCTAACCATTTCATCAAATATGCTCCCAACACTTAAACAAACAAGATAGAATAATTCATCATCTATCTCTACACATGAATATCATCATAAACATACTTTACAACATGTTCATCCCAACCAAAATTTCATCATCTAGCATATAGTGAAACATGACATTTCTACAAGCCTAACCATTTCATCAAACATGCTCCCAACACTTAAACAACAAGATAGGGTTATTTATCATACATCAATACATATAAATAACATCATAATCATGGTTTATAATCTGATTATAATCTGTTCATCCAACCAAAAATGCATCATTTAGCATATACGAGAACATGACATCTCTACAAGCCTAACTATTTCATCAAACATGCTCCCAACACTTGAACAACAAGATAGGGTGATTTATCATACATCAATACACATAAATAACATCATAAACATGGTTTATAATCTGTTTATAATCTGATCATACAACAAAAAATGTAACATTTAGCATATACGAGAACATAGCATCTCTACAAGCCTAACCATTTCATCAAACATGCTCCCAACACTTAAACAACAAGGTAGAATGATTTATCATACATTACTACTGATAAACCACGAAGGTCGAAACGGGCAATTAAGAAGAATCCAAAGGATTTGGATTAAGGGATTAAGCCGACAGTGGGTGTACTTGGAGAAAGTCCAAGTTATTGGATGTGATAAGGGTAGTGGTTAGTTTGTGAGTTTGTAACCACTAAGTCAGTAAGTAGTTAGTTTGAGAATTTGTAGCCACTAACTCACTAACTCACTAAGTCAGTCATGGCCTGTTCTTAGGGAGTTAGTTATTCCTTCTTGTATTTAAGTTCCTTCCAGTTTGTAAAGTAAGGCAGTTTTTGGTGTTCAATTAAATGGTGGTTCGTTCTCACCCAAAGAGAACTCACTAAATCAGTTCTTATAGCTTTGACTGGGACCTATCATTGGTATCAGAGCTATGTCGACCAACAAAGAAAGAATTGAAAGTCTTGAAGCAGGACTAGGCGGAGTTCAAGATAGTCTGAGTCGAATGGAGCTGGGTGTGGCTGACAAATTTACTCAAATTGAGACTGCCATCAGCAAGCTGTCTGAAGTTCTCCTGACAAACCGAGCTGCGTCGTCCAGCAACATTCCTGGTGATCTGCCTACGAACTTTCCTATTGGCCGTCGTCGCAACACAGCGGAGGAGACTCGGGATAGCTACGAAGGAGGAAGGCCAATGTTCTTCTCCAAGTTAGCGAAGCTAGAATTTCCGCGTTTCTCCAGGCGATCAAGCCGAATGGTTCACAAGAGTGGACCAATTCTTTGAGTATCAAAGCACTCCCGAACAGCAAAAAGTGCCCCTAGCTTCCTTTCACCTTGAAGGCGAAGCAAACCAATGGTGGCAATGGTTGAAAAGGGCATATATCGAAGAGGATACGGAGGTAACATGGGGAATTTTCAAGAAGAAGCTGGGGCAAGATTTGGTCCTACCGAGTGTGAGGATGTTGATGAAGCCTTGTCGAGGGTAAAACAAATGGGTTCTTTGCGTGATTATCAAAAGGAGTTTGAGCGTCTTGGCAATCGGTACAAGGTTGGCCACAAAGGGCTTTAGTGGGGGCATTCATGGGAGGACTCAAGCCGAAATAGGCGATGGTATCTGAATGTTCAAACCGAAATCGCTAAAGGAAACCATAAGCCTCGCAAGGATGAAAGATGAGCAATTAGTCGTCAAAAAAAAATTACTCGTCCTTTTAGCCGATTCATTTCCGACTCTCGATCAGGCGAAGTTCAAGGGCACTACTTATCAAGGCTCACTTGGGAAGAAATGCACGAGAAGAGAGAGGAGGCGCTTGAGATTATGTTTTAAGCGTGATGAAAAATTTACCCAAGGCATAGGTGCCGAAGACCTCAGCTTCTATTCTTAGAAGGTAATAATGAGAAGTGAAGTTGATGAGCGAAGAAGCGGCGAACGGGGCCTTGAGATTTCTCTACATGCACTTTCGGGGTGGACTGCGTACAGGACCATGCGGGTGATGGCACGGGTTGGACCATGCGAAGTGGTCGTCTTGATTGATAGTGGCTCTACCCACAATTTTATTAGCAAAAAGATGGCTGATATGTTGCGATGCCGATCCTTCCAACAGCCGTTTGATGTTAAGGTGGCAAATGGGGAACCATTACAATGTCAGAAGCGGTCGAAAATGTTCCAATTGTCTTTGAGGTATACCTTTTTGTCCTTACTTTATATGCCCTTAGTTAATTGGGTTGGATTTGGTGTTAGGGGTCAGCTGGTTGGAGCAATTAGGAGCAGTGGCATGCAAGCGGAAGAAGTTAACCATGGAATTTCAATGGGAGAATCGGCGAGCACTGAGGAATTGACACACCATCAATCCACCTAGCGCTATGAAAGCCATCACGAGGCTCGACAAGGAGGATCGATATTTCTTTGTTTCTTGTGAGCACGTCAGATTTTCCCTTGTGAATGTTGAACCGAGATGAGCCAATTATTACGAGAACTTTCGATGTCTTCCAGAGCCAACACAACTTCCACATCGAGAGAAGTCGATCATCACATCAATCGAAAGAAGGGGAGCCTATCAGTAATGCGGCCATACAGGTATGCCTATTTCAAAAAACTGAAATGAAAAACAAGTTCAAGACATGTTAAAATTGGGAATTATAAGAACTAGTACAAGTCCATTTTCATCTCGGTCACGCTTGTTAAAAAAAAGATGGTTCTTGGCGGTTTTGCGGACTATCGTGCACTCAATCGTGACCATCAAAGATAGGTTTCCCATTCCTACGGTTGAGGATATGTTAGATGAACTTCATGGCACTACTTATTTCACCAAGATTGATTTGGGCTGCTTATCATCAAGTTCGAGTCCACCACCGACATTCATAAAAGCGCTTTTCGTACACATAATGGTCACTCACGAGTACTTAGTTATGCCATTTGGTCTTTGTAATGCACCATCTACCTTTCAAGCCATTATGCATTCCATATTTCGTCCACATCTTCGCAAATTCATCTTGGTATTCTTTGTGATATCCTAGTTTATAGTCCCAATTGGATCATGCATCTTGAACATGTTAAAATAGCTTTGGAAATATTAAGGCATCATCAATTCTTTGTCGAAAGGCGACAAATGTGCTTTTGGTTTACAAGAATTGGAATGGAATCACATTGTCACGCATTTCGAGTTAAGGTGGATCAAGGAAGATTCAAACTATCTTTGGATTGGCCTAAGCCTACTAATGTTTAGAGTTACGTGGTTTTTAGGACTCACGGGTTATTACACAAAGTTTGTCAAAGTAATGCAGCCGGCATGCACGGCAACCAACTTGTTAAAGAAAGGCCAATTTGCGTGGACGGATGAGCCGAAGGCTGCATTTCAAGAGCTTAAGCAAGCGATGACTACTACTCCCATACTCGCCATGCCTAATTTCAATGAACCATTTACCATTGAATCGATGCTTCGGAGCCATGGAATAGAGGCATTTTTAGTCAACATGGGCAACCTCTTGCATTCATGAGCCGAGCCTTGGGTGTTTCTAAATTATCATGGTCCATTTATGCAAAGAGATGTTAGCCATAATTCACGCCGTAAGAATGTGGAGACCATATTTGTTGGGAAGGAAATTTTAAAGCAGATCAACGGAGCCTCAGTATTTGTTGGAGCATGTACTGAGCAACAGGGTTGGGTGGCTAAACTTACGGGAGTATGATTATGAGATCAAATCTGAGACAGGGCGTGAGCAATCTTGCGATGCATATCACGGGTGGTGGCAGGTTCTTCATCATCTGTGTCTCATAACCCGTTATGGGAGACAATTAAAAGGAGGCTGGACAATTCTTACATGCAAAAATTAGCAAGCTTGCCACCGATAATCCCGCGGTCGTACAAATGGCACTGGCCAGTTGGTATGTTTCAAGAATCGGGTGAGTCGGTACCTCTTAAATCGCATGTCATCTTACAGTTTCACGAATTCCATGATTCTCCACTTGGTGGGCACTCACGGGGTACTCAGACATACAAGAGAATATCACAACAATTCTATTGGCCTTCCATGT